>CM076570.1:645299142-645483353 GCA_034641835.2 Pinus albicaulis | reverse complement strand
TCTCTTCAGTTGCTTGAGGACAAGCAACGTTTTGCCGGGGGAGACTGTAATATTCCCAATTAGCCTTGCTAATTGGAATATTTCATTTTTATTTAATTTTGCCGCTTTAGCTAGAAATAATAAATAAAGTGAGAAATAAGAGGGGTCACCTCACTTAGTCACCTCACTTTATAAAATAAAGTGTTTCTTTCCTAGTTGATTAACATTATAACTTAAAGAGGGGGCCTTGGGGGTCCACATGAGTATGATGGGGAGGCATCAGGCTGACCCAAGGTAAACTGCGCAGGTCAAAGGAGGGTAAGGACGCAGTTAAGTTTTGGAGGGAGTTTTGGCATTATAAAAGGAGAGGTTCTCACCTCATTTGGGGCATGCATATTTTGATATTGATATTGAGAGCTAGACTTTTGTCTGCTTCAGCACGCCGGTTGTTTAGTCGGTCTGCAGCACTGTTTAGTGCACGAGTGTCTCCGGTCGGAGATCCCACCCTTAGCCTCGGGGGACTTCGAGTGCCTGCCCTGGTAAGGTTATTTCTGGTTTCACCCTTAGCTTCGGGGGACTTCGAGTGCCCGCCCTAGTAAGGTTTGTTCTGAGTACACTTTTCAGTTTCAGCAGCAAGGTAACAGCAGTTTCTGGTGCAGATCTGGGAAGAGAAGAAGCCCTCTTGTGGCTGCGCAGTTCAGGAGAGGAAGGACGTTGTTTCTGCAGGAGGGAGGACGCTGATCAGGCCGGGAGAGTGAGGACGTTGTTCCAGGGAGGACGCAGTCCAGATCTGAGCAGGGAAAACGCTGTCCAAGAGGAGGAAGGACGCAGTTCAGCTTGAGGAGTGAGGACGCTGTCCAATCTTGAGGGGAAGGACGCAGATCTGAAGGCCATTGATAGATCCAGTCTTGGAGAGGGCAGATCTGAGCAGATATTTGCAGATCCAGTCTTGTATGTTGCAGATCTGAAGGTATAGCACTAGATCCAGCTTGGGAGATTACAAATCTAAAGAGATATTGGCAGATCTAGCCTAGATCTGAAGAGATAACATCAGATCCAGCCTTGGAGGCTGCAGATCTGAAGACATATTGTCAGATCCAGCATAGATCTGGAGGTTTGGTAGCAGATCTGATCTAGGAGGACGCAGATCAGGAGGCATAGGATGCAGATCTGATTTGAGGTTTCAGATCCGGCAGATCTGAGCATTCAGGAGGCAGATCCACCAGGTAGGACGCTGATCTGGGGAGCAGGCTTATGTGAGAGGGCTCAACAGCGTTTTTTTCTAGTCTTCAGTAGCTGATCTATCTGTCTGGAGTTTTTGGTGCCTAGTGCTTCATCTGTTTCTGCGCTGTCACTAGCAGAGACAGCGTTTTTCATTGGAGAGGGTTTTGGAGTTGAGATCAGCTGTTTTCCAGTCTTCAGCCTTCAGAGCAGCTAGGACGCTGTCCTTGTTGCAGCCATTATTCTGTCTGAGAGGGTTTCCACTTGCCTAGGGCAAGGATAGGTGCACTTATTCTGATTTTCTTGTACTCCTCTCTATGTACTTTCAGATTAATAAAATGGCTCAGTTTTCTGGAATTCTATGTGTCATTATTCAGTGATCTGGTTCAGCATTGTATTTTCTTTATCTGTCTGGCATATTTCTGTTTATTACTGGTTATTTCCCTTTGGGGATATTACACTCCTATAGTTAGACTTAGGATACTAAAAAATTAAAACGCATCAACTATAGCAACCATTCCACAATCAAATATCTTGCAAAATAGATCAAAACCCCAAATGTCACAAATTTCTTGATTTTCCAAAACTTATATACAAAAAATGATTTAAAATTAAACTATAGATAAAAGTTAAAATGTTTGATTTTTTTTTTTATTTTTTGAAAGTTAGAATTAAATTTTTTGAAGTTTTTGAATATTTTTTAAAAGTTAATGAAAATCTAAAACTATTAAAATGAAAATAAAAATAAAAGCTAATGTCATAACAAAAAGTAATCAAAGTTAAAAGTTTTTTAAATTTTTAAATGTCAAAAAAGAAAACAAAAATAAAAAACAAAATATTCTAACGTAATGTCAAAATTTTAAGTTTTAAATGTCAAACTAAAATAAAAAGGGTCAAAATCGAAATGTTTAAATGTTAAAGTTAAATGCTTTTTTATTTTTTTTAAATTTTCAAATGTCAAACCATAAAAATTCAAAATCGAAAAATCGTAAAACAGAAAAGATTAAAAGCTATGCTAATGTCTTATGAGTTCGGTTTGTGCAGGTTGAGCGGGAGCCGTGAGGACAGCCAGAGTAGCGTGGAGGCTGTTGCGGCAGGGAAAAAGGATGGATCGAGGGTTTGCACTGAGGGAATGGTTGCCGACAACGAAAGAGGGAGTGGATAATGGGAGCAAAAAACATCGAGCAGGCCAGCGTGGAGGAGATGGCAGAGCGTAGGTTGAGGGGAACGCATAGGAGGATATGAGGGAAGGACGCGGACAGGTAAGCGTGAAGGGAGCCGGATGCAGGAGAGACGAGGATGGAGGCAGCGTGAAGGCTTATGCAGGATGGGAAGGAGTGGCAGGGAATGGCAGCAACGCAGAGAGGAGGGCAAATGCGTTGGGCAACGAGGATAAGAGGGCTCAGATAGAGGAAATGAAGCAGCAAATCGAATGAGCTAGATAACGTAGGCAAGGAAAAAACGATGGAGCAAGGGCAGAGGCAGCGTGAAAGGAGACCGAGGAGCAGAGGAAATTGGCGGCTTTGAGGCAGTTTGCAGGGTTGTCGAACAAGGTAGAAAAATGGGAGGAATGCGTTAGGGATGTCGACAATGTACAACAACAATGAAATGACGACAACGTAGAAGAAGGTGCAGGCAGCGTAAATGGGAAGCTCACACAGCAGAAGGAAAGAGATGGCAGTGTACAGGAGAAACACAACAATAAATGAGGGCAACCAGGAAAACACTGGCACAACTGGTGCATAAAAGAAAATTTCAAATTTCTCCTTTTGTCCAGCAGTAAAACTTACACGGAAATTCAGATTTAAAATTTGACTTGAATATTTCTGCAAAATCGTTATCTTGAGATTAGATCTTACCCTCCAGGGCCTAGATCTGACTCAGATCTAAAACATTTCTCTGAAAACTCTAAAAAAAACTAACCTGCACAAACCAGAAACAAGGAAACCTAGATAACCTAGCAGATATGCAAAAAATCTAAACTGAAACCCCGATCCCAAGTTAGAAATCAGAAAACTAAAAGAAAATTTCTAAATATTTACACTTAAAATTACAGAACTATGCACAAAAGTTGCAAATCTACCAGATTTGAGGAGCATAAGTTTGACTTCGCTCTCAGATCTGGAGATTTAAGGCTCTTATTAGCCAAATCTAACTTTAAATTCGATAAAAATAAGATAAAATTTTAATTTAGGCACAAGCCCTAGAAAAACCCTGCAAAAAATGGAATTTAAGATAAGCCTGGGGAATTAGATCTGGAGGGCTCTGCAGATCTTATTTTCTTGGGAGTTAGCTGGTCCAGCTGAGGACTTCCCCAAATGCCCAATTCTAAATCCAAAAGATTTTTGCAAACTTAAAGTTAAACTGTTAAATTAATACAGAAATAAGATGAAAATAAAACTTTCAAGAGTTAGAGATAGCTGCTAACTCAATCCAATTAATATTCCTACCCTAAATCCAGTAACTTAAGCAAGATACCTGTGCAATATATTACTCCACAAGAGCCTTTAATCAACAATTCGTTAAAATAATCACCAACAGAATATAAATAACAAGTTTACCATAAAATGCCGAAGAGGAACACCACCATCAAAATAAAACCCCCAAGACTTCGTTTGTATTGTTCCAAAAATTATTACAGGAGAGCTTTAAGAGTAAGTACACGATCAAGAGATCGTATGAAAATGATAGACAAAGACCTCTAATTTATAAGATAAAATCTCCAATGGCTAGTCTGGTTGATCCTTGTCAAAGTAATTTCGACCGTTTAAAAAGATTTAATCATCTTCTAATCTCGTCCGTCGAAATTATAAATTTTTGAGGAAATTCGAATTTATCATTTAATTCTCTTTTAATTAACTCAAAAATAATATTTTTGAGTTAATTACCTCAAAAATAATATTTTTGAGTTAATTGCCTCAAAAATTTGACTTTGACTTAACCACCAAGGCCCAAGGGTCCAAAATTTCTCAAAATTTTCAATATTCCATTGGCCTAGGACATTTAAAAAATTATTTTTTAGGGACCTACAAATTTTCCCTTTGAAGAATTTAATTTGACCTAGGACACAAAAGTAATTAAATTTCTAGCTTACGATTTTTAATTTAATTTGGCCAGAAATTTTAATTAATTGACTAATGAGTGGAATAATTATTTTTCCAACCTTCTTTACATAAGATAAATACATTTTGACACATGAAGGGGGAAAACCCATTCCTAATAGACCCTCGAATAGTTACCCAATTCTACGACTCAAAACATGATCTAGTAGACCAAGTAACTTGTAATAAAATAATCTAGGCAATTAGCTAGAATTATTCCCAAACTACTTTTACAAAGACTCGATAGAGAACACTAGGACTCACTTAGTATCTTAATGACGAAATCCACCCTAGCTTTGGGGTGAGGCTGGAGGGGAAAACTCTGCCGATCACTTGTGTCGAGAAACACAAATGAATCAGTGAAACAAAAACCTCCTAGGATAGAAGTTGTCACCAAAATAATAGGCTTACTTAGGTTGTTACATACATTATGGTCTTATTTAGATAATTTACATCATAAACATGTAGAATGGGTTTACATCATTTACAAAATTGTTGACTGATGATGAAATCTGAATGGCGTGAACACCTCAAACATAATAAATCCCATTTGAAAAAATGGAGGTGTAGTGCTATGGGGTCGTTGACACAGAGTGGTCAACAAGCCCTCTTAGGTTCCACCATGAACTGACTGAGGGTATTGACAACATAACAAATATCTGGCCTAGTGTTCACTAGATACATCAGAGGTCTTATGAGCTGCCTATATAGAGTAGGATCAACGTCATCATCTTCGGACGTGTCGATTTTCTTCCAGTTGGTGATCATTGGAGTCGTCATGGGTCTATAGTCCTCCATCTGAAATCTTTTCAAAATTTCTGTAGTATATCTTCCTTGACCAAGGAAGATCTCCCCCTTCTGCTGCCAAACTTCCAACCCCAGAAAATAGTGCATTTGCCCTAGATCCTTCATGTCGAAATCTGTAGCCAAATTCTCCTTGTAGTCCTTGATGAGCCTCGATGACCCTGTTAGAAATAGATCATCTACATACAGAAACAGTATCAGGGGCTCACTCCCTACCCTTAGATAGTAGAGATTGGGATTTGCGTCACTCTTGATGAATCCCATCTTCTGCAAGTAGTTGTCAATTCGACCATACCAAGCTCTAGGGGCTTGCTTTAGTCCATACAAGGCTTTCTTAAGCCTGCTCACATGACTCTTCTGTTCATGCGTCTTGAAGCCCTATGGTTCTTCAATGTACACTTCCTCTTCTTTTACCATATTTAGGAACGCAGTCGTGATGTCCATCTGGTGAATCTCCCATCCTATCCGCGCTGCAAGGGATATCATGGATCTAATGGAAGTATATCCGGCTACTTGGGCGAAGGTTTCTTCATAATCTATTCCTTCCTTCAAAGCGTACCCCTTAGCCACAAACCTGACTTTAAATTTCTCGATGTTGCCATCTGCAGTGTACTTGATCTTGTAGACCCACCTTGAACCTACAACTAATTTGTCCTGAGGTCTGGGAATCACTTCCCAAACATCATTTGTCATGATGGAATTGTACTCTTCCACCATCGCATTTACCCATACCTGATGTTGAGCTACTTCCTGAAAACTAGACGGTTCCCCAACCTATGCAACCAATGCTTGGTACCTCTCAGGCTGCCTGCGTTGTCTCTTCACATCTCGGGGGGCTTTGACAAAGTCCGTTGTGTCTCTCAAAATTTGTCGTAGTTCCCTGCTCATTCTCCCACTGGTAGTGGGTGGATCCACTTGTTATCCCTCCTGCAAGTCCTCGGGAGAAGTGTCCCTTGGATCCCTATGCCTTGGAGAGGCAACTGTATTATCTTCCGCAGGTCGTTGTGGTTGAACCAACAGATCCTCCTTAGACTGCGCAGTAGGAGGCATCTCTCGGGATCTTTTGAAGGCCCTCTCCTCCATGAATTTCACATCCCTTTGCACTACAACTTTCCTGCTCTTCGGAATGTAAATGCAGTAAACCTTTGCATTCCTGTTGTATCCTACCAGATACCCCTTTTCCGCAATCATGTCCAACTTCTTCCTCTTTTCATTGGGCACATGACAATAAGCTGTATTGCCAAAGATCCTAAAGTGACTCACTTCAGGCTTGCTGCCAATGAAGACTCTTTCTGGCGTGATCTTCCCAATGCGTTGTGAGGAATCCTGTTTTGAACATAGATAGCTATATTACAAGCTTCAACCCACAAAAATTTGGGCATGTCTTGACCATACAACATTGCCCTTGCAACCTCGACAATGGTTCTATTTTTCCTCTCTACCACACCATTCTGCTCCGAATTATATGGAGCGGTCCACTCTCTTTTGATACCTTCCCTTGTGTAGAACCCCGTGAATTCCTTATCCGTGTACTCTCCACCATTGTCTGAATGCAACACCTTGATCCACTTTCCTGTCAGATTTTCTACCAGAGCTTTAAACTCTTTAAAACGACTGAAGACTTCGTCCTTGGTCTTCAGAAAGTAGATCTAGGTTTTTCTGGAATGGTAATCAATAAAGCTGACGAAATATGTTGAAAAGTCAACAAGAAATGTGTGCCTAATTTAATTTTCCCTTAATTAAATTGGACAATAAATTGTAATCTTATCTCATAATCACTTGTAATAGTTAACTGAGTGTTATAGACTCAGCTAGCTCATGAAATTCGAGTTGAGGGTGGTTGGTGAGGCATGTAGAGTGATTCTATTTGTTTTAGAGTCCAAGTTTCATTTAGTGTATTAGCTTAATGCACGAGAAATCAGTTAACTCAATTAAGTGAGTTAAAGTCAGTGTAACTAGTTGTAACTGATTGTTGCACTAGTGAGAGGTCAAGTGAATTAAATCAGATTTAATTCATGTGCAGTGATCTGTCAAGTGACTGATGATTTACTATTAATAACTGCATGCATGTCAGTTTTGTTGAAGACCCATTGAGACAGAGGTTAAAGGGATGTTAACTATCAGTTGTATTATTAGCGGATTACGGAGCGCAATCAAAATAACCATTTGGATGCCCATGATGAATTGCGTAGATTTGGAAGGCTGCAATTCCTCAATAATAGGGATTTAATTCTCTTAGAATTGCGCAAGCAAGGCAGACTGAGGAGAGGCAGGAAATTGGCTAAGTGTTGGTCGATTTTGTCTGAATCAGTGTGAGAGAGTTGGTAGAGTGCAACAGACTCTTGTGAGAAGAGTGCATTTTATTGTTTCATGATTCCTTGGTTGATTATACAATAAATATAGAGGGGTTTTGAGCAGCAAGCTTTCCCCAGGAAAAATATCTGTGTTGTACGATTGATTTTCTTCTTTCTCTTACTTGGTGTGATTGTGCGATCGTGTTTAATTTCCGCAAATTAATTGTAGAAGGATTTAGTATCTTGCTCTAGAATATTGCATGATCGGATTGAATCCATTGGTATACATATTGTTTGTATAATTTCTACATGGTATCAGAGCACCAGAAATCACTATAGTGGAGAAGAAATTGAGTTTGTGCTGAACAACATTCGAATTTGCAAAAATATTCTTTATAGGGACAGACAGATCAAGATGGCCTTCAATGAATTAAGATTGGAATATGCACTCAAGGGAACTTCTAATTATATTGCATGGAAAGACATAATGGAGGTAGTTCTGGAGGACAACGGGTTGAAAGAATTTATCGACACTGATATTCCAAGGCCCGCAGTAATAGACGCCGCTCTTCTTGATGCTTGGCAAAAGAAGGTTGCAAAGGCGAAGAGGATCTTATTAGAAGGAGTTAGAGATCACATTGTCTCGAGTCTCCATGGCAAGGCGACTCCATATGCAATGTGAAGGGCCTTGACAGATTTGTTTTAGAACAGCAGAGACCACATAAAATTGGCACTGAAGGACAAGCTTAGGAAAATCAAAATGGAGAAAGGTGACACTATTCTGAAATACTTGACCAAGTTCATCCAATGTCGAGATGAGCTTGGAAGTGTCGGGATTACTGTAGCGGATGATGACTTGGTGAGTCTAGCACTTCTAGGCCTTCCCAAGAGCTGGCATAGTTATTAGGACTCTGTCAATGGGAGGGAGAAGCTACCAGATTGGGAGCGACTTTGGTCGGATTTGGTACAAGAAGAATTGGAATACTAGGGATGGATCCTCATCCAAGACAGATGATGAGGAAAATTGCGCCTTGGCTGGTAAGGCAAAGAAGGGGAAGGGAAAGAAATTCGATTCCAAATCTAAGACCGGAAAAGAAGGCAAGAAGCGTGACATGTCCAGAGTGAAATGTTTTCACTGTCACGAGCATGGACATTATGCTACTAATTGTCCACAGAAGAAGAAGAACAATAAGAAGGCTTCAAGATCTGTAGCGGGTGATGCTTTTGCTTCACAGTTCGAGTTGGACTTCTCACTCATCGCATGCTTGGTGTCTAGTGCGATGGGATCAGTGTGGTACTTGGATAGTGGTGCATCTTTCCACATGACGGAAGACAAAGAACTCTTTAGTAGCTCGGAGGAGAAGGATCTTTAGATACACATCGAGATGGATGATGATGGGAGGTATAGCGCTACCGGGATTGGTACAATTACTTTCCAGAGACAGTCAAGTAAACCTTTCTTATTAAAATATATCATGCATGTACCAGGCTTGAAAAATAATTTAGTTTCAGTTGCTATGTTGGAGGATAGAGGATATGACGTGGTTTTCAGTGAAGGGAAAGCATTCCTTTGTCATAAAGCCACAGGACTGGTTAAGAAGATTGGGGTTCGTGTGAAAAACCTATACAAACTTGATGTAGATGGCTGCGCAACATTGATGAGTAAAGCAGATAGAGTGGTGAGTCGGGATGAGGGTGAGTTATGGCACAGGAGATTGGGCCATCTACACTACAGTGCTTTGAAGGTCATGCAACAACTTTCTACGGGGCTTCCAAAGGGTCCTCTTGCGCAAATAGACACATGCAAGGGATATACCATGGGAAGTATACAAAGACCACTTTTCATGAGAAGAAGAACTGAGCAACGAAAATTCTTGAGAGAGTTCACTTAGATGTGTGTGGACCATTCTCTACAACTTCTACAAAAAAGCACATGTATTATGTGATTTTTGTTGATGATTTTTCTAGAAAGTGTTGGATCTACTTCACGCAGAAGAAAGATCAGACATTCTCAAAAATTTGTGAGTTTAAAGCACTAGTTGAGAAAGATACAGGGAAGCAGGTGAAGGCTCTGAGGAGCGACAATGGTGGTGAGTACATCTCCAATGAATTCAAGAAATTCTGTAGCAAAGAAGGAATTCAAGGAGAGTTGATTGCGCCTCATAAACCACAACAAAATGGGGTTGCAGAAAGAAAGAACAGAACAATTGTGGGTGTGGCACGAGCTATGTTACATGATCAAGGCCTACTGTTGCATTTGTGGGTAGAGGCATGCAACACAACGATATTTGTGCAGAATCGTAGTCCTCATCGGATACTTGGCATGAGTACACCAGAGGAGGCTTTTTCTGGTAAAAAACCTAATGTCTCATATTTTAAAAATTTTGGCTCATTTGTCTATTTCCATGTGACCAAAGATTCCAGAAAGAAGCTAGAACAAACAACAGAGATTGGGATATTTATGGGGTACAATGATACTCCCCATAATTATCGGGTGTATTTGCCGAACAACATGATGACAGTTGTCAGACGGGATGTAAAATTTGATGAGGAGAAAGCCATGCGATTGTCCCTTGAGAGGGAGCTTGATTTCCATGCAGATGAGGAACTCATGGTTCCAAAGGATGAACCTCAAGATGTGGAGCAGCCACATGAGGAGGATCATGGAGTGGCAGAAACCACTCATGCAGAGCCATCCACCAGACATGGTAGGAGGCGCACCACAGAGGCTGATAGATTGAGACTTGATGCGGCAGAACATGTAGGAGCACCTACATCACAGCGTAGATAGAGATAGTCACCAGATAGGTATACTGGATACATGGCTCTTATGAGCAAGTGTATTGTGACAGAACCATCCTCTTTTGAGGAAGCAGTGCAACAACCAACTTAGGTTGACGCCATGGTTGAGGAGTATGATTCCATCGTCAGGAATAGTGCATGGGAAGTTGTCCCAAGACCAGTCGGGAAGTCAGTGGTTGGATCTAGATGGATCTATAAGGTGAAGCAGGTAGGAGATGGGAGTGTTGAGAAGTACAAGGCTAGATTTGTAGCTCGGAGATTCTTACAGGTTGAGGGGATTGACTATGCGGAGACCTTTGCACCAGTTGCACGATACTCATCAATTAGATCTATCCTTGCACTCTTAGCGCAGATGGGTTGGCAGATACATCAGATGGATGTGAAGACTGCATTTCTCAATGGAGTTATTGAGGAAGAAGTGTACATTGAGCAGCCAGAAGGTTTTGAGACCTTTGACAGGGAGTTGCATGTGTGCAGACTCAAGAGAGCACTGTATGGGTTGAAGCAAGCACCTCGTGCTTGGTACACCGGGATTGACAACTATTTCACCAGGTTGGGCTTCACGAAGAGTGAAGCGGATGCGAACCTGTACCATATTGTGGTTGATGGTAAGCTTATGATTATTGTACATTATGTAGATGATCTTACTCTAACAGGTCATGAGCAGCTCATAACTTCTTGCAAAGAGGATCTTGCAAGAGAGTTTGAGATGGACATGGGACTCCTTCACTATTTCCTTGGCTTGGAGATATGGCAGCGAGATGGTGAGTTATTTGTTTTTCAAGGCAAGTATGCCAAAGAGATTCTGAGGAAGTTCCACATGGAGAGTTGTAAACCTATGGAGACTCCTCTTGTAGGAAACTGGAGGAAGGAGGATGCTACTTCAGGTGAGGTAGTGGACGCTACTGTTTACAGATAGCTTGTGGGTTCACTCATGTACTTGGTGAACACACGACCAGACATATGCTAAGCAGTTAACTAGTTTAGTCAAGCTATGGTTAAGCCGACTAAGCTCTTTTGGAAGGCGGGGAAGCATGTCTTGAGATATCTCAGGGGCACTACAGAGTATGGATTATGGTACAGACAGACAGAGGGAGTGAAGCTTCAAGGCTTCACCGATGTAGATTGGGCAGACAATCCATCAGACAGGAAGAGCACATCAAGAGGGATCTTCAACATAGGATCGACAACAGTTTCTTGGTACAATAGGAAGCAGAGATTAGTTGCACTCAGTTCAGCTGAGGCAGAGTACATGGTAGCCAGTCAGGCGGCATATGAGGCCATCTGGATGAGGAAGATACTTGTTGGTTTGTTTGGTCATCAGATGGATTCGACGGTGATACATTGTGATAACCAGAGTTGCATAAATTATTCGGTTAATCCAGTATTCCATGACAGGTCCAATCATATTGACATCCGGTACCACCATCTCAGAGATTGTGTTCAGAGACGCATTATGTTACTTCAGTACATTCCCACAGAGGATTAGGATGCAGATATTCTAATGAAGGCGCTCGCCAAGAGCAAATTCGAATACCACAGAGGCAGGATTGGGGTCGCTGATAGTCCCTTTCTTGTTGAGAGGGAGTGTTGAAAAGTCAACAAGAAATGTGTGTCTAATTTAATTTTTCCCTTAATTAAATTGGACAATAAATTGTAATCTTATTTCATAATCACTTGTAATAGTTAACTGAGTGTGATAGACTTAGTTAGCTCATGAAATTCGAGTTGAGGGTGGTTGGTGAGGCATGTAGAGTGATTATATTTGTTTTAGAGTTCAAGTTGCAGTTAGTGTATTAGTTTAATGCATGAGAAATCAGTTAACTCAATTGAGTTAAATTCAGTCTAACTAGATGTAACTGATTGTTGCACTAGTGAGAGGTCAAGTGAATTAAATCAGATTCAATTCACATGCAGTGATCTGTCAAGTGATTGATGATTTACTATTAATAGCTGCATGCATGTTAGTTCTGATGAAGAGCCAGTTGAGACAGAGGTTAAGGGATGTTTATTATTAGTTGTATTATTAACAGATTGCAGAGCGCAATCAAAACAACCATTTGGATGCCCATGATGCATTTCGCAGTTTTGGAAGGGTGAAATTCCTAAATAATTGGGATTTAATTCTCTTAGAATTGCGCAAGCAAGGCAAGCTGAGCAGAGGCAAGAAATTGGCTAACTGTTGGTCGATTTTGTCCGGATTAGTGTGAGACAGTTGGTAGAGTGTAGCAGACTCTTGTGAGAAGAGTGCATTGTATTTTTTCATGATTCCTTGGTTGATTATACAATAAAGATAGAGGGGTTTTGAGCAGCAAACTTTCCCCAGGAAAAATATCTGTGTTGTGCGATTGATTTGCTTCTTTCTCTTACCTTGTGTGATTGTGCGATCGCGTTTAATATCTGCAAATTAATTGTAGAGGGATTCAGTATCTTGCTCTAGAATATTGCATGATCGGATTGAATCCATTGGTATACATATTGTTTGTATAATTTCTACAAAATACTCGGCACCACTAAGAGCTCTAGTGGACATCGGTCAGCAAATATCTAAGTGTATCAAGCCCAATACACTCTTAGCCTTGTTGTTGCTTCTCTGATATGCTGCCTTGACATATTTTCCCAACACGCACCCTCTGCAGACATAATCTCGCTTGGTGCTCAGTTTTGGAACTCCTGTGACAGTTTTCTTGAGAATCTTTAACGCTCCATGATGCAAATGCCCCATTCTTCTATGCCATAGTTCATTCAGGTCCTTTTCATCATTGCTGCCTATTTGTGTCATTGGAGATTCGAGCTGTAACTTATAAAGTTTGTTGCTACTTACTCCGATTTGTGGTTTCTTCTTCCAACTGGGGTGTTTGACGTAAACTCTGTTACCAATGAAGTAAATGCTGTAACCTTTGTTTTGAAGTTGAGACACTGAGAGTAAGTTCATCTACAACTGAGGCATGTGCAGTACATTAGTGGCCCGAAGCTTATTTCCAATCTCAGACTGAAACACTAGTACCTCTTCCAATAGGGGTACAATTTGCTTTATTACCCATGGTAATTTTAAATCTCATATGCTCTTCTCAGTAGTTGGAAAAATATTCTCGCACTGTCGTTATATGAGCAGAAGCTCCACTGTCAATGTACCAGACTTTAGGAGAAGCAGTGCTTGACACATAAGCAAACTCTTCTTCCAGTCTGGATGTTGGAACAAAAACGTCGTGATCCATCTGTTCTTTCATACTTCTCTTCCTTTTTGGAGAATTGTGTGAACCCCTCCGAGCTGCCGCAACAATGTCAGATTTTGTTCACTTTTCAGTTCTCTGTTCCTGTTACTCATCTCTAGCTCTAATACCATGTGAAAAGTTCAATCTAGAAATATATTGTTGCATTGATAGATTTATTTCTCCTACTTATTACTCCGATAAGTTATTTACATAAATCTATCAGTAAACTTCAAAATAAATACTACTGCAACATTCAGAATTACATATGCAGAGTAGGAAACAGTAAAGAACATAAGCATAAGAACCAATCACATGTACACACTTATTTTTGGACAATTGTCCCCGGAAAAACCCAATGTGGAAAAACCGGTGCAGTAGATGAGGGTTTTATTATTATTCTTCAGCAAATGAATCTTTACAAGGAATACACCAGCAAATATAATCAGAAAACACCAGAGACAATTTCTGGAACCTCCCGAATATTTCCTAACACTCGGAAGAGCCTCTGACACCCTCTGCGTTTGTCTGTGTGCCTCTCTGTGCAATCCCCGCGCTGGACTGCGTCACTCTGCGTGGGTTCACTGTGCTGCAGCTCTGTGTCGCCTTCTGTGTCCCTTTGCATCCCTCTGTCCTCGTGCTCAGTCACTACTGGCTCACTCTTCTCCTTCTACTTCTGCAACTCTCCCTCTGAAATCGAATTCTATTCCTTTAAAATCGATCTCCTTCGAGTATCGAGTGTATGCCCGACTTGCTTTCGAAATGACCCTCAAGCCTTCTTTTATAATCTTCTCGTTGACGAATCAACGACCCAGATTAGAAGTCTAATCAATGGCTAAGATTAGAACTTGACTTGATCTTCGTTCTCTAAAAGATTCACACTCTCTCTTATTAATACTCGTTAATTATTTATTTTCGCTAAGTTTAGACTTAGAGTCTCCATTAAAATAATTAATTATTTTAATAAAATATGAACCGAGCGAAATTTCCACAAACGGTTTCTAGGTTCTTTGGAATACTGATGTCCAAGCCTCCTCACAAAATTTGAGACTTGGAATATTTTCGGATGCTACAAAAATAACTACCACGCCCCAGAAATTTCGAACTCTTAGATCAATTCAGTGTCTCTGTGTCCTTTTCAAATGACCCTCAAGCCTTCCTTTTATAATCTTCTTGTTGACAAATCAATAGCCCAGATTAGATGTTTAATCGATGGCTAATATTAAAACATGACTTGATCTTCATTCTCTAGAAGATTCACACTCTGTTTTATTAATACCCTTTAATTATTTAATTTCCCTAAGTTTAGACTTGGGGTCCCCATTAAAATAATTAATTATTTTGATTAAACATGAACCGAGTGGAATTTCCACAAACGGTTTCTAGGTTCTTTGAAATACAAGTGTCTAAGCCTCCACACCGAATTTGAGACTTAGAGCACTATCTGATGCTACAAAAATCAACACTCCCTCCTAGCGAGGAAAGTGGTATCGCAATAATGCCTACTGCACACTGCTTTGTCCCTGAAGCATCCTTCACGCTGCTGAAGTCCATCAATCTCTGCACTGTTTCTGCCACTGCACTACTGCCCATGATATTGCCACTATCACTGCTGCATCGTTACTACAACTCCCTCTCAAGTGTTGCATCTGCTATGCTGCTAGCACTGCCACTGCTAACACTGCATCTAAACTGAACTCAGTTGTTGAGAGAAACAATTGAAACTGACCCAAAACTGAACAAGTGTTCAGTGGATATACCTCGGTGCTGAAGAATCTAACTGTGGATAGCTACTGCGCGGTCCCTTTGATGCTCTTCGTGTGAAAATTTTTGAATCCTTATTACAGAAACCCTAGTGCAGTATTCTGATTTACTTGTCCTACTTGTTTGTTTTAATTAACAAGTTATTTTCCTAAATTATTCAGTAAAACATCAAAGTAAATACTACTACAGCCTACACATACATACAGATCAACTACTGAAGAATTAAGCACACATGACAAAGGACACACGATATTTTTTGGACAAATGTCCCCAGAAAAACCCAATGCGGGAAAACCGGTGCAACAACTCCTGAGGGTTTTATTATTATGCAGAATTCTGAATACAAACAAGGGCATGTACCTCTATCTCCGGAGACAGAAAATATGGCTGATCCAACTGAGAATGAGGAACCCCACAAGTGCCTACGCAGTCACTGCGTCACCCTTCAGTGTGGTTGTGTCACTCTGTCTGATCTGCTGAATACGAGCCCTTTCTGGACCACTAAAACCCTAGCGTTACAGCCTCTGGCTCTGCGGCAGCCCCTCTTGGCTTGTGACACCCTCCTGTGACTGCGTCAACCTCTGTGCTGGCTCTGCATCTGCCTGGCTGGGTCTGCGTAGTGAAAATTTATGAATTTACTTAAACAAAAACCCTACTGTTAAATTCTTGATTTACTTCTCCTACTTACATAAGTTATCAATTTGAAATCTTCAACATTAACATCGAAGTAAATACATTAACAACCTACACATGCAGATCTAAACTGAATAACATGCTCAATGACAAAGTGAGACACAAAGATTTTCTGGACAACTGTCCCCAGAAAAACCCAATGCAGGAAAACCGGAGCTGCTAGCTTCTAGAGAGTTTTTATTGTTAAGTAGATTCTAAGTACAACAGATCTAGGCACCAAATCGGTTAACCCGATAGAGAAATAAATTTGTAGCAATACCTCTATTCTGGAGACAAAAAACTGACTGATTCACACCCTCAACTGGGATTTACAGAACTTAGCCTTTTCCGGCCTCTAGAAACCCCAGCATTGCCCTGAAGCCCTCTGCGTCCGCCCTACTAGCCTGTGTCAGCCTTTGCGTTGCTCAGGAAGGGCCTGCGTCACCCCAGACTGGGTTACGCTGCCCTTACGTTGCTCTAGTTGGGCCTGCATCAGCCCTCTTGGCCTCCTGGTGCCTTTGTGCTGCCCCTGTTGGGCTCTCGGCTGCTTTGCATAGCTGCTGCTTTTGCGCTGCCTTGGTCTGCTGCTTCTGTGCCTTTGTTGTACTCTTGGCCTGGGACTAGACCATCCCCCTCAAAAATACTGTTTCTCGCTACAGCTGAAACACTTATGAAATTATTACCAAACCACGCCCTAGAATTCCAGCTTAGCTTTAGTGCTCTGCCAGTGTGTATGTGTTCTCCAACTGACCCCAAGCCCTATTCTTATACTTTTCTCGTTGAAAGATCAACGACTGTGATCTAATCTTGAATCAACGGCTAAGATTAGAAGATGCTTGATTCCTGCCACTTAAGTATTCTCATCACATGTTTAATGTAATTACCTTTAATCTTTTAATTGTCCTAAGTTAGACTTAGGTTCCTTAATTAAAAATATTAATTAATTAAATATCCCTTAAACCGGATGGAATTTACCAAAACGCTTTATGGGTCTTGGAGATCTTATGTACTCTAGTCCCTCCACAAAGTTTGGCAGATAGAGCACATCCAATGCTACCCTAACACCCCAAAATCTCAACACTCCCTCTTAGCGAGGAATGTGCTCTAGCAAAACACTTCACCCCAAAGTTCTGCACTGATCTCTGGTGTGGGTCTCTACGTTTATGCTTGGCTTGCTACCCTTCATCACTGCGCTGCTGCTGCTCTTTTGTACTGTTGCCCATGACTCTGCCATCGTTACCACCACATTCGTACTGCAGCTCCCTCTCAAGTTGTTGCATCGTGCTACTCATGGCACTGCCACTGCTAACTGCTGCACTGCAACTCTGTGGTTGAGAGTAAGCAACTGAAGGATTCCTACCCAAATGACAGACAATTCAGTTGGCCTGCAAATCATCACTGAAGCTCCATAGGCTGCTGCGCTGCGCTGTCCTCTGGCAACTATTGCGCTGCTGCAGCACTGCACTGCATAAGTAGACTTCTTCTGTGCTGCCTCTGCGTTGCTGCCCTCTACATTGCTGCAGCATCTGCACTGCGTTGCTCCAAAAGCCTCTGCGCTGCTTCAACAGTGTACTACGTAAGCAAGCCTTCTCTGTGCTGCCTCTATGTTGCTACTACACTGCGCTGCTCCCTCTCCAGTGTGTCAGCCTCTGCCTCTGCTTCATTCGTGATCTTCTGCACCCACTGCTTCAACCATTCCTTGCTACTGTCTTAAGGCTCCCGCAGCACGGATGTGATCCAAGAGTTGGGCTACTCAAGGATCTTGCCACTACTCTGTAGCTGCTCTACAAATCAAGATCGCCCCACTTTCGTGGTTCATGAGTGCTCATGGCTACATCATCGTCGGAGCCATAGTTTGCTACAACAACCTTTGAACTAGAAGCTTCCTTGTCCTTCTTCTGAGGACAATTGCTGGCAAAATGTCCAAGTTCACCGCACTGGAAGCATTTGATCTTTGACAGATCACGCTTCTTTTTCCCTTCTTGCCTCTTTGATGCCAGGGCTGCATCTTCCTCTTCCTCCTTCACCTTGCTCGAACAGGTGCTGTACTTCCTTTTGGTCATTTGGCGGATCTCCTCTTGTCGGAGGATAGCCACATATTGTCCTAGTTGGGAAGGTCCACTCTGCCCAAGAGAATTTGGACAAAATTTTCTCAGTCTTCTGTGACTACATTGAGAGCAGTCCTCACCATGACATCGTCATCCACCTTGACCCCCATGCCAGTGAGTTGATCTCGTATCGACTGCAATCTGGATAGGAAAGGATCGATTTCCTCTCCCTTGGACATCATGAATAACCTCAGTGTGAAATTTTCAATCAAAAAACTATACAGTTGCAGTGATAGATTTATTCTTCCTACTTATTATTTCAATAAGTTATTTTTAGAAATCTTCTGGCAAATATTGAAATAAATACTACTGCAACATTCACAAATATATATGCAGAGAAATGAATAGTGAAGGACATAAGCACAAGAATCAATCACACGTACACAATTATTTTTGGACAATTGTCCCTAGAAAAACCCAATGCGGGAAAACCAGTGCAATAGATGAGGGTTTTATTAATTCTTCATCAAATGATTTCTTTACAAGGAAAAATATTGGCAGATAAAATCTGAAACAACTGAAACAAAATTCTCGGCTCCTTCCGAAAAATCTCTGACACCCTGATTAGCCTCTGCTATCTCCTGTGCCTGTCTGCGTGTTTCTCTGCGCAGTCCTAGTGCTAGACTGCATAAGTCTACGTAGGGTCTGCATGGGTTCTCTGTGCTGCAGCCTAGCTGCCTCCAGTGGCCCACTGCTTCTCTCTGTCCCTGACCTCAGTCACTCGCTGACTCCCTCCTCTTTCTGCTTCTGCAAAATCTTCGCCCTACAACTCTCCCATTGAAATCGAATTCTCTTACTTCAGAATCGATCTCCTTCAGGTACTGAGTGTATGCGTGGCTTATTTTCCAAATGACCCTCAAGCCTTCTTTTATATTCTTCTCGTTGGAGAATCAACGACCTAGATTAGAAGTTTAATCAATGGCTAAGATTAAAACTTGACTTGATCTTTGTTTTCTAGAAGATTCACACTCTGATTTATTAATAACCTTTAATTATTTCATTTCCCTAAGTTTAGACTTAGGGTCTTCATTAAAATAATAATTATTTTAATAAGTCATGAACCGAATGGAATTTCCACAAACGGTTTCTGGGTTCTTTAGAATACTGTTGTCCAAGCCTCCTTGCAAAGTTTGAGACTTGGAACACTTTCTGATGCTACGAAAATCAACACTCCCTCTTAGCGAGGAAGGTGTTCCAACAGTATGCATGCTGCTCTGCTTTTGATTAAAACTTGACTTGACCTTTGTTTTCTAGAAGATTCACACTCTGACTTATTAATAACCTTTAATTATTTCATTTCCCTAAGTTTGGACTTAGGGTCTTCATTAAAATAATTAATTATTTTAATAAGTCATGAACCGAATGGAATTTCCACAAACAGTTTCTGGGTTCTTTAGATACTGTTGTCCAAGCCTCCTTGAAAAGTTTGAGACTTGGAACACTTTTTGATGCTACAAAAATCAGCACTCCCTCTTAGCAAGGAAGGTGTTCCAACAGTATGCATGCTGCTCTGCTTTTGAAGCACCCTCTGCACTACTAATCTCTAGACAATGCCCCTCATTTGCTGCGCTGTTGTCTTCTGTACTGCTACCTTTGACACTGCCACTGTCACTGTTGCATCTGTACTACAACTCCCTTTGAATACTGACCCTATCCATTCCTGCTACTGGAATGGATTCTTCATCATCCCCATCTTCTCTTTGAAGTAGACAAACTTATTCTTCCCCAGAGCTTTTGTGAGGATGTCTGCCACTTGCTCTCCTGTTGGAGTGTATTGCAACTGAACAGCTCCACGTTGTACACAGTCCCTGATGAAGTGACACCTGATATCAATATGCTTCGACCGATCATGAAACACAGGATTTTTAGAGAGCTTGATGCAACTATGATTATCGCATAAGTTACTGGTCGCTTCCATTTTCTCCTTGAGTAGGTTCACTAGCAGTTTTCGAAGCCATATGGCCTCACACGAAGTTGTGCGGGCAGCCATACACTTTGCTTCTGCTGAGCTCAGTGCTACGGACTTCAGTTTCTTGCTGCACCAGGAAGTCATTCCTAATCCTAGACTGAAACAATACCCACTGGTACTCTTCTAATCTACTGAACTCCTAGCCCAATCTGCGTCGGTGAAACCACTCAACCTGACATCATTGCCACGGGTGTACTTCAATCCAAGCTCGATTGTTCCTTCAAGGTACTTGAGAACATGCTTGGTTGCTGCCCAATGAGCCCTCTTAGGTTCTACCATGAATTGACTAAGGGTATTTATAGCATAACAGATGTACGGCCTCGTGTTTAACAAATACATCAGTGATCCTATGAGCTGCCTATAAAACGTAGGATCAACGTCATCGTCTTCGGACGTATCGATTTTCTTCCAGTTGGTGATCATTGGAGTTGTCATGGGTCTACAATTCTCCATCTGAAATCTCTTCAAAATCTCTGCAGTGTATCTTCCTTGACCAAGAAAGATCACTCCATTCTGCTGCCAATCTTTCAACCCCAGAAAATAGTGAATCTGTCCTAGATCCTTCAAGTCAAATTCCTCAGCCAAATTCTTCTTGCAGTCTATGATGAGCCTTGATGATCCTGTCAAGAATAGATCATCTACATACAAAACCAATATTAGAGGCTCACTCCCCACTCTTAGATAGTAGAGATTGGGATCTGCGTCACTCTTGACGAATCCCATTTTCTACAAGTAGCTGTCAATTCGACCATACCACGCTCTAGGAGCTTTCTTCAGTCCATACAATGCTTTCTTCAGTGTGCACACATGAGTCTTCTGATCATGTGTCTCGAAGCCCTCTGGTTGTTCTATATACAGCTCTTCCTCTATCACCCCATTAAGAAAAGTCGTCTTGACATCCATCTGGTGAATCTGCCATCCCATTTGCACAACTAGGGAAATTACGGATTTGATAGAGGTGTATCTAGCTACTGGGGTGAAGGTTTCTTCATAATTGATCCCTTCCTTTTGAGCATACCCCTTAGCCACAAAACCTGGCTTTAAATTTCTCGATGCTGCCATCTGCAACATACTTGACCTTGTAGATCCACCGTGATCCTACAACTGATCTCTCCTGATGTTGGGGACCACTTCCCAAACATCATTTGTCATGATGGAACTGTACTCTTCCACCATTGCATCAACCCACACCTGATGCTGAACTGCTTCCCGAAAACTGGAAGGTTCTCCAACATGAGCAATCAAGGCTTGATACCTCTCAGGCTGCTTACGTTGTCTCTTCTTATTTCAGGGAACTCCAACAAAGTCCTCTACATCTCTCAGAATCTGTCGTAGTTCCCTGCTCGTTCTTCCACTGGTGGTGGGTGGATTTACCATCTCTCCCTCTTGCAGATCCTCAGGAGACACATCCCTTGGATCCCCATGCCTTGGAGAGGCAACTGAATTTTCTGTCGCTGGTTGTTGGGGCTGAACCAGAGGCTCCTCCTCAGACTGCATAGCAGAAGGCAACTTGCGGGACCTTCTGAAGGCCTTCTCCTTCATTAACTTCACATCCCTTCGCACTACGACTTTCCTGCTCTCAGGAATGTAGATGCGATATGCCTTTCCATTCTCGCTGTATTCTACCAGATACCCTTTTTCTACAGTCATTTCTAACTTCTTCCTCTTCTCATTGGGCACATGACAGTAAGCTGTATTGCCGAAGATCCTAGAGTGACTCACTTCAGGCTTACTGCCAGTGAAGACACTTTTTGGCATGATCTTTCCCAATGCAGCATGAGGAGTCCTATTCTGAACATAGAAAACTGTATTACAAGCTTCAGCCCACAAAAATTTGGGCATGTCTTGGTCATACAACATTGCCCTTGTTGCTTCGACAATAGTCCTGTTTTTCCTTTCTGCCACACCATTCTACTCCAAATTGTATGGAGTTGTCCACTCTCTTTTGATACCTTCCCTTGAACAGAATCCAGTGAATTCCTTATCTATGTATTCACTTCCATTGTCTGATCGCAATACCTTGATCTGCTTTTGTGTCAGATTTTCAACGAGAGCCTTAAACTCTTTAAACCAATTGAAGACTTCATCCTTGGTCTTAGAAAGTAGATCCAGGTTTTCCAAAAATGGTCATCAATGAAGGTGACGAAGTACTCGACACTACTAAGAGCTCTAGTGGGCATTGGTCCACAAATATCTGAGTGTATCAAGTCCAATACACCGTTGGCCCTATTGTTGCTTCTATGATACGCTGCCTTGCCATATTTTCCCAATATGCACCCCTTGCAGACATCATCTTGTTTAGTGCTCAACTCTAGAACTCCTGTGACTGTCTTCTGGAGAATTTTTAACGCCCCATGATGCAAATGTCCCATTCTTCTGTGCCATAGCTTATTCAGGTCTGTTTCATCTACGCAGCCAGCCAGTGCCATTGAAGACTCAAGCTGCAACTTGTAAAGTTTGTTGCTTCTTACCCCTATCTGTGCCTTCTTCTTCCAACTAGGGTGTTTGGCGTAGACCTTATTGCCAATAAAGTAGACGTCATAACCTCAATTTTGAAGCTGAGACACTGAGAGCAAGTTCATTCCCAACTCGGGCACATGCAATACATTAGTGGCCCAGATCTTATTCCCAGCCTCGGTCTGAAAAACTACGGTACCTCTTCCAATAGGAGTGCATTTTTCTTTATTACCCATGGTTATTTTAAAATTCATCTGCTCTTATCGGTAGTTGGAAAAACATTCTTGTACTCTAGTCATGTGAGCAGAGGCTCCACTGTCAATATACCAGACATCAGAAGAAGTAGTGCTTGATACGCAAGCAAATTCTTCTTCAAGTCTGGATGCCAGGACAGAGACATCGTGATCCATCTGTTCTATCATGCTTCTTTCCTCCCTGGAGAACTGCATGAATCCTTCTGCGTTGCTGCTGCAAAGGTAGACTTCCGTTCACTAGTCGATTCTCCGTTCCTGTTACTCATCTTTGGCTTTGATACCATGTGAAATTTTCAATCTGAAAACTATACAGTTGCAGTGATAGATTTATTCCTCCTACTTATTATTTCAATAAGTTATTTTCACAAATCTTTTGGCAAATATCGAAATAAATACTACTGCAACATTCACAAATATATATGCAGAGAAATGAACAGTAAAGGACATAAACACAAGAATCAATCACATGTACACAGTTATTTTTGGACAATTGTCCTCGAAAAAACCCAATGCGGGAAAACCCGTGCAACAAATGAGGGTTTTATTAATTCTTCAGCAAATGATTTCTTTACAGGAAAAAATACTGGCAGATAAAACCTGAAACAACCAAGACAGAATTCCTGGCTCCTTCTGACAAATCTCTGACACCCTGATCAGCCTCTACTATCTCCTATGCATGTCTGTGTTTCTCTGCACAGTCCCAGCGCTGGTCTACGTAAGTCTGCGTAGGGTCTGCATGGGTTCTCCGCGCTGCAACCCAGAGCTGCCTCCAATGGCCCACTGCTTTCCTCTGTCCCTGACCTCAGTCACTTGCTGACTCCCTCCTTCTGCTTCTGCAAAATCTTTGCCCTGCAACTCTCCCACTGAAATCAAATTCTCTCACTTTAGAATCAATCTCCTTCGGATACTGAGTGTATGCCCAACTTATTTTCCAAATGACCCTCAAGCCTTCTTTTATAATCTTCTCGTTGGAGAATCAATGGCCGAGATTAGAAGTTTAATCAATGGCTAAGATTAAAACTTGACTTGATCTTTGTTTTCTAGAAGATTCACACTCTCACTTATTAAAACCCTTTAATTATTTAATTTCCCTAAGTTTAGACTTAGGGTCTTCATTAAAATAATTAATTATTTTAATAAGTCATGAACCGAGTGGAATTTCCACAAATATTTTCTGAATCCTTTGGAATACCACTGTCCAAGCCTCCTTGCAAAGTTTGAACTTGGAACACTTTCTGATGCAACAAAAAGCAACACTCAATTTTTTCTCCAGAAACATCTTTCTTTGGATGGACCTTGTTGACCACACTTTGTCAACGACCCCATAGCAGTACACCCCCATTTTTTCAAATAGGAATTATCATGTTCGAGGCTCGTGTCATCCAGATTTCATTGCCGATCGACAGTTTTTATAATGATGTAAACCCATTCTGCATTTTATGATGTAAATGATCTAAGTAAGACCGTCCATGTATGTAACAACCTAGGTAAGCCTATTATGTTGTTGATGACTTCCATCTTAGGAGGTTTTTTGTCTCACTGATTCACGAAAGTGATCGACAGAGTTTTTCCCTCCAGCCTCACCCCAAAGCTAGGGTGGAATTTGTCATCAGCATGCTAGGTGAGTCCTAGTGTTTTCTATCGAGTCCTTGTAAAAGTAGTTTGAACTACTTGGTCTACTAGATCATATTTTGAGTCGCAGAATTGGGTATTTATTTGAGGTTCTATACGAATGGGTATTCCCCTTCATGTATGTAAATGTATTATCTCATGTAAAAAAGGGTTGGAAAAATAATTATAATCCCCTCTTAGTCAATTAAATTTTCTGGTCAATTAATTAATAAAATCTTAAACCAGAAATTTAATTAATTTAGGGTCCTAAGTTAGGATTAAATCTTTAAAGGCAAAATTTGTGGGTCCTTGGAAAATGGTTTTGAAAGCCCCAGGCCAAGGGAATATTGAGAATTTTAAGAAATATTGGACCCTTGGGCCTTGGTGGTTAAGTCAAGGTCAAAATTTTGGGGTAATTAACTCAAAAATAATATTTTTGAGTTAATTAAAATTGAATTAAATGATAAGTTTGTTTTTTCCCCAAAATTTTAATTTCAACGCTCCGAATTAAAAGATAATTAAATCTTTTGGACGATTGAGATTATTTTGACGAGGATCATCCAAACTAGCCGTTAGAGATTTGTCCTATAAATTTAGAGGTCTTTCTCATTTTTGAATTATCCGATCTCAGGATCGTGCACTTGCTCTTAGAAGCTCTTGTAAACTTTTTGAGGAATAAAGCATAAAGACTTTGGGGTTACAAATCTGGATGTTCCTTCTCAGATCTATGTGGTGAATTGTCTCTAAACTCTGCTACTTTGTTTCTTGTATTTTATGGTTGATGGCCTTCATGGATTAATCTGCATACAGGTATCTTGTGCAGTATTCTGGGTTTATAAAATAACATTCTGATTTTTTTTGCAAAGGTCTCATGTTGTTTTCTTAAATCTCTATCAATCTAAGATTCAGATCTAAGTGTGCAGGGAAATTATTCTTAAGATTGAGCGTCTGGGGAAGTCTTCGGTTGGACTAGCCGACTCTCAATAAACATAAATCTGATAAGCTTTTTATTTGTTAAATTCCAGGTCCATTTTACGATATTTGTGATTTTGCAGGGTTTCAAAGGCTTGTGCCTCTCATTTAAAAATTTTAATTTCTAAACTGTGCTAAAACGGATTCAAATCTGACCATGAGGGTCTCAAATCTGTAAAGTAGCTTGTAAATTTGTATTTTTGTTGTAAGTTGTAAGGGTTTAATAAATTTTTGGTGTATATATTTTTCGGATCTGACTGGTTTTGTAGGTTGCAGGGTTTATTCAGAAATTTTTTTGAGGCAGATCCGGTCCCCAACAGCCAGCTCTGGCCTCAAATTGCCTCTTGTGGACAAATCCGGACCATATTTAATTTAAAGAGCACTGGAAATCTAAGATTGCAGGGAGGAATTTTTTCAAGGGAAAAAAATTAATTTGATTGGGTTATTCACTACATATCTCTGTCTCTGCCCTAGTCGCATTTGTTAGCTCTCTTCTTTATCATCGTTTCCACTTGTTTTCACGCTACATATTTCTCTCTATCCATTTGCCATCGAGCTCCATTCTCCTTTCTTGTCTGCCGTCCAGATCTTCACACTTTCACAAGCCCGCAAAATTGCATTTTCTTTGCGTTCAAACCTCCCCTGCTCTCTGCCCACACATCCTCAGTCTGCCGTCCAGCCACTGCCTTCCTCATGCCGTCCATCGAAGCCAGCGCTCCTGTCTAGCTAACCTGCAGAACATTCAAATAGTAAAACGCATGCATTATTGACCATCATGTATATACATTTGGTTTTGTTTAAACTGTAAATCATTTTAGATTTTTATTTTTTTTGTTCGATTTTATTTGTAGCCCGTAGATTTTAGTTTTTTGTAGCTTAGTTTTAATTTAGTTGTGCTAATGTAGGTGTATTTAGTTTTGTTTAGTTTAGAGATAGGTTTTAAATTCAGATGTTTTAATTGATAGTTTTAATTTTTATTTTCATTTTTAGTTTAATTTTAAATTCAAGTTTAGCTTAAGCGTGAGTTTAGCTAGGATTTGAATTTGCATTTTTTATTGTTTTAGTTTAATTTTAGTTTTTGGATTTATTTTTAGTTTAGATTTAATTTGGTTTTAATCAGTTTAGTTTAGATTTTAATTAGAACTTTTTACATTTAGTTAGTTTTAGATTCAGATTTAATTTAAAAATAATTAAAAATTCCAAAAATTCCAAAAATTAAAAATAATAATAATAATAATAATAAAAATTCTCAAAAATATATTTTATAGTCAAATGAGCTTTTGAAATTTTTATTTAAAGTTTTGACTATAGAAACATTTTCTGGATCGAAATTAATTGAAGCATCATAAATATGGAAATATTGCAAATATCTGGCATTTCAATCTTGTGATAATATTGCTGTGGGTTTAAGATATTTTAATGCATGGTTGTGGTGTTTTTCAATTGAATATCATTGTGATCAATTGTGTTTTAATAAGCAGCAGTTAATCGTCACTTACTTGTTTATAATTGTATAACGGGATTTTGTTTGACTCCATAAGGCACTGGTCTCAAATGTGAAATCTAATCTAGATCTGTGAAATCCTGTTAATTTTATCAAGTATTTGGTGTTTTAGCTGTGTCTCCTGGATTCTTGTCCTTCATTTCTGATAGGGTCTACCTCCCTTAGCTTGCAAGGAGACAGCTTAGATAGAGAGATTGGGGATAAAGGTGACAGCCCCCAATTTGAGCCGTTGTCGCGGTGCCTAGACAATCTGTGCGACAACATTTTTTGGCGCCGTTGCCGGGGATAGAGTTTTTCTGTCCTTGGTCTTAATGACATTTTATAATCTTCTGATCTTGCATCGCCATTCATTAGCCTGTTGCAAGGGATCACATTTTCTGACGACTTTTCATCTCTGCATATTTTCATCGTCTTATCTTTCGTCATATCACTAATCATTTCATCATCGCATCTTTAGCACCTAGACATTTCGGTTGGCTTCTTGTTTGGGTGGCGACTCCACTTATTCATCTTTTTACTCCCAGACAAGAATCCCCCCCTGATATCCATCTGCTATCTCTTGATTACTTCTTCTGTTTTAGAATTAGTTTCATGTTCAAGTGGCGACTCCAATTCTTTCATTTCTTACAAGAGTTCCTGCTAAGAAGTTCACTTCTTG
Organism: Pinus albicaulis; assembly: GCA_034641835.2. Lineage (NCBI taxonomy): Eukaryota > Viridiplantae > Streptophyta > Pinopsida > Pinales > Pinaceae > Pinus > Pinus albicaulis. Next base: position 645,455,971 of record CM076570.1, on the reverse strand, counting down.
AGGGCCTTTTGACTATTCTTGAACACAGATCTATTTCTAAAATCTTAAAAACGATATCATGGATGTTTTTGCCCCGTGTAATTTTGCTAATATTCAGGGTTATCCCCATGATGTTTCTCAAATGGATAAATTACCATCTTTTCAAGGAAATGATGCAGTCAGTGTTAAATCTCATTTGTTTGCTTTCACTAACTGGTGGAATAGATTTGCAGTTGCAAAAAATAATTTCGAGGATGTAAAGATGAAAACTTTTGTTCTTACTTTTGGTGAGGATGTTGCTGAATGGTTTACGGAAAAACCTGATAATTCATTTGATACTTTCGAATCAATTGTAACTGCTTTTAAGGAAAAGTATGGTGATAAAAGGGAAGATAGGCATTTGGTAAGAGAAATCGGTACCATAAAAAAGAAAGAAAATGAAACGACTGAAGAATTTAACAGGAGAATTAATGGTATTCTTAGAGAAATATCTCAAACTCATAAACCTCCTGATGGATCTCTTCTGAATTTTTACATTGATGCTTTTGATTCTGATACTTCATATGAGTTAAGGCGGGCTAAAACTGCAAATTATAAGGCTTGTCAATCTTTAGCTGAGGAGATTGAAAAGGATAAGAAAGCATTTGGAATGTCCGAAACTCCAGTTTTTGATAGGTCTTTGACAAATACTAAGTTAAAAAGAACCTCTAGAAGATGATGATGACCCTATGAAAAAGTTAATGCAAAAACTTGAAAGCATGGAGCTTAATCATGCTAAGAAACTTGAAAGCATGGAGCTTAATCATGCTAAGGAAATAAGTGTCTTACAGGCTAGGTTGGTTCAAATGGAAAGGGCTCAAACGCAGAACTCCCAACCTAGAAATAATAATGCTTTGCAGAAAAGAGGCCTATCTAATGAGCAGAGACCGACAAATCAACTTGAGTTTGCAAATCTTGTGGATGAAGCTCTGCCTTATTGTAGAGCCTGTAATGCTCTTCATGAAGAGGTTACTTGCCATGTTGTCAAAAGAATCATAGCTAGTAGAATGGCAAGGTCAAGTCATCAAATTAATGTTGTTGGTAAGGACTATCACATGCATATAGAAGATCATGAAATTCAGGTTAAGGAACCAACTCGAATGATTAAGGATGTGCAACCCAATCATATGCAAATGATTCAAAACATGGAAGCTAACCAAATCAATCTTCAAAATAAGATAACTTCCATGGAAACAAGTCATGCACAGGAAATAAATGTCATGGAAAACAGGTTAAAGATAATGGAAGTTAATCATTCTAATCAGATGTCCATCATGGAAGCAAGACACACCCAGGAAATGACTACCATGAAGGAAAATCACTTGTTGGAGATGAGTTCTATACAGAAAAGGTTGGAAAAAATGGAAAAATTACATATACAAAAGTTTCAGCCGAAATTTGATTATGAAGATTCATCAACAGATCATAAGACTTCTTGTCTGTTAAAGCCATTCTCATCTCATCACATGGAGGATTTAACTATGGTTTCAAAGGATGTTGAGAAAGACCAAGCTCATGTATCACCATTGACAGAGTATATCCAGAATAACATTGGTCATGCTCCAGGTTCTTCAGATATTTTGTACAAACATCTTCAAGATGAGGACAGGAAATATACAGTGATCTCATTGCTGACATCACAACCCACTCAGAAGAAGAGAAAGAAGCAAAAAAGAAGTAAGTGGTTTGATTCGTTTGATGGTCAAGAGCAGCTTGACAATCAGATAAGACGGAGTCCTACAATTAGCAAGATTGGACATGGCACATCTGAAAAGCAGCCTACAGACTTGCCTGAAAGTAGGCAAATGCTCAACATACACTATATTGAGCACATCTGATGCCACAGGGCATCCTCTGTATTGTATCTCTAACCTTACACCTTGTTATTTCAGCATTTCATTTCGCAGTTAGAGTAGATTTACTTTTCATGTTAAGTAGAATAATAAATAAAAGAAGAGCTTCTATTTTTCATGAGCTTAATGTTATATAATGATATTTGGATGGACGCTACTTATGTAATATTGTGTGTTGCTTGGATGCAGATTCTGGATTCTCACATTCCTTCGATGAAGCAACGTGTCCCCAAGTAGAGCCAGATGTTGACCACACTTTGTCAACGACCCCATAGCAGTACACCCCCATTTTTTCAAATGGAACTTATCATGTTCGAGGCTCGTGTCATCCAGATTTCATCGCCGATCGACAGTTTTTATAATGATGTAAATCCATTCTGCATTTTATGATGTAAATGATCTAAGTAAGACTGTCCATGTATGTAACAACCTAGGTAAGCCTAGTATGTTGTTGATGACTTTCATCCTAGGAGGTTTTTTGTCTCACTGATTCACGAAAGTGATCGGCAGAGTTTTTCCCTCTAGCTTCACCCCAAAGCTAGGGTGGAATTTGTCATCAGCATGCTAGGTGAGTCCTAGTGTTTTCTATCGAGTCCTTGTAAAAGTAGTTTGAACTACTTGGTCTACTAGATCATATTTTGAGTCGCAGAATTGGGTATTTATTTGAGGGTCTATACGAATGGGTATTCCCCTTCATGTATGTAAATTGTAATGACTCAATTCCCTGATTTCTAAATTGCACCTACCTGAACTTAACTTTAAGTAGAAACAGATCCAATGAAACAATGTAATAGTTAAAATTGAAATTTCAACTTGCATGATTAATCTGTACGTAGAGGAATACCTGAAAGTCAGCACCAATTTACAAATCCTGAAGCGGGCTGAAGATTATTTGAGCACCTGGTGATGTCGTGAACAGATTACCGGGACAATCAAATCCTCCCAACCAATCCGGGAACAATCCCAGACCCAGAGGATGTCTCCTCTGCCCCGTGCCCAGATTTCCAAGAACCCAGAGACTCCTTCCCAGACAATTCCATCTCACAATTCAATCTCACTTCAGCAGAATTCGTTTCTTTTTCCTAAAAAACATCCCCCCCTTCTCCTCCATATCACCTCCCTTAAATAAGCTCCCTCTACCGCCTCCTACTTCCCCAAGGTCTTCTCCTTATTAATGGTGATATTTTCTGTATTTATGGTGGTATATTTTTCATTATATTTGGATAGGAATATAATTTAAACAATCTTCCTCCACCGCCTCTAACCTCCCGAGGCCTTATCCATCCTTATGTTCATATTAAATGTTTTTATGGTGAGGTGATCCACCTTAATGTGAGTAAGAATATACATTTATGAAGGTGGGATTATGTAGTTGTTTTATTTATAGAGCTTGGGACTTTATTTAAGTACTTTTAATATTAATCTTTAATATTGCATACTCATTTTTAACTTAAGGAGTTAACTTTATTATTTCATTTCTTTTATTAGCTCTTTTCATAAAATTTATACTTAGTTGAACTTGATATAAATCTGAAATCTTAATATTAAGTTCCCAATTTATGTAATCTTGATATTAGTAGGTAGGTGTACTAGTGCGATGTGTGCGGTTTAGGCAGGTGTAGCTATCAAATGCCTATATCGTTCACACGCTAATATCATTTTGTATATAACTTGGGAATGGGTCGTTACATACTTCCTCCTTTCAGAAAACTTCGTCCCGAAGTTTATGGTTTTATATACTCATATCAATATTGTGTTTTTAGAGATTAGGGTGATTGTAGAATGCTTGTATTTTAAGATTGAATTTTCGTTTAAATAAGTATGTATCCGTAATTTAATTGTTACTTCCCATCTTCACCGAATCTCCAAAATATTCTAAAATCATCCTATCCTTCCTAATCTCTTCCACTCCCATCTTATCCATCCTCTACAGGAATATGCCATGGCATCAGTTTTACTGATCCATTCATAGACCTCAATGATATCAGAGTCGATTACGTCGACCTGACATGCTTGTAGGCATCCGGCAGTCATCATCACACGTCTAGGGGAGTGTGACTCACACAGTCCTCCTATGACTCCAGGTATTGGAGGATAAACGGTGGGCAACACCTCCACCCCTCCCAGTAGGACCAGGGTCAACACCCTATCGTAGGATCTCAGGGAGTCTCAGCTGTTCTTGGAAATCTGTCATCACGTAGATTGCTTCGGTAATCTGTTTTTTTTTTTTTGCATGATACTCATCGGTACATAATCTGCAATGTAAACACTCGTACACATATTATAGCATATGCATCTATATTATTCATAACCAATTGTTACCCATATAACAACCTTTACACATTCAAAATACTTTGATATGTATGATATCAATCCTAGAATTTATAAAAAGAAAATTTGTTCACATAGGTATCAATATGTTCAATAAAATTTCTCATTTCAGATGTTGCTTCGGTTTAGTTCATTCATGTTCTATTCATGACGCACTGCTTTAACCATTTTCATTCTATATACCCCTATTTTTCACTTTTCATATTCAAAATGTAGTTACTTTTTTATTTCCTTTCCTTGAATCATATTTGAAATGCAATGAAATAATTTGATAGATATTTTCATCTATAATGTCTAATCTATAATTTCACATTCTTGCAATGTTAATTTAAATGACATATTGCATATCGGTGTCCATGCACCAGTAAATTTAAACAAACAACATATATCCTGTATCACTAAAGTGAAGTAGCATTCATTCTATCTTTATGGGTATCTATGTATCAGTGAGTAAAATTCATTCTTACGAGATAATTCAAAATAAAGTTTTCAAATTCATGGATAAGCTATGACCACTCTGTATACATGACCAGAAGGCGGTGTGATTACGATTACAAAACTGTAAGTTAGGCAAAATAATTGATTGTGTCATACTCTTCCTAGTTAATAAAATCGATGGGAATCAGTGAAGATAGTGATATGTTAATAAAGAATATGGAACCTTTACCCTTAACTCCATATTCGTACAACACTATCCTGTTTGTTATGTAAACATAGTGAGAGATGAACCTCTATACTAATAGAGCTTTTATTACCCTTATAAAAGGTTAACCATGTGAATCCATTGAATAGTATAGCTTATATGATACTGATCTTACGAACATGTTGACTACTAGTATCTTATAACAAGCCCGTGTGTTACTATTGGCCAAGTATGGCTATTTCCATAATAAGTATACCATGTGAACTAGGTGAAGCAAGAAGGTCTCTCTTACATACGAGTAGAAGATATATCAGATAGGATTCAACCTTTATCAAGCCTATGATTGCCATTACTTATATCCTTATTCATACTCAACTAGTGAATGGTATAGGTGTCACTCATAGTGATGGAAACAACGTAATGTGTTAAAGTCGATACATGTACGAGCTTATTGATCAATATTTATTATGAATACTTATTAATTACAACCATTGTTATAATCACAGCTGTAATTAACAGAATCAAGTAGATCACAGTTATTGCACTAGTAATGAGTAGATACGTATGTTATTAGAATACCTGTATTTTAGACAATGAGTGCCATTTGTGAGTATCCATATATGCCTAATTATTCCCATATGAGCACAGTGAATGTTCTCTTACCTCATCTATATGCATAGAATCGTACAGTCAATCTATGATATGGAACTCGGTCAATGGTAGAGATAGGTAGTGCTAAGGTCATTAAGAGGATAGAGTCACCACTATTCCATTAACATGAGCTTGTATCCTTATTGTTGAATGAGATGGTGGTACTCATTCAGATCAAAGCTTAGAGAATAGGTAATACTAATGAGAAAACCCATTGTACTAGAAATATGCTACAAGCTTATACTACTAATCAAAGTGATGGGAATATCGTAATCAAGGAGGTGAGATTCTTTTATATGTGACCATAAATTGCATTCATGTAGATGTGCAAAATTTGTTGTGGGATTAGAGAGAATATTTTCAATGGAGAAGATTCAAGCTGAAAACTCTATTTTAGCACTTTCTCATGACTGCTTTAAATTCTTTTTTCTTTTTTTTTTTTCTTAACCTCACTAGGGGATTCATCACAAAAGGGAGAGATTCATTGAACAAAAGCTAGGAGATCTTGCCACAGAGAGGGGAAGTTTCTTTCTTTTTCTTTCTTCTTCTTTTTTTTTTTTTTTTTTTTAAATACCTGTTACAAAACTAAATGTCTCGTGCCTTGATGCGAATCTACACTCTGCTATTGCAAACACATATTTGAACTGAAATAGGAATAGGAAATGCGATGGAAAAAAAAAACAAATGACAAAAGACTCGGGGCACCAGTTCATCTAGGGATGGATCGAATAAGCAAATCCAAAGGATCAATGGAGGAAGGTTTCTCCAAGTGGTGCTATTGAGAGAAATGAAACATTTCATTGATAGATAAGCTTGATACAAAGAGGGAGAGGACCTTTATTTATAAAAGGAGCAAAGCCCTTGCTCATGGTCCAGGCTATCATTAGGCTTTATGTGGTAAGAAGACTATTATTTAATTTAACAAATATGAAACACTCAATGACATATTCCAAGTTCTTATTTAACACAAGTTGCTTTTACAAAGGTTGGAGTATCATAAAGGCCTATAACTAAAACATTATAAAATTGACAATATACAGAGATTGTTGTGCCTAGATACACAACAAGCCTTCTTGGCACTACATATTTCATCCATTTTCAGGTGGTCCACATGTATTGTTCCCCTCTTTTGAAGCCCTTCACTAAAGGAGATAAATTGTAAGTGCTACGTCTCTTGATTTAGTTTTTCTTTAATTGCCTTTGTCACTGATATTGGATCGAGGTGGTGATAATTTCAAGCCATAGGTGACTAATGTCATTATGATCTCAATCAAACAAGTACATTGCTGAATTTAATGTTGAAATCAAATTTTCAGCCCATAGCATCAATCACACAATAGCTAGAAATTAAACGACACACGTATAAAATTTAATTTCACAACATAGGTGATTACCCATTTGAATCGATTTTTCATTCCTCGAAAGACTTACAAAGAAGCCTCTATATGCTGCCTTGTATGAAATTGCTTGGCGCTTGTGCTGATTGTCGCTTGTTGCCAAAATTCACCTCTGCCTGAGTCCTTGAGTTCCCTTTCTCTCTATCTCTTGGCTGGCCAGTTGCTCAATTGTTAATGTGTGTTGAAAGCTTCTACCTTGCCCTGATTTATTGTTTTAGTGTAGAATCTATTTTAAAGATTACTCCTAGTCTAAGTCATGCATGAGATATAATTTTAGACTCAACTACAAACTATAAGACTTTCACTTTTCCACTAAAGTGAATTACAAAATAGAATATTTTGTTCCCAAATAGGATTACTTTCGAAATATCTCAAACTACTTTTCACATGTTCATATTGAACATATGCGAAACTTCCTATTTGAGCTATAACTCTTAACATTCCCTTTTTGTGAAGAAGGAATTCTGCACCAATCCCTATTTGTCTTGGAATGGCTCAAATTTGCCTTTTGCCAAGGGCTTTGTCAAAATATTAGCTACTTGATGATTTGAGGGAATATGTTGGGGCTTCATTGCTTTCTTCTGAACCCTGTCTCGTATGAAGTGATATCTGATCTATATATGCAGGGACCTGTCATGAAACCTTGGATTTTTGGAAGGTTTGCTAAACTTTGATTATCATGTTAAATGACTACAGGCTCCAACTTCTGATCAAAGCATACTTTGAGTAACTTGTGAAGCCATAAGGTAAGTATATTGGTAAGTGTTTATGCATTACTCAATTTACAACTAGCTTGATCATATACATATATTATAAATAATTACTATTTTATTAAATCCAGACTCATTATAATTTCCTTAAGTTACTAAATCTGCCGATGACAGGATTTAGTGTCATATGTATTTATAAATTTAGACCCTACGCTATATATATTAACTCCAAATGATATATATATATTTACAAGAAACAAACTATACACTATTTTTGTCAGAATCACCCGGAATTATGCCCAGCCTCATTTACTTGAAAACTCATGCCAGGCATATGGGAGAGAGACCACAGGAAGAATGGAATCCTTGTATACAGCCGAAGACTTTGTCCACTTCCTCAATGAATCACTTAAGTCGTCTACATCTTCAGTGAATCACTGCCCTGCCTAATTGGCACAGGTGAGTTATTTTTAATCAACTAGCAGAAATCCATTTTAACACTATATCTGATTATGTATTGAGAGGAATTGAAAAACTCCAAGAGCTCAAAGTCTATGGATCTTAGGTAAATGGCTTTAGCTTTAACACTCTGTTAACCTCATCGGTGAAACATCGCATTGCCACAATGGTACACATGAGAATTTTAACCTACTAGTAGATATCAAAATTTTGAGGTGACAATTTCAATGTGCTTAGATAGCTTTTAGAAGGTTGGCTCCTGGGAATTTTCAATCCCTCTTGGCACTTAATAAATCCGAGGTTAAAATGTATCTGTACTACTTTTCTTTCCATTTTTTAATTTTTATTTTTATAAATTGACAAATTTCTTATACTTACAGAAAAATATTTAGAATCAGAAATGCAAAAAGCAGAAGGGTATATACAATGAACTTCAGAACCTTTTCCTGGTAGCTACCAAAGCATAAACAGAAGCAGAATACTCTATAGGATACAAAGATTAGGTATCTTTGATCAGCATAGGTTCCTTTGCCAAATTTTGATGGCAAACCTCGTCCTTCCGGTTAGAATTGAAGAGAAAACCAAATCGATATCTACAGACTATGCCAAAATGTGATGAATACATCACAAACAAGCGAACGTCAATCACCAAACAAGCACTGTGCAAATGAACCCTGCTATATATAAAAAGTTATGTTTCTTTCTAGCCACTCAATTTTGCAAATCAGCTGTGAATAAAATTATTTTCTTTTCTTTTCCTAGCCGAAGAACTAAATAGCTGCTGATCACAAGCCATAGGCTCTGGGGAGTCCTATGTTTCGATTTAATTTCTTTTTTTGTTTATGTTAACCTGCAGTTGATAATGGCGATTGCCAATAAGGGTTCATAGTTTCCAATCCCATGGGAGGGTGAACGCACATGTGAACTTAGGCTTTCCAAAGCCTCTGAATCTCAGACGCAATGGTAGATCTAAAGACCATAACTTGGACTTGCAAAGCATCCCGAGAACAAAATTTAAAGGCTTAAATGCCTTATTAGTGATCAAAATTCATTTATTCGATCTTTGACAACCATTAAAGAGGGGTTTAAATTGTTCGCTGCCCAAAAAAAATGATTACTAATTCAACATCACGCAGCAGAAAAATGGGATGAACGAACCTTTTGGGGTAAACCATGAAGGGTTTAGATCGTCTTCTTCAATCGCATTAGACGCAGCTGTTGCCATCGCTGCCGAGCTGAGTGCAGAGACAAATTATATCTGGATGGGTCGTAAATGCATTCAATGAAATAATTCAAGGAGATGAGATGACTGTCGCTACAGAGCCTCACTCCATCCGAATTGGTCTGAGGACGAGTTTGAATGGTGGTTGAATTAAATGTACCACATGGAGACCTAGGAGCAACCGAGCCTGTAACGTGAGAAACTCGGCATATATATATATATATATATATATATATATATATATCTATTTAACCCTTACGACATATATATAATGTAATAACCTTGTTATATGCCATACCATTTTCGAACCATAAAATAAAACCTTTGCCAATGCATGTAGAAACGTTTGAAAAGTCACGCTGTCAACAGGTTACCACGGACAACGACACATAACCCAGCCGAATACAACACCTCCGGCAATTATCGGCTAGTCACGCCATGCGTTGTTGGTGTCTTCGGTGATCAGCTGTCGGGCTATTACAGCTGTAAGAACCAAAAGGATCGTGAATATACTCGGGTCGGTCCCTCGTGAGTCTTTCAAAATCAGACCCCTTTATAAATAACCAGCAGAATTTATGGCTAACACAACCATGTTCGAAATCGTGACTCTTTCATCTGACGCTCGCACATAATTCGGCTCAGTCTAGCCCTCGTCCATACCACATGTTGAGACAACAACAAGGACGATCTCGTCTCCCCGCTGACAAGGAGTTCATCAACGGGGATGGTTTTTTTTTTTTTTTTTTTACATGAGATTTCATTGCACAAAGTGAGACTCGATGCTGATTCTGCTTTCGATGAATCTCAAAAGACGAATTTGGATTATTTGTTGATGCTGGATGTTTGACAGCTTAGTTTGGAGTTTTAGAAAAACAGCAGGCCTTGCTACTCCCGGTTCTCCTTATGGCAGTTGGGAGAGTCCAGATTGCGAGCTCCGAGGTCATTTTGTAGGCATTACATGAGTGCATCAGCACTTATGTGGGAAAGCACTCACAATAAGGAACTCCAGTTGAAAATGCAAGCTGTTATTAATGCTCTTTATGAATGCCAGCGTAAATTAGGGATAGGCTATCTATCGGTATTTCCTTCAGAGCTGTTTGACCGTTTTGAAGCTATTCAACACATTTGGGCACCATATTATACTATTCACAAGATCATGGCAGGATTGTTGGATCGATACAAACTGGCTGGAAATGCTCAAGCGTTTAAGATGGTCACATGGATGGCTGATTCAGTAAACTTCATGATATGTCAATCATCTTTGTGAGAAAAACTGTATAGTCATGTCTAGCATTTCTAGCCAGCTGACAAAGCATTGAGGTTTCGGAGTTACTTGAACCTGTGTATCAACCACTGTTGTAGGAGATTTATTATGCATCCTCTTCGTAGTAAAGGCATTGAACAACATGTATATTAGTTAGAATATAATCGAACATATCTTACACATTTCCTTATTGTTTTCAATGACATTTTTCAGTTGAGGGAACTGCACACTAGACTGATTTACATTTGTTGTCAAAATGGATTTTACTAGAATTCTCAAGTATTTAAAGATCCTTGAGTTATCTTCAATCCATTTTGAATACAAAATTCTATTATATTTTCATGAATGCTAGTGTCACTGCAGGTGGGAACTGAGATGGCTATAAACTATTGCCTGTCCCTTCAGCCTCCACTTCTAAAGAGGAGTCAGGAGTTTGTAAGCGTTCTACAAGTAGTATTTCAAATTACGGAGGAAGATGAAATCCTTCAGCCGGGAAATTTATTAATCTAATTTTGGTTGTGAACTGACCAAGCTTCGAACTGTGGGTATCGAGCTTCTATGCAAATTCATGGCCCTGGTTGATTTTCAAACTCCACATCATACAAAGATGCGAGATCGGATAACTTCAATACTCTTCAAGTCTCTTACCTGTGGCAATCCTGAAATGCTGGGGAGGAACCAGTAATTGTTGCAATTTAGTTTATTGTATAAAAAGTATTTGTTTGTGCAGTTTATGATCTGTAATAAACTTATTCTCACTTATCCCTTTTTAAATTAATTTGGAGTGTTACTTAAATTCATTAATTGCTTCTCAATATCATTAATATTTTGATGCCTTTAAAAATATTGAGTTGGTTGTCCTTTTTCAGTTAGAAGGTTATGCAGAATCACAGTGTGTATTAGTTCTATGGAGAAATCAATTCTATTTTATGATAGAGGTTTCATGCTGGTCTTTTCTTGCTTCATAGTTATAAGTATAGGCAGAAAATAGCACGGTCATCTCAAATATTACTTTCCTGATCGAAACAAGATCAAGGAATGCAGTGTGTTTGACATTTAATTTATGCAGAGATTATGAATTCTTGTTGAAACTAATATTTGCACGGCAGGTTTACACAAGCAACTTTAAATTTGGAACAACCCGAGACTGGTTTATACCAGCAGCAGCTTATAATGAATTTTTAATGGGCCTATAAGGTTGTAAGAGGGTTTGAATCACCCTCTGATACCAAATGTAATGACTCAATTCCCTGATTTCTAAATTGCACCTACCTGAAATTGAAATTTCAACTTGCATGATTAATCTATACGTAGAGGAATACCTGAAAGTCAGCACCAATTTACAAATCCTGAAGCGGGCTGAAGATTAGTTGAGCACTTGGTGATGTCGTGAACAGATTACTGGGACAATCAAATCCTCCCAACCAATCCGGGAACAATCCAAGACCCAGAGGATGTCTCCTCTGCCCCCGTGCCCAGATTTCCAAGAACCCAGAGACTCCTTCCCAGACAATTCCATCTCACAATTCAATCTCACTTCAGCAGAATTCGTTTCTTTTTCCTAAAAAACATCCCCCCCTTCTCCTCCATATCACCTCCCTTAAATAAGCTCCCTCCACCGCCTCCTACTTCCCCGAGGTCTTCTCCTTATTAATGGTGATATTTTCTGTATTTATGGTGGTATACTTTTCATTATATTTGGATAGGAATATAATTTAAACAATCTTCCTCCACTGCCTCTAACCTCCCGAGGCCTTATCCATCCTTATGTTCATATTAAATGTTTTTATGGTGAGGTGATCCACCTTAATGTGAGTACGAATATACATTTATGAAGGTGGGATTATATAGTTGTTTTATTTATAGAGCTTGGGACTTGATTTAAGTACTTTTAATATTAATCTTTAATATTGCATACTCATTTTTAACTTAAGGAGTTAACTTTATTATTTCATTTCTTTTATTAGCTCTTTTCATAAAATTTATACTTAGTTGAACTTGATATAAATCTGAAATCTTAATATTAAGTTCCCAATTTATGTAATCTTGATATTAGTAGGTAGATGTACTAGTGCGATGTGTGCGGTATAGGCAGGTGTAGCTATCAAATGCCTATATCGTTCACACGCTAATATCATTTTGTATATAACTTGGGAATGAGTCGTTACATAAATGTATTATCTCATGTAAAAGAGGGTTGAAAAAATAATTATAATCCCCTCTTAGTCAATTAATTAATAAAATCTTAAACCAGAAATTTAATTAATTTAGGGTCCTAAGTTAGGATTAAATCTTTAAAGGCAAAATTTGCGGGTCCTTGGAAAATGATTTTGAAAGCCCTAGGCCAAGGGAATATTGAGAATTTTAAGAAATATTGGACCCTTGGGCCTTGGTGGTTAAGTCAAGGTCAAAATTTTGGGGTAATTATCTCAAAAATAATATTTTTGAGTTAATTAAAATTGAATTAAATGTTAAATTCGTTTTTTCCCCAAAATTTTAATTTCAACGCTCTGGATTAAAAGATAATTAAATCTTTTGGACGATTGAGATTATTTTGACGAGGATCATCCAAACTAGCCGTTAGAGATTTTTTCCTATAAATTTAGAGATCTTTGTCATTCTTGAATCATCCGATCTCAGGATCGTGCACTTGCTCTTAGAAGCTCTTGTAAACTTTTGAGAAATGAAGCATAAAGACTTTGGGGTTACGAATCTGGATGTTCCTTCTCAGATCTATGTGGTGAATTGTCTCTAAACTCTGCTACTTTGTTTCTTGTATTTTATGGTTGATGGCCTTCATGGATTAATCTGCATACAGGTATCTTGTGCAGTATTCTGGGTTTATAAAATAACATTCTGATTTTTTTTGCAAAGGTCTCATGTTGTTTTCTTAAATCTCTATCAATCTAAGATTCAGATCTAAGTGTGCAGGGAAATTATTCTTAAGATTGAGCGTCTGGGGAAGTCTTCGGTTGGACCAGCTGACTCTCAATAAACATAAATCTGATAAGCTTTTTATTTGTTAAATTCCAGGTCCATCTTACGATATTTGTGATTTTGCAGGGTTTCAAAGGCTTGTGCCTCTCATTTAAAAATTTTAATTTCTAAACTGTGCTAAAACGGATTCAAATCTGACCATGAGGGTCTCAAATCTGTAAAGTAGCTTGTAAATTTGTATTTTTGTTGTAAGTTGTAAGGGTTTAATAAATTTTTGGTGTATATATTTTTCGGATCTGACTGGTTTTGTAGGTTGCAGGGTTTATTCAGAAATTTTTTTGAGGCAGATCCGGTCCCCAACAGCTAGCTCTGGCCTCAAATTGCCTCTTGTGGACAAATCCGGACCATATTTAATTTAAAGAGCACTGAAAATCTAAGATTGCAGGGAGGAATTTTTTCAAGGGAAAATTTTTAATTTGATTGGGTTATTCACTACATATTTTTGTCTCTGCCCTGGTCGCATTTGTTAGCTCTCTTCTTTATCATCGTTTCCACTTGTTTTCATGCTGCATATTTCACTCTATCCATTTGCCATCGAGCTCCATTCTCCTTTCCTGTCTGCCGTCCAGATCTTCACACTTTCACAAGCCCGCAAAATTCCATTTTCTCTGCGTTCAAACCTCCCTTGCTCTCTGCCCACGCATCCTCAGTCCGCCGTCCAGCCACTGCCTTCCTCATGCCGTCCGTCGAAGCCAGCGCTCCTGTCCAGCTAACCTGCAGAACATTCAAACAGTAAAACACATGCATTATCGACCGTCATGTATATACATTCGGTTTTGTTTAAACTGTAAATCGTTTTAGATTTTTATTTTTTTTGTTCGATTTTATTTGTAGTCCGTAGATTTTAGTTTTTTGTAGCTTAGTTTTAATTTAGTTGTGCTAACGTAGGTGTATTTAGTTTTGTTTAGTTTAGAGGTAGGTTTTAAATTCAGATGTTTTAATTGATAGTTTTAATTTTTATTTTCATTTTTAGTTTAATTTTAAATTCAAGTTTAGCTTTAGCGTGAGTTTAGAGCTAGGATTTGAATTTGCATTTTTTATTGTTTTAGTTTAATTTTAGTTTTTGGATTTATTTTTAGTTTAGATTTAATTTGGTTTTAATTAGTTTAGTTTAGATTTTAATTAGAAATTTTTACATTTAGTTAGTTTTAGATTCAGATTTAATTTAAAAAAATTAAAAATTCCAAAAATTAAAAAAAAAATAATAATAATACTAATAATAATAAAAAATTATAAAAATTCTCAAAAATATATTTTATAGTCAAATGAGCTTTTAAAATTTTTATTTAAAGTTTTGACTATAGAAACATTTTCTGGATCGAAATTAATTGAAGCATCATAAATCTGGAAATATTGCAAATATCTGGCATTTTCATCTTGTGATAATATTGCTGTGGGTTTAAGATATTTTAATGCATGGTTGTGATGTTTTTCAATTAAATATCATTGTGATCAATCGTGTTTTAATAAGCAGCAGTTAATCATCACTTACTTGTTTATAATTGTATAACGGGATTTTGTTTGACTCCATAAGGCACTGGTCTCAAATGTGAAATCTAATCTAGATCTGTGAAATCCTGTTAATTTTATCAAGTATTTGGTGTTTTAGCTGTGTCTCCTGGATTCTTGTCCTTCATTTCTGATAGGGTCTACCTCCCTTAGCTTGCAAGGAGACAACTTAGATAGAGAGATTGGGGATAAAGGTGACAGCCCCCAATCTGAGCCGTTGTCGCGATGCCTAGACAATCTGTGCGACAACAGACCTCCCTTGATACAATGTGGTTAGGGCTTCCCACATCTCATGAACCTTTCCCACATCTCATGAACCTTTGCCTTCTCGGCTATGTGTGGTACCACATGATCTTTAACCCCATCCATAATGAAGTGCTTGGCATGTGCCGCTGCTTCATTGTGCTTCTCCAGGAGAGCTGCATCGGTTGGTGTAGCCAAGACTTTCTCTGCATGCTCTCGTATACCGTAGGCCTCCAGGACTACAAGGATTTTGGCCTTCCAGATAGAAAAGTTGGACAGACCATCCAACCTATCCCGATCATGTAGTTCGTGTGGCGCCATCTGCTGAGATATTTGTCGGAACAGATCCATCTCTCTATGCTAGAGACTCGGACCTAGGGTCCTTGGCGAGAAAGGCACCCTTTGCTCCCTCCGACCACTGACTCCCTCCCTTGGAAGTATGCTAATCACAACGAATCAGCACTCTTCGATCCTATGATCGATCTTCAGATTTATTTGGTAGGAAATCTACTGAGAAGCTATTCTCCTTCTGCTCTTTGTCAACTTAGCTTAAGCTAAATTCTGCACTTGCAGAATCTTCACCCCACCAGCAACTGTTGAAGGTCTGCAGCTCAGCTTTCTATTCACAACACTCTACACAACAATCAAATTCTAGACTGCATCACCCTAGCTGGCCTCTGCGAGAGCAGATTGGCTCAGTGCAGCCTCTGTGCAGCGTAGGCTGCTCCTGCATCCCTCTGGAACACTCTGCGTCACCCAGCTGGGACTGCATCAACCCCTGCGTGGCTCTTGTTGCCTCAGCATCCTTTTGCTGCTGCGTTGGCCTTTTCAGTTTGTCTGCTGCTACTGCTGCTCTCTCTGCATGCTTTCTGTAACACAGATTCTTCAGCCTTATCGCTGGAGATCCAACTTGATCTGCAATCGCTCTGATTCCATGTGAAATTTTTTGAATTTACTTAAACATAAACCATACTGTTAAATTCTTGATTTACTTCTCCTACTTACATAAGTTATCAATCTGAAATTTTCAGCGTTAACATCGAAGTAAATACATTACTAGCCTACACATGCAGATCTAAACTAAATAACATGCTCAATGACAAAGTGACATATAAGGATTTTCTGGACAACTGTCCCCGGAAAAACCCAATGCGGGAAAACTGGTGCTGCTAGCTTCTTGAGGGTTTTTATTATTAAGCAGATTCTAAGTACAATAGATCTAGGCACCAAATTGGTTAACCCAACAGAGAAATAAATTTGCAACATTATCTCTATTTCGAAGATAGAAAAATTGACTGATTCACACCCTCAACCGGGATTTACAGAACTTAGCCTTTTTCGGCCTCTAGAAACCCTAGCGCTGCTCTAAAGCCCTCTGCGTCAGCCCTACTAGCTTGCGTCAGCCTCTGTGCTGCTCAGGAAGGGGCTGCGTCACCCCAAACTGCGTTATGCTGCCCTAGCTGGGCCTGCGTCAGCCCTCCTAGCCTCCTGTTGCCTCTGCGCTGCCCCTGCTGGGATCTTGGCTATTGCCTTGGTCTGCTACTTCTCTGCCCTCGTTGTACTCTTGGCCTGGGACTAGACCATCCCCCTCACCAATACTGCTCCTCGCTACAGGTGAAACACTTCTGAAATTCTTAGCAAACCATGCCTTAGAATTCCAGCTTAGCTTTAGTGCTCTACCAATGTGTGTGTTCTCCAACTAACGCCAAGCCCTGTTCTTATACTTTTCTCGTTGAAACATCAACGACCGTGATCTAATCTTGAATCGACGACTAAGATTATAAGATGCTTGATTCGCGTCACTTAAGTCATTTTCATCACATGTTCAATTTAATTATCTTTAATCTTTTAATTTTCCTAAGTTAGACTTAGGGTCCTTAATTAAAAATATTAATTAATTAAATATCTCTTAAACTGGATGGAATTTCCTAAAACGCTTTCTGGGTGTTGGAGATCTTATGTACTCTAGCCCCTCCACAAAGTTTGGGAGCTAGAGCACATTCGATGCTACCACAACACCCCAAAATCTCAACATGCGTCACCCCTGCTGGGCCTACACTACCTCTGCGTCACCCTTGACTGCACTGCCTCTTTGGTACGGATCTACCTCTCTGCAATTGTTTTCTCGACCTCAGATTCAGAAATCCCTCTACCGATCTACCCGTCGTTGCACTACAAGCTCACTCGAAAAATTCTCGGCAAACTGCGCCCCAAAATTTCGACTTAGCTCAAGTGCTACCGCTATGTGTGTGTTCTCCAATTGACACCAAGCCTTCCTTTAATGCTTTTCTTGTTGAACAAACAATGACCATGATCTAATCTCTAATCAACGACTAAGATTAGAAAAGACTCGATCCTCGTCACTTAGAAAATTCTCACCAACATGTTTAAATTAAGTCCCTTTAATTATTTAATTTCCCTAAGTTAGACTTAGGGTCTCCATTAAAATAATTAATTATTCGAATAACTTAGGCTCTGGGTGGAATTTCTCCAAACGATTTCTGGGTCTTGGAGATCTTATGTGTTCTAGCCCCTCCACAAATTTTCAGAGCTAGAGCACATCCGATGCTACCCAAAATCTCAACACTGCGCTGCAGCTGCTCTGCACTGCGCTACACCACTGTGCATTGCGCTGCTGCTGCTGCCTCTGCTCCAGCAATGAACGCTGCTATCCACTGCACTGTCATGTCCATCGCTCCTTGGCTCCACTGAAACTCCTCCATCCTGCTATTGTTGATCATGGGCTCTCGTAGGAAGGTACGATCCATGAGGTGGGCTTCTCAAGGATCCTACCCAACTGAAGTTCAAAGAACTACAACTCAATATCACCCCAATTCTCACTAGGAGAAGCATGGGCACTCATGGCCACCTCATCCTCCTCGATTCTCGCAGCTACAACCTTCGAGTCATGCTTCTCATCTTTGTCCCTTTTCTTCAGAGGACACTAAGATGCATAGTAGCCCAGCTCACCACATCTGAAGCACTTGACCTTTGAAGCATCACGCTTCCGTTTTCGTTGTGCTTGCTGTCCCTTCAATGCAAGGGTTGCATTCTCCTCTTCGTCAACGGATTTCGATCCGCTTCCATTGCTGCCATCAAGTTTGCACTTGATGAGGTCTCTCCTCAGCTCTTCCTCTTGAAAAGCTAACCACAACTGCTCCCAACTAGGTAATGTTGCATGGCCTAGTATGCTTTGGACCAACGTTGCACGAAGCGGGGACGAAGCGGGGACGTTTTTTGGAAGCGGGGACGCTGAAGTGTCATTTTCCAAAAATTTAAGAAGCAAAGCGTTTCGGAAGCGTCTAGTATATATATATATATTTATATTTTTTTGCATTTATATTCAAAACAACAATCCCAAATACCATATTAGTTGTAGAAGACATGAAAACATGCATATTTTTACATAAATCAAGATAGATATGACATCCATGATTCCATTGTACATCAATAATTAATTATTCGAGCATTAGGAATCTAGAATCTAGATTCTAGATCCTAGCAATTACAAACATACATCAAATAATTAAGTTTTAAGCATACTATAAAACATAAATGATAAACAAAAAACATTTAAGCATGATAAAACATTTAAGCATACTATAAAACATAAATGATAAACATAAAACATTTAACCATATTATAAAACATAAAGCATATTATAAGTGAGAAACTCTCAAGAGTCCAAGACTCAACATTATTCCTGTCCAAAATTCAAATAATAATGTCTACAAAATAGGCCACTTGGCCACCACCAAGACAAAAAAGTTCAAATTCACAACAAGCCTACAAGTCTAATGATAATCTATGACAAAAGCAGTAAAGTGTGAACACTGAAAATATCTACTCATCTCTCCTCCTTCCACCAGGAAGAGTACATGACGGTGCTCCTCCATGTGGTGGCAATGAAGAAGATGGTGGCGGTGGAAGCTGTGGCAATGGCACTGTAACTGATGAAGACGAAGCCCCTGCTGTTGGTGTTGAACCATGGAACCTAGGAAGCACGAGACCAGTGGGAGGTGGCATGTCAAGTCGATCATCATCATCATGGGTAAGAGCATCCTCTAATTGCTCTATTCGCAACACTCCATCCTCCAAATTGGTCTCCTCTGGATACCTGTCCCAAACTTTAAGGTTTCTGTTACTCTTTGCATCTTCATAGTAATGGGACAACAATCTCAAGTTGTAATGAACATAAACCAAGCTCTCTACCCGGTCTAAACTCAACTTGTTCCTTTTAACATTGTGGATGAAAGAGTAAGAGCTCCAACACCTCTCTGCAGAAGAAGTGTTTACCGCCTGTGATAGCACTTGCAATGCCAAAGTCTGTAGAAGTGGAGTAGCACCTCCATGCATGTTCCACCACTCAATAGAAGAAAAACTCTCTCGATATCTAATAGCATGCATGCTCCCAAATGGACCAGTGGAAAGTGTATAGCTGCTCAACTGTTTCCGTACCAAGTGTGCCTTCTCCTCGTTAGGGACTAATTTATCCAGTGCATCCATATATTTGATTAGGACCTCTGGATCTAGGTGTGTTTTTCTCCTGCTCGCCCCCCCGGGTGCTATTGTAGAAAGCCATGATGGACTATATTACATATGTTAATGCATGCAATGGAATATTTAGCATATCCCATCGTTTTACCACCTCTGCACAAATATATTTGTACAAGGTGGTATCTCTAGGCTCAATAATGTCTTTAATCTGCCCCAACATGTTGTCCATTTGCTCATACACCTCCCCAATTATTGGCTTATCTGAATCCACAAACTTGATCATGTAATAAATTGGTTTGGTGAATTGCAAAACATATTTAACCTGTGACCAAAATAACATGTCAAGAATAGTGTCCTTTGCTGCATTAGCACCATCTCTATCAGTGTTAATCTCCTCCCATGATTCAGTGGTAACCATATTAGTTAGAGCTTGTCTCACCTTCACTAGCCACCTAAAGGTGAGGTAATAACTTGCAAATCTGGTTTTCGCAAGTTTAAGCAACTGCAACTTGGAGTAAGTGCCATAGAAGTAGTTAACCCTTGTATGCCCTGTGATAAATTTAATGAGTTTCTTCCTTCTCTTGTAAAGCTCATTAATCCACCCACATTCTTTATGCTTCACAATATCATGCATCAAAAGGTTCAATGTGTGCACCAAGCACCCAGACCAAAATATGTGTGAATAAGTACACTCAATAATTTTGACCTGCTCCCTTACAATTCGCTGCATTATCTGTGATCACTTGAACCACTTTGCTAGGACCAACATCTCTGATTGATTGCAATACGAGATTTGCAATGTTTTGGGAAGTTGCACTAACAGAGGAGGAATCATGACATGTAATAAACATTGCACCAGTAGCAGAAACACCAAGAACATTTATCAAATGTTGGTTTTTGATATTTGTCCACCCATCTGATACAATGGATACCCCACTATCCACCCACTCATTTGTAAAACGTGTCAAAGCTACTTGAACCTTTACTTTTTCTCTTTCTAATAACACAGTTCTAGCTTTCTCATATTTGGGGGACTTGTATCCTTTTGGGGCTTCATTGATGCCCTTTACCATTTCATGCCAATAGGGAGAGCGAAGCACATTGAATGGTACACCGCAAGCACAAAGAAATTGGACTATCTTTCCATCCACATCATCCCTCCCAGCAACATTAAGGAAATCTGCTATTGTTTTTTTACCTCTAGAACTTGCAGAAACACCATGAGCAGATGAGCTACCAAATCTAGAGGTTGCACCTGATTCAGATTGAGTTTTTTGTTTTTTATTTTTTTGTTGTGTAGCCTCCTCTATTTGGATGTATTTTCTTCTTTGTTCAGTTGGAACCTTTGGGAAAATTGCTATCCCCGCAGCACCCTTTCTTTCATCACTGTCCACCACCCCCCAAAGATGCCTCCTCACACGGGTATATGAACCGCTATATGGTTTTCCTCCATGACAACCATGAGGGCACAAAAAATTGTAGCTTCCACCACCTTTTCCCCCTTCAAGTTTGGTCACATAGTTCCACAAGGGTGTCAATGCAGCTTTCCCATCTTGTGATTCAATGTTTTCATCATCCCCTTCCTCTTCAAAGCCTTCCTCCTCATCATACATTGGGTCACTCATATGGTGACCACTTTCCTCTTCTTCCTCATGTTCTCATCTTCTATTTCAATTTTCTACTCCCCCTTACCATCATCAAAACCAAGAGTGGAATGATACACAAAACCCAAAGAAACATCATCTTTGAGTATGAATATAGATGGTGGACAACTTGCAAATAAATGTACAAGAAGAAAGAATGGGAAAGTGTAGGAGAGGGACGAGAGAATACAAAAAACAATGACAAAAAAAATGAGAGAGTTTGGGGTATGCACTTACCTCTTTAGCTCTTGTAGATGGAAGCTCTTCTTTACTCCTCTAAGCTCCTCCTCCTTCACTCCTCCAAGCTCTCCTTAACTCTCTCTTCTCCAAGCTCTCTTCTCCTCTCTTTCTCTTCTCTTCTCCAAGCTCTCTTCTCCTCTCTTCTCCGAGCTCTCCAAAAAAAAAAGTGAGCAAATAATAGGTGAAATGGAGCTTATAACCTTTTCACCATATCCCTAACCCAAAACTAACTCATTAACTAACCCAAATAAAACCAAAAATAAAAATAAAAAATAAAAAAATGCTTTTTTTAAGTGCGCAAGTCGGATCCGTATGGCGCTGTATGTAACCGCTCGGGATCCGTACGGATCTGCGGCGCTTCCGTACAGCGATCCGCCATATGAAACGCGGATCCGCTGTACGAAAAAGCAGATCCGGTCGTACAGATCCGACTTTCCAGGAACCGCAATTTCACAAACGCGTTCTAAAAATTCAAATGTGAGCCACCGCATACATCCCGCACGCCCGCATGATGCTTTCGCTTGGAGCCGGGGGAAGTTTCCTGCAATATAGCTCTGGACAAACACTTGCCACTCCTTCGTGACACCGCTAAGGGCCATCCATACCATCGTTGCAGCTGTAAGTGTAGCACCTATTGCCGATAGCTGATCACGAACCTCTTGAAACTGCATAAGGTATGAAGCCACGCGCTCCCCTTTCCGCATCTTGATCATACAGAGCTTTTGCACCAAGTACAATGTCCGCTGCTCGGAAGATCCCTCATACAGGTCATGCAAAGCTACCCACATATCTCTGGTAGTATTCTTGCCAGCCAAGTGTGAAACAATTTGGTCTTTGACACCATCAAGGAGAAACCTCTTCGCCTTCGCCATATCAGCCCTGTACTTTTTGAGGTGATCCAGATCTTTAGGTACAGCTACCACGTTCTCCACGAACGCCTTCAGATCATATTCATCTAGAAGAAACATAGCTTGTTCCTTTCAGATAATATAGTTGGAGGAGCCCTCCAACCGATCTTGATCACAAAGTCTGTGAGATGCCATATCAACCAAAATACCGTCGAATGTGCTCCCTCTTTCTCCCTACTGCGCAGTCCCTGGCAGACTTACAGACTCCCTAGTGGAGTTGTACGTTCTGCAGCTCCTCTATTGCTCAACCACTGAGAAATGATGATTTCCTCGTGTTGTCCCACAGATTGTTCAGGGCACCGCGACAACGGCTCAGACTGGGCGCTGTCACCTTTATCCCCAATCTCTCTCTTTAAGCTGTCTCCTTGCAGGCTAAGGGAGGTAGACCCTATTAGAAATGAAGGATAAATCCAGGAGACACAGCTAAAACATCAAATACTTGATAAGATTAACAGGATTTCACAGATCTAGATTAGATTTCACGTTTGATCAGTGCCTTATGGAGTCATACAAAATCCCATTATGCAATTATAAACCAGTAAATGATGACTAACTGCTGCTTATTAAACCACGATTGATCACAATGATATTTTCTTGAGAATGCCACAACCGTGAATAACAATATTATGAGAATGCCAGATACTTGAAAGATTTCCGAAAAATAAAAATATTTCAATTATAACGCAGCTCGAAAATCAAAATGATCCACAGTGAAACTTAGATAAAAATTTTAAGGCTCAGTTGACCATAGAAAATTCGAATTTTTTTTTAAGTTTTGTATTTTCTAAATTTTTTTTGGATTTTAAAATTTTTAATTTTTTTTATTTATTATTTATTATTTTTTAAATCTAAAATTAAAAAATCTAAATCTAGGCTACAAATTAAATCTAAATTCTAAAGTTAGGTCTAAAATTAAAATCTAAGCCCCAAATTAGAATTAGACTAAACTAAATTTAAATTAAAACAAATTAAACTAAAACTAAATTAAATCCTAAGGAACTAAACAACAAAAAAAATCGACTAAGTTAAATTCTAAGAATAAAAGGAAACTAATCTAAAATTAAACCCCAACCCAAACTACGTTAAATGAAATAAAAAATTTAAAAATTAACTCTATGTTTGTGACTAAGCCTACACAACTAAATAAAAACGAACACTACAGCCCTAACCTTAACGCTACCACAACTAAATCAAGAACGCACTGAAATTTTTATGAACGCATATGTGAGTTTGAAATTTTTAATGTTTGGTTATCGTTTGTTTCACTCGTTTGCAGGTTAGACGGTGACGGCTAGACTAGGGCACGGGGCCTCGATGAAGACAAAGGAGCAGCGAACAGTGGATTGACTTATTTTAATGCTGCGTTTTATTTAGACTGGTCGTTTTTGTGTGTGCAGGTATCGAATCGCAGAGACGGCGTGAGGGAGAGAAGCGTGAAGACTGACTCGGACGGTGGACGTAGAAGGAAGTAATGACGGCAGGCAGACAGAGAAAATGGAACGGATTTGATAGCTATGGAAAAGTTAGACAGTTTGGACGCAGGTTGAAAGAATTCGATGGGCAGATGAATGGACAGAAATGGCTAACGCAGAGGAATGAGGGCGGACTAAGCAGACAGAGGAAAGGAATCTCAAGGAAGAGCAGATTTAATGATGGGAGCTGCTCAGAAATGGGATGGAAAAAGGGAAATCGATGGCTGGGGGATTCAAGGGTTGAATGGCAGCGTTTATGCAGGGAATGGCCCAAGACGTCCAGCTTTTCTTCTTGCAACCCTGATTTCATACACTTATTTAAACAAATGACACTCAGATTTATAATGCTCTTTAAACAAATAACGCCCAGATTTGCCCACAGTGGGGATTTGAGGCCAGATCTGGCCTTTGGAGGCTAGATCTGCATTAGATCTAAAAAAAAATTTCTGATTTGAACCCGTAACCTGCAACAATCAGTCAGATTTGAAGACATACACCAAGAAAATATTAAACCCTCACAGATAAATTACAAATTTACAACTAATTTACAATTTAAAACCCTCATGGTCAGATCTGAATCTGTTTAGCACAATTTTCAGAAGTTTAAAATTTTTAGTGAGAGGCACAAGCCTTCGAAACCCTGCAAAATCACAAATATCGTAAGATAGATCCGGAATTTAACAAAAAAAGAGCTTATCAGATTGATGCTTATTGAGAGTCGGTTGGTCCAACTAAAGACTTCCCCAGATGCCCAATCTTAAAAAAAAATTTCCCTGCACACTTAGATCTGAACTTTAGACTGATAGAGATTTAAGAAAACAACATGAGACCCTTAGAAAAATCAGAATGTTATTTTATAAACCCATAAAACTGCACAAGATACATGTATGCAGATTAATCCATGTAGGCCATCAACCATAAAATGCAAGAAACCAAGTAGCAGAGTTTAGAGACAATTCACCACATAGATCTGAGAAGGAACATCCATATTTGTAACCCCAAAGTCTTTAGCTTTATTCCTCACAAAAGTTTACAAGAGCTTCTAAGAGCAAGTGCACGATTCTGAGATCGGATGACTCAAAAATGAGAAAGACCTCTAAATTTATAGGACAAGATCTCTAATGGCTAGTTTGGATGATCCTCGTCAAAATAATCTCAACCGTCCAAAAGATTTAATTATCTTTTAATCCGGAACGTTGAAATTAAAATTTTTGGGGAAAAAACGAATTTATCATTTAATTCAATTTTAATTAACTCAAAAATATTATTTTTGAGTTAATTACCCCAAAATTTTGACCTTGACTTAACCACCAAGGCCTAAGGGTCCAATATTTCTTAAAATTCTCAATATTCCCTTGGCCTGGGGCTTTCAAAATCATTTTCCAAGGACCCACAAATTTTGCCTTTAAAGATTTAATCCTAACTTAGGACCCTAGATTAATTAAATTTCTGGTTTAAGATTTTATTAATTAATTGACCAGAAAATTTAATTAATTGACTAAGAGGGGATTATAATTATTTTTCCAACCCTCTTTTACATGAGATAATACACTTACATACATGAAGGGGGAAAACCCATTCGTATAGACCCTCAAATAAATACCCAGTTCTGCGACTCAACATATGATCTAGTAGACCAAGTAGTTCAAACTACTTTTACAAGGACTCGAGAGAACACTAGGACTCACTTAGTATGCTGATGATAAAATCCACCCTAGCTTTGGGGTGAGGCTGGAGGGAAAAACTCTGCCGATCACTTTCGTGAATCAGTGAGACAAAAAACGTCCTAGAATGGAAGTCATCAACAACATACTAGGCTTACCTAGGTTGTTACATACACTGACGGTCTTACTTAGATCATTTACATCATAACAATGCAGAATGGGTTTACATCATTTATAACAATGTCAACTGTCGATGAAATCTGGATGATGGAATCTGAATGGCGCAACCACGTCGAACATGACGAATCCCATTTGAAAAAATGGGGGTGTACTGCTATGGGGTAGTTGACGAAGTGTGGTCAACACCTCAGTTAGGAAATCACTGAGGAAGAAATTCGCCAAATTTGGTATATTGGTGGCTGTTGAGATTTTGGGTAGCATTGAGTGTGGTCTAGCTCCGAAATTTTATGGAGGGGATAAGACACACGAGATCTCCAAAACCCAAAAATCGTTTGGAGAAATTTCATCTGGTGTATGAAATATTCAAATGATTAATTTTTTTAATGAGGAACCTAAGTCTAACTTAGGGAATTAGAAAAATTAAGGTGAATTAATTAAACACATGTGATGAAATGTTCTAAATGACGTGCATCATGTAGTCTTTTAATATGAGTTATCGATTAGAGATTAGATCACGGCCGTTGGTTTTCCAACAAGAAAAGTATAAGAGAAAGGCTTGGGCTCAATTGGAGTATACACACACACACACAGGCAAAGCACTCAAGCGAAGTCGAATTTTTGGGGCAAGGTTTGCTGAGGAATTCGAAGTGAGTTTGCAGTGCAGTGAGGCACAGAGATTGGCAAGGGATAATATGATCCAAGGCCGAGAATATAGCAACAGAGAGGCAGTGAATACCAGACAACACAAAGCCAACTAGGAGGACGCAGTTCAACCAACACCACGCAGAGGACTGTGCAGAGGCTGCATAAGCCCATCCAGGGTGACACAAACCCAACCAACGTAGCACAGCACCAGCTAGGGTGACGCAGGGGCAACGTAGCACCAGTAAGGGTGATGCAGTGGGGATGTTGGCCAGTGAGGGCTGACACAGAGGCTGCAGAGGCAACACTGAGGGTTTGAGTGGGTCAGAAAGGGCTCGCTATATGTAAATCCCGATTGAGGGTGTGATTCAACCATATTTTCTGTCTCCGAGTGAAAGGTACAAATTGCCGTGTAATTTCTCTATAGGGCCAACCATTTCTAGGTCCCATTTGAAAAAATGGGGGTGTCTTTCTTATGGGGTGAGTGACAAAGTGTGGTCAACGAGACTAATGCATTTGGTGCCTAGAATGTTGTATTCAGATTCTGCATAATAATAAAACCCTCTAAAGCTACTGCACCGATTTTCCCGCAATGGGTTTTCCCGGGGACATTTGTCCGAAAAATCTATGTGTAATCTTGTTACATGTGCGTATTGTTCAGTAAATGATCTGTAGATGTGTAGGCTACGGTTTGTGTCTGCTTTAATGTTTTTTTGAATACTTCAGTTAAATAATTTGTTAAATTAATTAAACAAATAGGCGAAGTAGATCAAGACACTGTTGTAGGGTTTCTGTTTTGAAACTTTCACAATAGCTATGATGAGGGAATCCCACACTTGGGTATATGAGTGTAGGAGGGAGCAAATCGTGGTACAGGAGTTATCCCGACCTTTGTTTGTCTACCCTTCTTCATATGCCTTTTGCCTTTGATTGATTTTTCTTTATAACTACTTAGGGCTCCAAGGGATGAGAGCATGAAGTGTAGGATATAGCAGTAGATACCCTCTTTTAAGTTGGGGCAGCTCATCGCCCACCAGGAGTTGGGACAATCATGGGTTCCTTAGTGTGAAGGGGGCTCATCTAAGGCCCATAGGAACCAGGGTGATGGCCATGAATGGGTGGTAGAGCTCATGTTTGGATTTTACCCACGTGCTAAATTTGTATGTCTCGACCATCTCTTGCATTTTTTGGTACATTTCCTGTTGAGAGTGGCTAAATTATGCTTTTTATTTTCTTTTTAGCTGCATCAACCTCCAGGCATCGTTATAGGCCTAATCCAAAGTGTGGAAAAGGGGAGGGGGAGGGTAACCCTATGTGGACCCAGTGGACACATGTGGAAAGGGATGGGAAAACTGATGAATGGGGTTAAAATGAGGGGAGGGGAGCAATGTACATGGTGTCTGGAAGCAGGACCACGCAACCAAAATCGATATTTCCCATTTAGTGCCAACCCTAAAGCTAATGGCTAGTAAAGGAGATCTCACAGAACTAGGATACAAGGCTAACCACTGAATCGAGCATAAGAGACAAGATAGTGGCACATCGAGCTATTTGGTGGCTGCAAGGGGCTGCTGGTTGTTGGCTAAGGAACATCTAGAGAAAAAATTCTCCTAAGCATACTACCCACAGGTGGTGGGTAACAGGCCCTAGCAGATCAATCTAGACCGAGTTTAGTGGGCAGAAGAACGATTTGACAAGAGGGTAGGTTGACTATATTTGACCATGACATTCTTGGTGGTAAGTTTGACATTCATTTTGACTAGAAGGTTTAGATGTATCTGTTGTTGAATTGAAGAATTTCTCTAAGGAAAAGGTTGCTAGATTTTTCCCCCAAGTGGGTTTTCCTAGGGTAAAATACTTTTGTCTCTTGTTTGGCTGTCTCTTTATGATCGTATTGGCATTTTTGTTTCTACTGTTGAGATCTTCTGTGTAATTACTTTATGATGAATGTGAATACAAGAAATATTAATATAAGAAATCATAAGAAATAATTATCAGATTAGAAGACCTTGAAAAATCAACAAAAATATGCATTTACCACTCATGTCAACATGAACGGTAACAAATAAGAACAAAGTGAAGCATTTCCAAACAATTTTGTAGGATCAGGGCTGCTTGGGAGCGGGAGTGAGGAGCAATATTTTCAAAGCCTCCTAGGTCGGGAGTGAATCGGGAATGAATTTTTATATAATATATATTTTTATATATTTTGATGCATATATGTCAACAAAAACATCTAGAATGATGAATTAGATATAAAAAGCATAGAAACATGGATTAAACCATATAATATCAATCATGTAGAAGTTATAATCTTCATCAATCACATGTCCAGAAGTTACATGTTACAAGATATCGAGTCTCATGATTCATCAATTTTAAAGTTTCAAGCTTTCAAAATTCGATATATAACTTTTGTCATCACTAAAGTTGTACTTGTAACCATTACCATTACCAAACTATAACAAAGAATATCAAACATGAAATGAAATGTTTCGACTTTCAACTTTCATGAAGCATCATTTTCAGTATTCATTACCAATTAATTATAATTTCCCTCTTCAAACTTAAATTGTCCTATATTGTTTACAAAAAATATCATATTAAATATGAAAGAGTCAACAGTTATAAAATCTACTAGAAACTAAAAAATACAAGTGAATCTATTATCTATTGCTTCCTCTAGCTCTTGCCACGTGAAATTTCTAATTTCTTTTCTCGTGGTAAATTGGTGTTAATTTTTCATCAATTTGTTTTATGCTGCAACTATTACTTCAACAATATCCAATAACATCCAATTTAACAATTTACTTCTTCAATTATCCAATGATAGTAGAGCAGTAATAGATAGAACAATTAGACAAATGCACAATGAAATAAAACCAAGAGACGAGACGCAATATTTGATCAATGACCAGGGAGAAACCCCACTAGGGGGAAAACCTTTGCAAATCTTTTTCTATTAGATTGTCTTCGAATGTTCAGCAGAGAGAGTACATCATCCAAGAGTCAAAGCAAACCTTGTCTAGCCAATATCGAATGTCAAAATCCAATATCCAAACAAATCAATATACCAATGTCAAAGATGATGAGGAAAAGTCAAATCTGGTCAACTATCAAATCTGAAAAAAGTCAACAACAGTTGACTGCCTTAACCAGTCAAGTCAACAATCAATTCAAGGTCAAATCTGCTCCAATTTAATTTTGTCAATGCCCAATGAATGTGATGTCTTTTGCTGGTCAAGGATTAGTCAACAGAACTCCCAAAACTTCAGTCAAGCTTGGTCAATGGAGAGAGAAAGTTTGCTGTCACAGTCTGCAATTTTCTACGGTCAAACCAGTGTTAAATTATGCAACTAAGGTTAAATTACACTTTGTACAGCTCATTTGATGAAGATAATTGTTGCATTAACTTCCTCTCTTTGAGAGGACCAAAACTGACCTAAAGATCACCCATTTTGGAGAAACAGAAGTTGGATTTTTAATTTATTCTCACACATACAAATTGTCAAGGTCAGCCTGGGGTCAAAAGTCACATCTCAAGGATGAGATGGCACCCCTCAAGTTGCATATAAATGTAAGTGACTTCATGCCTCATTTGGACATCAACACAACACACATTCTTCTTCTCTCTTCATTTACTTGGTTCGTACAGGCTAAAGGCAACTCTTCTCTCTTCACACGTGCGAGGATCTTGGAGGCAATTTTCTCTTTTCTGCGTTGAATTTTCAGCTGGACAGTTTGATTGCTGTTTGACTGAGTTTGACTTCATATTTTGGCTTGTTGTGTACCGCAAAAGTTTGATTTCTTGAGGCTGATTTGACTGCCACAAAGACCAAGGTAATCTGGGCAGTTTGACTAGTGTTGACTCTCTGGTTTGTATGAAAATTCATAGATCTAACATTCTCAGGAATCCTACTGCAACCAGCTGAATCTAATTACCTACTTTGTAAATTACATTACAAAATTATTTCAGATTACTTCTTGAAACATTGAAGTAAATTACTGAAGCAACCTACACTTAATTAAATATGATTATGAAACAAGGAACCTGAGCAAAGAAAAACAATCACATAGGACACCTTTATTTTGGATGAAAGTCCCCGGAAAAACCCAATGTGGGAAAATCGGTGCAACAGATCTGAGGGTTTGATTTTATTAAGCAGTAGCAAATCCTGAATACATCTCTGAATACCTCAAGCGTTATCCAGTTATAGAGAGAGATATACTGGTAGCAAGATTTGTGAGATTACCTCACACAATCACTGAGAAATCTTGACTGACCCGGTCACTGGATGAGGTGCCCCTGGCAGGCTCTGCACTGCCACTGCGTAGTCGCTGTGTCACTCAACTAGAAGATTGATCTGCAGCCCGGAATCACTGTTCTCAGCCTCTCGGTCTCACACCTCGACTCCCGACTTCTGAAACTGATTCTTCTGCAAAATCTCGGATTCTCTCTGACCCTCTATGCTGCCTCTGCATAGCCTTGTGTGGCTCTGCGTCAGCCTTTCACGAGAGTTGCTGGATCACTCTCTTCCTCTCTCTACTGATGATTCTCTGGCTGAGAAAATCACTCTCTCCCCGGAAGTTATCTTTGCCCCTCTCTGCGTGTAATATCCTGA
Organism: Pinus albicaulis; assembly: GCA_034641835.2. Taxonomy (NCBI): domain Eukaryota; kingdom Viridiplantae; phylum Streptophyta; class Pinopsida; order Pinales; family Pinaceae; genus Pinus; species Pinus albicaulis. The sequence goes on along the minus strand of CM076570.1, from coordinate 645,424,806 downwards.
AGGGGAAATAGACAGTAATACAAAGCATGCAACAAGATATATAATGCTAGAAACAGATCATGAAGTAGATACACATGAAATAGAGAGAATGCTAAGCCATTTTATTATACTGAGAAATAGAAATAAGTACAAGAGGTGATCAGAATGATGGCACCTCGAATTGCACGAGGCAAGTGTAGGAATACTCTCAAAATATCAATGGAAATGGATGCTCTCTGCTGTGACTCCAAGCTGCTGAAATACTGCCGTGCTGCTGCTACTGCTGGAACAAAATGAGTATTTGGGGCTGCTCCCCTACTCGAAAAAATCTGATACTCTAGAATCGGCCTCTACTCACAATACCCAGAAAATCCCATAGAGTGTTTCTGAAATGGTCGACCCCTGAAAATGCCTCCCTTGAGGATCTACGCTATCCTCCCAAGGGCCACACTGGAGCTAAATGCTATCCTCCAAAATATGGCCTCCCTCTCTGTCAAATATCTCCAATAGGCAAGGGCTGGCCCCTTGCTCAATCCTCTGGCTTGAATCCTCCGAAATGGTACTAATCCGAAGCTCTCCCAAAATGAACTGTGTCCTCCCTCTCAAGACTGCTGTAACAACCCACACCCTAAGTTCCTACTTCCTAATATTTAACTAATAGTTAAATATAATATACAAACATAAAGAAAAACTAACTTTAAAGAATAATTAGAATAATTAATTAAAGTTTCAAAGCACCATGATTAAATACATTCGAATTAATATAAACCTTATCATCTTACATTCGAATGACATCTCTTTAATACAACCTTATCATCTTACATTCGAATGACATCTCATTAATACAACCATATCCTCTTACATTCGAATGACATCTCTTTTAAAATATTCATTTCTACATTTATGGACGTCAAATCTTGATGGAGTTGTGGCGGTGGGATCTTAGCTTGATGGATTTGTGGCGGTGGGGCAGATTGTTATTTAAACAAGAAGACATGAAGGAGGAGGGGGCTTTTGTTTTTGCATGAAATTGAGAAGGCTGCTGTGGTGAAATTTATCAATTGTGGAAAGGAGACTTATTGTTCTCAGGATTCTGGGCACGGGGGCAGAGGAGGCGTCCTCTGGATTTGGGATTAAATCCTAAATTGGGTAGGAGGAACATTTTGGTTCTGTAATCTGTCCGATCAGATGGAGAGGAGGACCACGGTTCCAGCAGTTATCAGCTTGAACAGTTCATCCAGCAATCATCGATTAAACTCTGGTTTGCAGCTCACCGTTTCCAGGTATTTCTCTGAGCATCAGTTACTTATTGTGTCTCAGCATCAGCTGGTTATTGGGTTTGTGAACTTAGGAATATTTTGAAACCGTGAATCTGTCATTAGAGTTTAAGTTTAAATCCTCTTGCAATTATTTTCTGCTTAAATATAAAGATCAGATAAGTGTTTTATTGTAAATATAGAACAGAGATCTTACACATGGTATCAGAGCCACAATTTGAAACCTTAGGGACCTTATAGGCCCATTAAATTTTGTTTCTAAGCATTTGCATGTTTAAACCAGTCAACTGCATTATGGAGACAAAATAACAGATTATAATCATGGTTATCCTAAGATATGAAAATTAGTTTGCTAAAGAAATGGCCAAAGATGAGAGTGGGTGAAACAGACCATCATTCAGAAATTATGTTTTGGAGGGGCAAGAGATATTTGAAGATATCTCCTACTATATGATAAGCGAATAGAGTTGAATGAAACCAACATGAAAAACTGTTTGTCAAATATGACTCCACTAACTCTAGACACATATATCTACTTGTCCAGAAACAAATGCTTCCAACTTATCGTATTCAAATATAGGGAAACTAATTTCAGACAGTGTCTAATTTCTTTCACTGTTTGTTGAGGTCAAGATTAGTATGGTCCTAACACTAGCTAGCAAACTTCAAGATCCTTCTAGCAATAGAAAAGATGCCAGGTTACAACAGCTAGTGGGGTATAGTTATTCTCTAGGAAGATAAAATAGAGAGTTGGTAATATTCTTATCACTATCGAAAATTTTCCCAAACTACTCCATGAGATTCAGAGGTAACCTCCAGCTTATATGATTTAGAATTTTGTCTCCATAAACGGAAATCTAATCAACTGTAATCTTACAACAGATTATTAGAGAACCATAATAACAGATTTTCGGAGTCGTAATAGCAGCTAAGGACCAAGATGCAGCAGATGAACCATTAAAATATCATATATTCCAATAAGTCAGAACTAGAAGATAGAACAAATTCTTCCCTGAACTTCTGCCGTCTGCCATTGTTCCTTAATATTGTCAAAGCTTGTAGTATAGTCCACAGCAACGTCTGCCATTGTTCCTTAATATTGTCAAAGCTTGTAGTATAGCCCACAGCAACAGCCAACACTTGATGGCAAACAGCAGCAACATGCCCCATTTCTCTTGCTGATTCTCTGACCTTCCGCACACGTGCCAAGAAGGCCTCCATGTCATCAATGTTACGCAGTGTCCATTGAGGAGGGGAGACACTTTGACTTTTAAGGTTATCAAATCCCAATACAACGTATAGCCAGTCCCTTAGGGTGATTCAAAGATTGTGCATCTTTGATCAACAAGGCTCCCTTTGCCAAGAGCTGGTAGCTTATTTAAGAACGGGCCATTCCTCCCCTTGAAAGGATTGCACCCTACTTTTACTTCAGATTTATTTGAATGTTCAGAATAAACATTGCCTTCTTGAATTGAAGTGCCCCGAGGTTTGGGGAATGTTTTAGAAAAGGCCAACAACCACCCTTGGTGATGCTTTCTTAATCTTTCAATTTTCTCATGTTGATTCCAGTTTAGTTTCATACCTGTTTTAGCCTATTAATAGTAAGAAAAGCTAGGATTATGTTAGATATATAGCATATATACCTAGTCAGACTACTTACACGTCGATATAATGTAAACTGGTAATATAAAAAAAAAAAAATTATGGGCTAGATAACTTTTCTAATGGACACAATTGTTCATCATCACCTATCTTTTCACTTGTATATAAGCACCGCATCACAGTCCTAGAAACTATCTTTGCTTCTTATTCTCTCTCAAAGACAAATCAACTAGCCCTCTGCAAACATACATTTCATTTGGCAACTTACGATCTATGGCATCCCATAGTAGTTATGATTTATTCTATTCCAAGTTTTACTATCAACAATGAGTATTTATATCAATGAGAATTCGTGTAGTCATCGTAGAATTTGCTTATATATCTTATGCTAATATGTATTACACAAATCTCACATTAGAAATAAGATAAAATCCATGTATTAGAAAGTGAATATACCACTCCCATATCTGATTGTGAACTCATCAACATCAACTGCCGGAAGTGCAAGCCCAGCCCTTGTCAGAAAATTTCCAGCATCTCTCACTTGAGCAAGTGGAGAAATCCGAGGACTTATGCCCCCTTCACGCTCCATTTGTGCCACTGTGCATGCTCTATTTGACTCCGCTATGGTAACGGCAGTGTTCGAACCTGCGCGGGCATAGCCCATCAAATTTAAATCTGTCACCATAACCTCTTAGACTCAATGCAACCGTCCCGACTTTAAACATTGAATGCAGGAAGAAACTTAATGAAAATCTTAGGACAGCGGATTGCCATCTGGGTATCTATATGACTCATTGTCAAATTATTAATATCTGGTAGGGAAGCCACGTTATGAAATTTGATAAGGAGAAACCACGCTATCAAATCCGATCTTAGTCATGTATTCGAGTCATTTAGCCAGCTAGGGTAATGTATTTTAATTTTGAGGTATCATGATATATATATATATATATATACCACCGAATATGCAATAGACAGAAACGTGGACGAATCTCGCATGTTCTGAAAGGCGGAAACACGTGTAAGATGTTTATGCTATCAAGTTACGAGAAAATACAAAACCCATAGAAGAATTTTGCACGTCCATCGATTCTGGTCTGTGTAATGTAGCGACTGCTCTTTACTTTGTGTTGGGAGTGCCTTTCTTAATGCTTTTACGTCTAATTGATTATATAGAGTGTTTAGACTATAATTGTCTGATTGAAATTAATAATATGGTTTAGTAGTTAATTGTTTGGTTTTCTAGAGCTTAAGAAATAGGATTTTTAGAACTCTTGGATATATTATTGGTGTTACGGTGGCAATAACCAAGTTGGATCATGTATCATTAGATTAAATATATATATCGTATAGATTTAAAATTATATCGTATGGTTTTTAAATGTATGGTTTATATATATATATATATATATCGTTTGGTATTATTTGGTTAAAATTATATCGTATGGTTTTAGTTTATATGGTATGTTTTGTTTTTTTGTTAAATGTATATATCGTAGGGTTTTTAAATATATATACATTGTATGATTTTAAATATATATATAACCATGTCATATAAGTTACGAATTTAAATTTTTTTTAACATTTAAATTTTATTAAAATTTATAAATTTAGAAAGTATGTAATAACATAAAATTAAATGCTGTTATCTATGGTTAAAAAGGTATAATGCTTAAATATATATATTATTGTTAAAATATTAATTATTTTTTTGAATAATGCTATTTATATTTTAAATAAATTATTTTGGAGTTTGATTTAAAAAAAAAAAAAAAAATTAATTCATATTTGACTCTCATGTATTTTTTTACAAAAATTAGGAAAGGATACAATGTTGAGAACGTACCAAAAGCGGCAATGTCAGCGAAATACATTGCTATCACCTCCTCCCTCGCCCTCACCATCACCACCTCGTAGATCACCGTTAGTACCTGTCGCTCCAGCACCCAATCTTACTACTGTGATGAGCTCATTAGAAGCCATTTTGGAAACATTAAAAGAGTCACAGTCGATCAGGAACAAGGAGGAACGACGACATCCAGAGGAAAGACATGCAGAAAAGCCTAAGGATGTTGATGACAAACCTCATAGAGAAGATATTTCACGGGAACTGCAAAAGATTAAACTCCCGTAATTCTCTGGAGGACGAGCTGGAGAACATGCCGAAGCATGGTTGGAAGGGATGATTAGATGCTTCGCATTAAGAGAATATTCTTCAACTTCTAAAACAAAGATCGTTGTATTCCAACTCAAAGGGAATGCTCTGATTTGGTGGGGGAATATGAAAAAACAGTTGCATCTCACTTCAGATACCGTTCCTTGGGAGTTGTTCGTGGACCGATTCCGTGCAAAATACTTACCACCTTTCTTTCAAGAGCAGCAAGCCGGAGCTTTCCATACTCTAACCCAAGGTGGTAAAACTGTGGAAGAATACGAGATAAAGTTCATGGAACTTGTAAAATATGTTCCTTATCTAGACACGGATGAATGCCAGGCCGAGCGTTTCATATTTGGATTAAATCCTCGGATCAGAGCCATGGTAAGAATGTGGAAGCCACTGACAGTGGCATAGGCGGTTGAATGTGCTCGTTATGCAGAAGAGCATTTGGGGATTAAAAGGGATTTCAGGCCAGCTGAACCAGTACCGCAAGCATTTACAGGGAAGACTCCCCGAAATTTCTTCCGGGGAAATAGCTTGAGACCACCTCCTTATGGTAACAAGTTTACCTCAAGAGGAGCGGGGGCAGGAGCTCCCAGGACCATAAATGCAATAGCTTCTGAATCCTCAAACATCAGTCCTTGGAGATCTCGAGGGACGGGTAATCGAGGAAGGAATGTGAGAGGAAGCGGCACCAGGGGGCAGAGCTCTTGGTCTGGAATTTCACAGTCAAGCTCTCGGGGGCCAGCCCAGGTGGACTGTTGGGGGTGTGGAGGACCTCATCTTCGGCGTGATTGTCCGGAAAACTCTCGACGAAAAGGGAAAAGACCATCATCAGATGCTCAAGGCAATCACAGAATCCATGTCGTCGTCAACAACAACCAAGCAGCATATCAATCCACTGTAGTGGAATCTTCAGGTAAAATCAACAGAATCAAACTCAAAATATTATTTGACACTGGAGCTACTGATAGTTTTATTTCATCTTTGCATTAAATAAGTGTGGGTTAGCAGTCTGCAAGCAAAACGATTTTAGACAGGTAGAAATGGCTTCGGGAGACCTTCAACCGGTAGAATTAAGTGTTGAGGATTGTAAAGTTGACCTAGGAGTCTGTTCGACCAAACTCAAAGTATATGTCACGACCCTAGGAACTTACGACCTGGTGATAGGAATGGATTGGTTAGAGTCTCATCGAGCATGTGTAGACTGTTTCGGGAAAACAATACTTTGCTTGAATGATGTGGGAGAGACAATCCAAATTCAAGGTATTAAGAGAAAAGTATCCTTGCGTTTCATCTCAGCTATGAAAATGAAGCGGTGCTTAAGAAAGGGTTGTCAAGCGTATGTAGTTCAAGAAGTAAGCAAAGAAAAAGGGCTTTCCTTAGATCAGTATCCGATTTTGTCAGAATTTCCAGATGTTTTTCCAAAGGAATTACTAGGACAGCCTCCTAGGAGAGAGCTAGACCTCACTATTGAATTGAAATCTGGTACGGAACCTATATCTAAAACACCTTACAGAATGACCGCCCTAGAACTTCAAGAATTGAAAATACAGCTGAAAGAATTGTTAGATGTAGGGCACATTCGACCCAGTGTTTCACCTTGGGGTGCTCCTGTAATATTTGTCAAGAAGAAAGATGGTTCATTACGACTGTGTGTGGACTATCGAGATTTAAACCGGGCCACGGTAAAAAACAGGTATCCAATGCCTCGCATTGATGACCTTTTTGATCAAATGAAAGGAGCTGCTGTGTTTTCAAAGATCGATCTACGATCAGGTTATCATCAACTAAGGATTAGCGAGAGCGATGTTTCCAAGACTGCATTCCGAACTCGTTTCGGGCATTATGAATTCATTGTGGTGCCATTTGGGTTGACCAATGCACCTGCAGTCTTCATGAACCTTATGAATAGCGTTCTCCGCAAATACCTCAACAAATTTGTACAAGTTTTCCTGGACGATATTCTCATTTACTCTAAGAATGAGGAGCATGAAGAGCATCTTCAGATAGTATTATCTTGTCTCAGAGAACGCAAGTTATATGGGAAATTATCCAAATGCGCTTTCTTTCAAAAGGAAATTCATTACTTAGGTCAAATCATATCAGGTGGAGGAATCTCTGTAGATCCTGAAAAGGTAAACACAATCAGGGAGTGGCCGATACTTAAGAATGCACATGAAGTGCGTAGTTTTATGGGTTTAGCAGGTTACTACCGAAGGTTTGTGGAGGGATTCTCCAAAATTGAAAAGCCGATCACAAACCTCTAGCGCAAAGATGTGAAGTATGAATGGACTGAGGAATGTGATAAAGCTTTTTTTGAACTTAAAAGATTATTGACTAGTGCACCGATTTTACGAGTACCCGATATGGATAAAGATTTTACTGTGTGTACTGACGCATCTAAACAAGGGTTAGGCACAATATTAATGCAGGAAGGAGGCGTAATAGCATACGCTTCAAGGAAATTAAAACTCCATGAAGAACTTTATGCTACGCATGATTTAGAGTTAGCTGCGGTGGTTTTAGCATTAAAGATTTGGAGACACTACTTGGTAGGGAAAAACTTTGTGCTTAAAAGTGACCATCAAAGTCTGCAGTACTTGTTCACTCAGACAGACTTGAATGCAAGACAAAGACGATGGAGTGAACTCTTAAGCGAATATGATTTTGTGATTTCATATATCAAAAGGAAGGAGAATGTTGTAGCAGATGCTTTAAGTAGAAGACCTCGAATATTCTCCCTCATACCTATCAGGGTGAACTTAAGCGATCAGGTACTTGAACATCTTGTAAATGATAGTTGGTACTTAAAGGTAAGGTCAGGGCTTGAGAGCAACCATTCAAAGGAACCTAAGTTCGACGGATATGATCTAGAAAAAGACGAAATTCTACGATTTCATGGAAGGATGTACATACCAAATAGTGGAGATCTCCGAAACACCATCTTAAGGGAAGCACACAGAGCAGTGTATTGTGCACATCCTGGTGTAAAGAAGATGTATGCTGACACTAAGAGACTCTTCTTCTGGTCAAGCATGAAAAACGATATTGTTCAATTTGTCGCTAGGTGTCTTGAATGTCAGCAGGTCAAAGCTGATCATCGTCACCCAGCAGGTCTCTTACAATCTCACGACATCCCTATGACCAAATGGGAGATAATTTCTATGGATTTTATCATTGGACTGCCTCTTACGCAACAAAAGCATAATGCCATTTTAGTTGTGGTGGATAGATTAACAAAAAGCGCTCATTTCATCCCGGTAAGAGATACTTATGAAGTAGCTAATGTAGCTCGGGTATTCATAAATGAAATTATCAGATTTCATGGAGTACCTAAGAAAATCATATCCGACAGAGATCCTCGGTTCCCATCAAGGTTCTGGAATTGTATGCAGTCGGCCTTGGGAACTCAGTTAAATTTGAGTACAGCATATCATCCGGAGACCGATGGTCAGACAGAAAGGGTAAATCAAGTACTTGAGGATATGCTAAGGATGTATGTTATGGACCAACAGTAGTGCTGGGAAAAGTACTTACCTTTGGTAGAATTTGCTTACAATAATATTTATCACAGTTCAATCGGGATGCCGCCATTTGTGGAAAACTCTATGAGAACCTGTGAGCTGTTGTTGAGTTGGAACGGAGTTATAGATACGAATAATCATCGGACGGTCGGTCAGAATGGAGAATCGGGTAAGTCGGTTAGGCAACGATCGAGCTCGGGATGAGCAGAAAAGTTGTCTTTGACCGCTCACAGGACAGATAGACGCTATGTAGTGGGAGATCAGGTTTTCATCCACATCAAACCAAATAAGAGCACCATTCGGTTTGGGAGGAGGACAAAATTATCCCCCCGGTTTATAGGACCGTTTGAAGTCCTGGAAAAAGTTGGACCTATCGCTTATCGTCTTGCACTGCCACCCCACTTGCACAAAATTCATAATGTATTTCATGTATCTACCTTACGACATTATATTGTTGATAATCTGCGCAGTCTTCAATGGAAGCTGGTGTCGAACGAGAACACGTTCCGAATCGTAATAGTTCGCTTGACTCGAGAGGTGCTTCGCGCGGGATAGACCAGGTTAAAGTCCAGTGGGACAAATATAGTCCTGGATCAGCAACTTGGGAGGATGCTGAGACTTTCTGCCAGAATTACCCCAACTTATGCTAAATTTTGAGAACTGAAAATTTTGACTACTCTATTTTGATACTTGAAACTTTATTTTGAATTATCACATAAGAATGAATTTTGCTTGCTGAACGGATGTTACTTAACTCTAGTGATACCGAATATATGATATTGTTTGACTTTACTGGTGCAGGGATACCAACATGCCTTATGTCATTTAAATTATCATTGCAGGAATATGAAATATAGATCATAGCTCACATTATGAATGACATCATGTATCAATTCATTTTATTTACATGTCCATATGATTGAAGGAAAAGAGATAGAAGAGTAACTACATTTTAAATATCAAAATGAAACATATAGTTGAACATGGTTAAAACAAATGCATCATAGATAGAACATGTATGAACTAAACTAGGGCAGTATCTAAACGAAAATTGTATTGGACATATTGATACATATGTGGACAAGTGTTTTAACCGAGTACGTATATAAGTTCCGGGATCAATAACATTGATAACAGTATATTTGGAATGTGTAGAGATTGTTATATGAGTAACAATTTGTTATGAACAATGTAGATGCATATGCTGTAATATGTGTACGAATGTTTACATTGATAACAATATATTTGGAATGTGTAGAGATTGTTATATGGGTAACAATTTGTTATGAACAATATAGATGCATAAGCTGTAATGTGTGTATGAATGTTTACATTGATAACAGTATATTTGGAATGTGTAGAGATTGTTATATGGGTAACAATTTGTTATGAACAATATAGATGCATGTGCTGTAATGTGCGTACGAGTGTTTACATTGCAGATTGTGTACAAGTAATTTCTTTGCAGAATACAGAATACAGATTACAGAGTTCAGAACCAAAATACGTGATGACAGAATCCCCAGAACAGTTGAGACTCTTGAGATTCCACGATAGGGTGTTGACCCTGGTCCTATTGGGAGGGGTGGAGGTGTTGCCCACCGGTTATCCTCCGATACCTGGAGTCATGGGAGGACTGTGCGAGTCACGCTCCCCTAGACGTGTGATGATGACTGCCGGATGCCTACAAGCATATCTGGTCGACATAATCGACGCTGATATCCTTAAGGTCTATGAATGGATCAGTAAAACTGATGCCATGGCATATTCCTGTAGAGGACGGATAGGATGGGAGTGGAAGAGATTAGGAAGGATAGGATGATTTCAGAATAGTTTGGAGATTTGATTGAGATGGGAAGTAACAATTAAAATTGCAGATATATACTTATTCAAACAGAAAGTCAATCTTAAAAAAAAAAATCAGCCTTCTACAATCACCCTAATCTCTAAAATACAATCATTGATATGAGTATATGGGACCCTAACTTCGGGACGAAGTTTTCCGAAGGGAGGAAGTATGTAACAACCCACACCCTAAGTTCCTACTTCCTAATATTTAACTAATAGTTAAATATAATAATACAAACATAAAGGAAAAAAAAAATTAACTTTAAAGAATAATTAGAATAATTCATTAAACATTCAAAGTACCATGATTAAATATATTCGAACTAATACAAACCTTATCCTCTTACATTTGAATGGAAACTCTTTAATACAACCTTATCATCTATCATTCGAATTACATCTCATTAATACAAACCTTATCCTCTTACATTTGAATGACATCTTCTTGAAAATATTCATTTTTACATTTAAAACATCCAACCCTGATGGAGTTGTGGATGAGGTCTTATCTCGATGAGTTGTGGCGGGGATCTTAGCTTGATGGAGTTGGAAGCAGGAAGCGCATTGTTATTTAAACAAGAAGTAAGGAAGCATTGTTATTTAAACAAGAAGACATGAAGGAGGAGGGGGCTTTTGTTTTTGCATGAAATTGAGAAGGCTGCTGTGGTGAAATTTATCAATTGTGGAAAGGAGACTTATTGTTCTCGGGATTCTGGGCACAGGGGCAGAGGAGGCGTCCTCTGGATTTGGGATTAAATCCTAAATTGGCTGGGAGGAACATTTTGGTTCTGTAATCTGTCCGATCAGCTGGAAAGGAGGATCACGGTTCCAGCAGTTATCAACTTGAACAGTTCATCCAATAATCATCGATTAAACTCTGGTTTGCAGCTCACCGTTTCCAGGTATTTCTCTGAGCATCAGTTACTTATTGTGTCTCAGCATCAGCTGGTTATTGGGTTTGTGAACTTAGGAATATTTTGAAACCGTGAATCTGTCATTAGAGTTTAAGTTTAAATCCTCTTGCAATTATTTTCTGCTTAAATATAAAGATCAGATAAGTGTTTTATTGTAAATATAGAACAGAGATCTTACAACTGCGCAGTCCCTAAATGCTCTGCTCCTCCACGAATGCAACCACCAATCCTCCTGCAAAAATGCTGATGGAAATACCTCACCCGAGCAAGCACTCGAAGTCTCCCGGGGTTAAAGGTGGGATCTCCGAACAGAGACACCTGATGTACTGAACAGTACTGTAGACAAGCTAAACAGCGAGCGTGCTCCAAGTCGAAATGACAAGCTCAATATGCATAAACATGAATGACCAAATGAGGAGGCTCTCCTCCCTTTTATAACGATGGGCCTCTCTCACCCTAGGCCCCACCATCTCCCACGTGCTCCTTGGCCCACACTGCCCATGTGGTCTGTGTCCTCCTTTCCCTGCGCTGTCCACTTGGCCACTAGGCCCCAGTTCCTCAAATACGATGTGGACTTAGGGAAATACTTTATCCTAAGTGAGTTTATTAATATTTTACCCACTTTGTTCATGCTCCGACTATAATAAGGCAAAATTTGTCAAAATTAATATTTCCAATTAGCTATCGCTAGTTGGGAATATTACAGTCTCCCTCGGCAAAATGTTGCTTGACCCCAAGCAACTGTAGTGATGGATGCTACAAGATATTCTCACTCTCCCAAGTGGCATCCTCGTCCGGCAAATTCTTCCACCTCACTAAGAATTCCGAGACTGTCCTGCTCCGCAACTGTCTCTCCCTGGTATCAATAATGGCCTCCGACTGTAGCACCAAGTGCCCCTCATCATCCATAGGCGGAAGCTCCCCTGTCACTGTCACCTGCTGTCCCAGTGCCTTCTTCAGGCATGATACGTGAAAGATGTTATGAATCTTGCTGCCCTGGGGCAGTGCCAACTCATAAGCAACCTGCCCAACTCTGCGTATCACCCTGTAAGGCCCATAAAAACGGGGCTTGAGCTTCTCAGCTCCCTTCTGCTTCAGAGTCGACTGTCGGTATAACTGCAAACGTAGGTAGACCAAGTCCCCTACCTCAAACTATCTCTCCACCCCACCCCTATCGGCATACAGCTTCTGCTAGTTCTGCGTTGTAGCTATGTTATCCTTGAGAGCTCGGAGGATGTCCTGACTCTCTTGGATCCAATCTTTGGCTCTCGGAGCCTTGCTGGCACCAAACATCACATCAACAAAAGATAAAGCATGATAACCATATAATGTGTAAAACGGAGACATATTGATGGACATGAGATGTGTGTTGTTGTAGCAGTACTCTCCTAGGTGCAGCCACTTCAGCCATGCTCTCTGCTGCCCACTGACATAGTTACGCAAGTAGCCCTCCCGCTACTTGTTAACTATCTATGTCTGCCCATCTGTCTGTGGGTGGTAGCTAGTGCTTGGTGTCAACTCGGTCCCCACCAACCGGAAAAGCTCCTACCAAAACCCCCCGTGAAGCAGTTGTCCCTGTCACTGACAATGGTCTTGGGAAGACCATGTAACCTGAAAATGTCCCGGAAGAACAGCTCCGCCACCTGTGCTGTTGTATAATGTGCGGACATGGCGAAAAAATTTGCATATTTCGTCAGTCGATCAACGATGATGAATGTACAGTCCTTGCCCTACACCATGGGCAACCCTGTGATGAAATCCATCGAGATACTCTCCCATTTCCCCTCTGGAATGGAAAGAGGTTGCAACAAACCTGTCGGATGGTTCACCTCCCCCTTGTTGCGCTGAAAAACCTCGCACTCCCTAACATGCTGGAGTACGTCCTCCTTGAGGCCCTTCCATGAGAACCTCTCTCTGATGGCCCTGTAGGTTTTGGTAAACCCCTGATGGCCAGACAATGGTGAATCATGAGAAGCCTGCAATATCTTCTTCTTGAGCTGAGAGCCCTCGGTCAAGAAGATCTTGTCCCTGTAGTAGATGATCTCATTCATCACCCGATATCTGTCATCTGTCACCTGTCCATCCAAAACCTCACAAGCAAACCTATCCTTGGAGTACTCCACCAATAGTCGAGCCCTCCAATCTGCGTCCAAACTCATCAGAGACAACGTGGCTGGTCTATGTGAAAGTGCATCAGCCACCATGTTTCTCTTCCCTTTGATATACTCGATGTCAAAGTCGTAGGCTTGGATCTTGCTGACCCACTTCTGCTGCCTCTCCTGTAGCTGTTTTTTCTCTAAGAAAAACCTGAGGCTGTTGTGGTCAGTCCTCACCCTGAACCTGTCACTGTTAGGTCCCTATATTACTAGTATAGTCCCTTATTATTGTTAATGTAACCCCCTTATTGTTATTATTGTACCCTTGCAACCCCCATATTGTTATTATTGTGCCCTTAAATTATTATTGTTAAGTCGGCTAGGATTACATTGTGGCCCCACTAGAATTACATTCTGGCCCCATGGACTCCTATATATAGAAAGGAGGTTTTGTAATTTGAATCATCCATGGACTCCCTCGAAGTGGCTTATTTCTAAGGCATTGATATCTCTTTTCTTCTCTTTTTGGAGCTGGTTTTACAACATTTGGTATCGGAGCTTTGGATTCTAGGGTTTCGCTACTCCAAACAGGTCATCGTGGAATTTTCACTATAACTTTTTTTCTACGAAGTTTCAGAAGCTGAAAGTTTTAGGGTGTGAAGCCGAAATCTTGAGGAACATTCTAAAAAAATTTCAGATCTTGGTTCGCAATATTTTCGGAGATATGATCTGTGGAAGTTAGGTCTTTTGCAAGCTCTTCAATTTAATCTAAACAGGTCATCGTGGCATTTGCGCTATAACGTTTTTTCTACGAAGGTTCAGAATCTGAAATTTTTAGGGCGCGAAGCTGAAATCCTGAGGAAACTCGTCGAAAATTTCAGAGCTTGGTTCGCAACATTTTCGGAGATATGATCTATGGAAGGTAGTGCTTTTTCAGGCTCCTGAATTTCATCTCAAAGAGGTGATCGTGGGAAAATCTTCATGACTCTCTCTCTGAGCATCGGATTGGAGTGCCGTAAAAAGTGGTCGCAAGTAAACGGAATGTAGTTTCTTTTCTATCAATTTCAGAGCTAAAAGACGAAACAGTGACACGTGGCAAGTCGTACAATTTCTCTCTACTGAACCAGTCCAAAATTGGGTCATTGTGGGAGATTGGACATAACTTTGTCTTGAAGAATCCAAATCAGATCAGACCTGTGGCATTTGAAAGAAGCTTCAGAGGGCTACTACAGGGCTGAATTTCAGATATTGAGGATCCACAATTATAGAGATAATTCAATTTCAATATCGAGCTCCTCAAAAGCAAGTAAAAGTTGTGTATTTTTTTTCCCGAATTGCATAAGTCTTGTTTGAAGAATCAAGTTGAATTGATTCCAAGGGCATCTTGTAGAATAAATATTAGTATTGGAGTCTAAAATGCCCCCTAAAAAGAATTCAACACCCATTAAACCTTTAGAAAGCTCTACTATGACTCATGAAGATGAAGAATGGCAACATCACATATCAAAATTACAAGAGCAAGTGCAACAAATTTCGCTCTCGCAAAGAGCAACAAAAAATGACATGGAAGTTTTGAAGAAAGGCGTGGAAACTAAGATGGATGGTTTGAAGAAAGGCGTGGAATCTAAGATGGATGGTTTGAAGAATGGCATGGAATCTAAGATAGATGGCATGGAAGTTGGCATGGAATCTAAGATGGATGACATGGAAGCTAAGATGGAAAACATGAAGAATGATCTAAAAGCAGACATGGAAGGTTTGAAAAAGTTGATACAAGAAATGTTTCCTAATGGTGAAAAGATAGTAGAGGAAACTCATGATGAGAACAAAATAAATGTTGATCGTGATTTCATAAACTCTAATGTTGGCGGGAAGAACCACCATATTCCAAAAATGGATATGAGGAAGTTTGATGGAAAGGATCCTGTAATATGGATACTACAGATGGAGCAATATTTTGATCTCCATAATGTGCAAAACACACAAAAGGTACGCATTGCAACTTTACATTTAGAACAAAATACATTTGTATGGTATCGATGGTTTTGCTCCCGTAAAAAAATTGTCACTTGGTCAATTTTTACGGAGGAAATGATAGCACATTATGAGGATACAAAGAGCAACACCTTCTTTAGCCAATTGATAAATCTCAAACAAAAGGGTTTAGTGGGGCAGCACATCGAGGACTTCCAAAAATTGAATATAAGGGTAACTAATATTCCAGAGGAACACAGGATTGATCTCTTCATAGGTACTCTAAAGGATAACATCCAACATGAAGTTCGTGTTTTAGAACCTGATTCATTGGAGAAGGCATTCAGGTTGGCAAGAAAAGTTGAATGTAAAATTATGGCGACAAGGAAGCCTACCACTCAATTCTATAAAGAAGGAAGTGTTGCTACGCCTAGATTTCCACAACCTACAAGGTTGACACCACAACAATTGGAAGAAAAAAGAGCAAAAGGTCTTTGCTACAGTTGTGATAGCAAATACACTAAAGGTCACAAGTGTGCTGAGAAGAAAATATTTTACATAGATTGTGAAGAGTAAGAAGAAAATGAACAACAAGAGGATATACACCAGGAACCAACCCAAGAAGCGAAAGAAATGAGTCCGACCATATCGTGTAATGCATTGGCAGGAATTACCACTCCTCAAACTCTCAAGATAGAAGGACATATCAAGAAGAAAAAGGTAATAGTGTTGATTGATTCAGGTAGTACCCATAATTTTATTCATTGTAAGGTAGCAAAGGAATTGAATTGTTTCCTATACCCAGCACCAGAATGTCAAGTGATGGTTGCAAATGGAGGAACTATAAATTGCTCTGGAAAATGCCATAATATCAAGCTAACCATGGGGAATATGTATTGAATAGTCCAATGCTTTCCATTCCTATGGGAGGTGTTGATGTTGTACTAGGAGTACAATGGTTACAATCTTTGGGGACGATAGCTTTTAATTTTCAAGAACTTTTCTTGAAATTTTTTTCAGAAGGAAAGGAAGTCGAATTACGGGGTATTGCGGGGAAGCCAGGAAGGATAATAAGCTCTAATGTCATGACAAAGCTTTTAAAGAAAGAACAGCGAGGCGTAATTGCACAATTATGCTCACTAGAAGTTCCAACATCAAAATCATCTATTTCTGCAGATCTCCAACAAGTCTTTGACAATCATTCCAAGGTGTTTGAAACTCCCAAAGGACTCCCACCTATTCGTGATCATGATCATGCTATTCATTTGATTCCAGGAAGTGTTCCTCCAAACATCCGGCCTTATAGATATCCTTACTTCCAAAAGAGCGAAATTGAACGAATGATTGCAGAAATGTTAGAGGCAGGTATAATTCAACCTAGTCAAAGTTCTTTCTCTGCTCCTGTAGTATTGGTACACAAGAAGGATGGATCATGGTGCATGTGTCCGTATTATAGGGAGCTCAATAAGCTCACCATTAAAGATAAATTTCCCATTCCTGTGATTGATGAATTATTGGATGAATTACATGGAGAAATTTATTTTACCAAGTTGGATCTTCGTTCAGGATATCATCAAATTAGAATGAAGACCGAAGATATTCCAAAAACAACATTTTGAACTCATGAGGGTCATTATGAATTTTTGGTCATGCCTTTTGGCCTTACCAATGCACCTTCTACATTTCAAGGGTTGATGAATTCCATTTTCAAACCGTTCCTTAGAAAATTTGTGCTAGTATTTTTTGATGATATACTAATCTACAGCAGGTCTTGGAAGGATCATGTTCAACATGTTGATAGGGTGCTCAAACTATTACAGGAGAAACAATTATACGCAAAAACATCCAAATATTTCTTTGGAGTACAAGAGGTGGAATATCTGGGTCATATTGTATCTCATGAGGGTGTTAAGGTAGACCCTAACAAAATTAAAGCCATTAAGGAATGGAAAGTCCGCACAACCATAAAGAAGTTGCGAGGATTTCTCGGGTTAACAGGGTATTATCGAAAGTTTGTTAAGAATTATGGCAGAATAGCAGCACCTCTAACAATATTATTGAAGAAAGATGCATTTTCATGGACTCCTGAAGCAACTAAGGCCTTTGAATATCTTAAAGAGGCAATGTGCCTAGCACCAGTCTTAGCTATGCCAGACTTCACAAAACCTTTATTGTGGAATGTGATGCCTCAGGAAATGGAATTGGTGCTGTTTTAATGCAAGAAGGAAGACCCCTAAATGTTGTTGCACATGCACTCTCAAGAAAGAATGAAGAGGTGGAAGCATTGCTTTGTGCCATTTCTATTATCCAACCAGATTGGATAACCGAAGCAAGAGACGAATGGAAGAAGGATGAAGACGTGTGGACACTCATTCAAAAGTTGTAGCAAGATCCTTGTACATCTGATACATTTAGTTGGAAAAATGATTCCTTATGGTACAAAGATCGCTTATTTCTTCGTAAGAATTCCCAACTAAAACAAAAGATTATTTAGGAATTACACACTTCTCCTTTAGGAGGACACTCGGGATTTTTAAAAACTTACCACAGGGTGAAGAAAGAAGTTTTTTGGGATGGCCTTAAATCTGATATTCAAAAGTTTGTGGCAGAATGTTTGGTTTGCCAGCAGAATAAAGTTGAGACAATTAAGACCCCGGGTTTTCTACAACCTTTATCCATTCCAAGTCAACGTTGGGAGGAGATTTCAATGGATTTTATCACAGGTTTACCTAAGTCTAAAGGAAGGAATGTCATCATGGTGGTAGTTGATAGACTTACCAAGTATGCGCACTTTTGTGCATTATCTCATCCATTTAAGGCAAGTACAATTGCTACTACATTTATGGACACAATTCAAAAGCTACATGGAAACCCATGGGCTATTGTGAGCGACAGAGATCCCATTTTTACTGGAAATTTTTGGACGGAGTTATTTTCTTGTTTGGGTACTCAATTAGCTCATAGCTCATCTTATCATCCTCAATCCGATGGTCAAACTGAGATAGTAAATAAATGTTTGGAAGGATATCTTTGTTGTTTTGTATTTGATAAACAAACACAATGGGTCAAGTGGTTACCTCTAGCTGAATGGTGGTATAACAATTCCTTCCATACTGCAACAAAAAAGACCCCATTTATGGCACTTTATGGATATCATCCACCATCCATCACATCATCCTTAAGAGAAAATTCGAAGGTTCAAGCAGTGGAAGATCACATCGAGCATCAACAAGAAGTTCTCCAACTCTTAAAGAACAACTTGAATTTGGCACAAAATCGAATGAAACAACAGGAAAATCAACATCGCAGTGAAAGAAGTTTTGATGTAGGAGACTGGGTATTTTTACGGCTACAACCATACAAACAAATGTCCCTCAAGCAAGCTAAGAAGGATAATAAATTATCGCCAAAGTACTATGGTCCTTACAAGGTGTTGCAAAATATTGGTACTATGGCATATAAATTGGAGCTTCCTGCTTCTTCGCGAGTACATCCAATTTTCCATGTTTCATGCTTAAAGAAGGTTATCGGTGAAAATCTTCCAGTTCAAACAATATTACCAGAACTTGATGAGGAAGGAAAAATCATATTGGAACCTCAAGCAGTCATGGAAACAAGAACTCGACAACTACGGAATCGATCAATTTCAGAGTATCTCATCAAGTGGAAGAACTTACCCACCGAAGATTCTACATGGGAGGATGAGAATTTTATACAGAAGCACCCAGAGCTACTCAAGTGTTGAGGACAACACTTTTTTGAAGGAGAGGGGCATATTAGGTCCCTATATTACTAGTATAGTCCCTTATTGTTGTTAGTGTAACCCCCTTATTGTTATTATTGTACCCTTGTAACCCCCATTTTATTATTATTGTGCCCTTAAATTATTATTGTTAGGTCGGCTAGGATTACATTGTGGCCCACTAGGATTACATTATGGCCCCATGGACTCCTATATAGAAAGGAGGTTTTGTAAATTGTATCATCCAAGAATTGTTCATTTATGTAATGTATTGGAGGTTGCCCCCTCGAAGTGGCTTATTTCTAAGGCGTTGATATCTTTTCCTTCTATTTTTGGCTACTGGTTTCACAACAAGCATCACTGTGCACGCTCTAATTCCGCCACGCATGCATGATGGCCAACATCTCCTTGTTGTATATGGCATACAACAGCTCATGTGGAAGGAGCTTCCGGCTCTCAAAAGCTATAGGGTGGCCTCCCTGCATCAACAATGCGCCGATCCCCTATCTTGATGCATCACACTCCAGAACGAATGGCTGCGTGAAGTCTGGCAATGCTAGCACTGGACAACTGCTCATCACCTCCTTGAGCCTGTCAAAGGCTTGATGTGCTGTGTCTATCCAACTGAATGCCCCCTTCTTTGTCAGATCTGTAATAGGTGCAACAAGTTGAGAGAAACTCTTGACGAACTTCCTGTAGTAGGTGCAGATACCCACAAACCCCCGAAGTTCCATCACGTTTCTCGGCTCTGGCCAATCCCTGATGGCCCTAATCTTCTCCTTGTGGACCCTCACTCCGTCCACCCTTATGATGTGTCCCAAGTATAGCATCTCCGTCAACCCAAACTCGCACTTGGAGAGCTTAGCATAAAACTGCTGCTCCTCCAAAATACGCAACACTACCTCTATGTGCTAGAGATGCTCCTCCCATGTCCTGCTATATATCAATATGTCATCAAAGAAGACCAACACAAACTTCCTCAGGTGACTGCGGAAAATGTGGTTCATACATGATTGGAAGGTGGCCGGTGCGTTGGTTAGCCCGAAGGGCATCATCAAGAACTCAAAATGGCCATAGTGGCACCTGAAAGCGGTCTTCAGAATGTCCCGTTCCCTCACGCGAATCTGATGGTACTCGCATCTCAAATCAATTTTTGAGAAGAACTGTGCTCCTCTCCAACTCATCCATCAGCTCGTCAATCTGTGGAATAGGATACCTGTTCTTCATGGTCTTTTTGTTCAGGGCCCTGTAATCAATGCACATCCTCAATGTGTTGTCCTTCTTCTTCACCAACACTACCGAAGAAGTGAAAGGACTAGTGCTAGGCCGAATGTGTCCAAGAGCTAACAGCTCGCGGATAGCCTACTCAATCTCGTCCCGATAGGCCTTGGGGTGCCTATAGGGTGTGGTAATGATGGCCTGTATGCCCTACTCAAGCTCAATCGTATGCTCAAATCCCTTGTCCGATGGCTGTCCAGGTGGTATCTCCCCAAACACCGTGGCATACCTGTCAAGGATGGTCTGTATCTCTGGATGAATTGTCTGCCCGGCAGTCCCTGCCTCTGATGCATGCAGCTCTACTGCCCACTCTATGTCTCCCTTCCGGAAGTCTGCCTCCATCCGGTGAGTTGAAACTATCTGAGGTGGGTAAGTGTGCATGCCCCGTATCTTCTCGTGCTTCCCGGTCTTCTTGTCATCCCACTCCATCTCCAAGGCCTCCCAATCTGTGGTGACCTTCCCTAGAGTGATCAGCCACTGTACACCCAATACCACATTGGTATTCGGTATGTTAACCACGAAAAAGTGGTCAATCATTGTGTAGGTGCCCATCATCACTGCCAGCGCTGGAACATATCTAGCACACGGCATAGTCTGATCTCCTGGGACCAAAACTGAAGACCCATCGAAGCTCTCTGTCTGTGTGCCTCTCCGCTCTACCATTTGTGCATCGATGAAGTTGTGGGTTGCCCCACTGTCCACCAGTACTGATACTTGCTGCCCCTGCACTATACCTTGGACACGCAGCGTCAGATACTTGGGAACTCCTCGCAATGCTGCAAGGGCCCCTCCGGTAGGTGCAAAGGCTGCACCTCCTACTCCTGGTGGTGGATGTGGAAAATGATCCTGCGTTGCATGGCTGCCCCCTGTCTCCACGTCATCATACTCATCTTCTTCCCCACTGCTCTTGGAGAAGACCTTGATAAAATGTGCTTTGCCAGTAGCACATTTGTGTCCTGGTGCCCACGGCTCCTGACAGGTGAAACACAATCTCTTCTTCTTCAACTCCCTCCTGGCATCATCATCCAACTGTCCTCTACCCTGATTACCCCTAGGAGGCGGAATCCTCACATCCTTCCCCTTAGGCTGGAAAGCCTGTCTCTGGGGGTAAGGCGTCCTGCTCCTGGGTAAGGCATCCTGCAAGTCCCGTGTCCTGCCAACTTCGTCATGGAGTGTGGTCAGTCTAGTGGATTTGACCAATCCCCGGAGCAACTCTGCTAGTCCATCAATGAACATGTAGATCATCCATGCCTCGGACAGATCTGGTACCATCACATAAAGTCTTAGGAAATCTGAGATGTATGTATCCGGACTCCTAGTCTGCTTGAGCCTCGTCAGCTCAACAAAGTGCTCCTCCAGATCCCTCCGATCAAACCTCTCAATCAACCTCCGGGTAAACTCGGCATAAGCTATCACTATTGAGTGTTCGAGTGTAACCATCCTGTGGAACCACCAATCTTGGGCCTCGCCATCCAGATGCAGCGCTGCCACCTTGATGGCCTCCGTCTCTGACATCTGGTTGAGCTGGAAGTATATATCCAGCTTCTCCACCCAAGCCTTTGCCGAACTGTTTGATGAGCCATCAAACATAGGCAAATGGAAACATGCTCACCGTATGCTGAGGGTCTCCCTCGTGATAATGCCAGTGTCCCCTGTGATGGTCGCGGGGTCTGCTGTCTCGCTAGAGCTGGACAAAATCTCGAAATGAAAGGTCATCCCTGAACTCCTGCCCGTATGCCTGGTACTCAGCGAAGTAATCATCCATGTGGCCCGGCTCCGACTCCTGCTATGCTCCTGCCCCTGTGTCTACAGCCAGAAAAGTGGGCATAGTGGAACGTGTGGGTGCATGAGATGCCATGTGCTGAGTGGCATTGTGCTCCTGCAAATGGTGGGATGTGCCTGATCCCTCACCAATCTGGAAACCCCTTGGGGTTTCACACTGTCTAGCCTCTACAACAGTGAATCTCTGTCCCATCACCTCAATCTGTCTTGACAGATCTTGTACTGACTTGAGGAGCATTTCCCCAAACTTCTTCGCGTCACTATCATTTGCCATCGGTTCCTCCTGCTTTGCGTCCACTACTGGAACGCAGTCACCCTCTCCGTAGGTGATTTGCAACTTACGCTCTCGGTCACAGTACTTCCTACCCCTGTAGCAAATATACAGCTTCTCTCCCGGTGTCATAGACAACTTGCTCCATAGGCTGAGCCAGGTCTATGGGCTCTGATACCACTGTAATATCCCGAAGGGGAAATAGACAGTAATACAGAGCATGCAACAAGATATATAATGCTAGAAATAGATCATGAAGCAGATACACATGAAATAGAGAGAATACTAAGCCATTTTATTATACTGAGAAATAGAAATAAGTACAAGAGGTGATCAGAATGATGGCACCTCGACTTGCACTAGGCAAGTGTAGGAATACTCTCAGAATATCAATGGAAATGGTTGCTCTATGCTGTGACTCCAAGCTGCTGAATTACTGTCGTGTTGTTGCTACTGCTGGAACAAAATAAGTATTTGGGGCTACTCCCCTACTCGGAAAAATTTGATACTCTGGAATCGGCCTCTACTCACAATACCCAGAAAAGCCCAGAGAACGTTTTTGAAATGGTCGACCCCCAAAAATGCCTCCCTTGAGGATCTATGCTATCCTCCCAAGGGCCACGCTGGTGCTGAATGATATCCTCCAAAATATGGCCTCCCTCTCTGTCAAATATCTCCAATAGGCAAGGGCTGGCCCCTTGCTCAATCCTCTGGCCTGAATCCTCCGAAATGGTACTAATCCGGAGCTCTCCCAAAATGAACTACGTCCTCCCTCTCAAGACTGCACAGTCCCTAAATGCTCTGCTCCTCCATGAATGAAACCACCAATCCTCCTGCAAAAATGCTGATGGAAATACCTCACCCGAGCAAGCACTCGAAGTCTCCCGGGGCTGAGGGTGGGACCTCCGAAAGGAGACACCCGATGTACTGAACAGTACTGCAGACAAGCTAAACAACCAGCGTGCTCCAAGTCGAAATGACAAGCTCAATATGCATAGAAATGAATGAAAAAATGAGGAGGCTCTTCTCCCTTCTATAACGATGGGCCTCTCTCACCCTAGGCCCCTCCATCTCCCACGTGCTCCTTGGCCCACGCTGTCCCTCTCAACTGCGTGAGGTAGGCCCCACGCTGCCCACGTGGTCTGCGTCCTCCTTTCCCTGCGCTGTCCACTTGGCCACTAGGACCCACTTCCTCAAATACGATGTGGACTTAGGGAAATACTTTATCCTAAGTGAGTTTATTAATATTTTAGTGTTTTACCCACTTTATTCATGCTCCAACTATAATAAGGCAAAATTGGTCAAAATTAATATTTCCAATTAGCTATCGCTAATTGGGAATATTACACTGCGCTGGAATCACTTAGATATATTTCTCGTCTGAGCACTGCTCACTTCAGAAATTTCGATCTCTATATTCACTCAGTGTGTCCTTCCAAATGGCCCTTAAGCCTTCCTTTATAGTCTTCTCGTTGAGACATCATCGACCGAGATTAGATCTCTAATCAACGGCTAATATTATAACTTGACTTGATCTTCACTTTTTCTAGATCATTCACACTCTGTTTTATTAATGCCCTTTAACTATTTAATTTCCTTAAGTTTAGACTTAGGGTCACCATTAAACTAATTAATTTCTACAATAAAACATATTCCGAGTGGAATTTTTACAAACGGTTTCTGGGTTCTTTGGAATACATGTGCCTAAGCCTCTCCACAAATTTGGAGCCTTAGAGCACTTCCGATGCTACCAAAAATCAACACTCCCTCTTAGCGAGGAAAGTGCTCTAACAACATGCTTGCTACATACTGCTCTGACCTTGAAGCATCCTCTGCGCTGATGATGTCTGACAAGCTGTCCACCAACCACTACGCTGCTGCCCATGACATTGCAATTGCCACTGCTGCATCTGTACTACATCTCCCTCTCAAATGCTGCATTTGCTATGTTGCTAGCACTGCCACTACTAACACTACATCTGCACTGCAACTCAACTGCTGAGAGAAGCAACTGAAACCACCCAAAAATCTGAACAAGTGTTCAATGATGCATCTCAATGCTAAATACGCTGACTGTTGATAGCTACTGTGCTGTCCCTTCGATGCACTGCGCTGCTGCTACTCTGCTTTGTGCTGCTCAGAAGTTGGCGCTACTACGCACTACAATTGTCGTCTCTGCACTCCTCTGCACTGATTGAAAACTCCTCTATCCCGCTTCTACGGATCATAGGCTCCCGTAGCAAGGTGATGATCCATGAGGTGGGCTCCTCAACGATCTTGCCCAACTAAAGTTCAAGGTGAACTACAGTTCTATGTCACCCCATCTCCCTCCTGGAGATGCATGGGCACTCATGGCATACTCAACCTCGATTTTCGTGGCTACAACCTTTGGATCTTGCTTCTCATCCTTGTCCTTTTTCTTCAGAGGACATTGTGATGCAAAGTGGCCCATCTCGCCGCATATGAAGCAGGTCACCTTCGAAACATCTCTTTTTTGTTTCCATTGTCCTTGCTGTCCCTTCGATGTGAGGGCTGCATTCTCCTCCTCCTCCGGATTCTTCGATTTGCTCCCGCTGCTACCATCAAGTTTGTACTTAACCAGATCTCTTCTCAGTTCTTCCTCCTGAAGAGCTGCCCACATCGACTCCCAAATAGGTAGTGTTTCCCTGCACAAGATACTTTGGAAAAAAATTTGCCACTACTCAGTGACTGCGTTAAGGGCTAGTCTCACCATAGTTGTAGCGGATGTGGTAGATCCCACGGCTGCTAATTGATCATGAATATATTGAAGTCTCGTTAAGAATGGAACAATGCGCTCCCCCTTCTACATCTAGATCATCCAGAGCTTCTGCTCCAAGTACATCTTTCGCTGCTCAGAAGTTCCTACATATAGCATGAACAAGGCCTCCCATATCTGTTTGGCTGTGCCCTTCCCAGCTATATGAGAGACGATATGATCCTTGACACCATCAAGGATTAGTCTCCTGGCCTTTTCCATATCGGATTTGTACTTTTTATTCTAATCCGTATCTGTAGGTACAACAACCATGTTGTCTACAAACGCCTTGAGATCATATTCATCCAGAAGGAATTTGATTCTTTCCTTCCAGATCACGTAGTTGGAGGAACCCTCCAAACGATCCTGATCTCTAAGTCTGTGAGATGCCAATTCAGTCAAAAATTATTGAACTGCTCCCTCTTTCTCCCTACTGTGTAGCTTCTAGGCTGGCTTACGCACTCCCTGATGGAGCTGGTAAGTCTGTTGCTCCTCTGCTGCCCGACAAATGAGAAAAACTGAATTCCTCGGCAAGGAATGTAGAAATTTTTGGATCTTATATCTTATGTAGAAATTATTATTGTTAATCCAGTTAAGCTCCTCCTACTTAGATAAGTTATCAACTGAATAAATTCAAGTTAACATCGAAGCAAAACACATAACATATCTCTACCAATTAAGATCTAGAAAAAGCACATGCTCACGTTGACAAAGTGACACAGTTATTTCTGGACAAATAGTCCCCGGAAAAACCCAAGGTGGGAAAACCAGTCTCTGGCTGCTGGAGGGTTCTATTATTAAGAATATTTTTGAATACACAAATATGGGTTCCAGATCTGGAAAACCCGACAGAGATAATGCTAGATCTACAGCTCACTGGCTGATCTAGGGCCAAAATAATGACTGATCTACACCCTCAAACAGGATTTACAGAACTCGGCCAAGATTAGGGCCTAGAAACCCCAGCGCTGTTTTTGAAAGGCTCTGCATTAGCCTTTGAAGCCCCTGAAAGCCTCTGCATCAGCCTTGGATGGCCTCCAAACTCTCGGCGTTGCTTCGGAAGGGAGTGCGTTACCCCAGAATGGGTGATGCAGTCACTACGCTGCCCCTAAGGGTCTCTGCGTAACCCTTGAAGGGTCTCCTGAAAATTATGTTGTCCTTGCTGCTACTATTGTTGCTTCCTTCCTCTGCGTTGTCCTTGAGCTGATCTCTGCCTCTTGTGTATTCTAGACCCTAGGATCAGATCAACCCCTTAGTCTAAATTCCCCTCTCTGCAGCTGAAACACTTCTGAGTATTCTTATCAAACCATGCCCTAGAATCTCAGCTTAGCTTCAGTGCTCTGCCTTTGTGTGTGTTACAAATGACCCCAAGCCTTTCCTTTATACTTTTCTCATTGACATATCAACGGCCATGATCAGATCTTGAATCAATGGCTAAGATTAAAAGAAAGCTTGATCCGTGTGACTTAAGACAATTTCATCACATGTTTAATTAAATTCACTTTAATTATTTAAACTCCCTAAGTTTTAACTTAGGAAATACAGTTAAAATAATTAATTAATTTAATATCTCCTAAACCAGATGAAATTTCCCAAATCCATTTGTGGGTCTTGTAGATCAGGTGTACTCTAGTCCTTCCTCAAAATTTGGGACTTAGAGCACAACTGATGCTACCCAAAATACACAAAATCTCAACAAGGAACTCACTGAGGAAGAATTCCTCGCTATATGCTTTTCATCTTCATCTGACGCTTCTCTGTCTAGCAACTACTTGCAGAAAAAAAAAAAAAAATACTTCCCTCTGGCTTTGTGTGAAGGCTCTGCACTGCTCCCTCTGCCTCAGCAAGATCTCGATCCGAAAGTCTTACCTCTTTGTCGACTCACTCAGAGAGATACTACCTCGAAAAATTCAGCCCTTCTGGCTAGAAC
Source organism: Pinus albicaulis (assembly GCA_034641835.2). NCBI lineage: Eukaryota > Viridiplantae > Streptophyta > Pinopsida > Pinales > Pinaceae > Pinus > Pinus albicaulis. The sequence goes on along the minus strand of CM076570.1, from coordinate 645,397,649 downwards.
TGCGCAATCCCATTTGGGATTTGATCTGCTGCTGTTGCAGCAATTCGACCTTCACTTCAGTGCTAGATCTTCTCTTTTTGTTTCACATCAAACGCTTCAATACCATGTGAAAATTACTAGATCTAACAATCTTAGGAATCCTACTGCAACCAGCTGAATCTTCTTCACCTAATTTGTAAATTACATTACAAAATTATTTCAGATTACTTCTTGAAACATTGAAGTAAATCACTGAAGCAACCTACACTTAATTAAATATGATTATGAAACAAGGAACCTGAGCAAAGAAAAACATTCACATAGGACACCTTTATTTTGGACGAAAGTCCCTAGAAAAACCCAATGTGGGAAAACCAATGCAGCATATATGAGGGTTTGATTTTATTAAGCAGTAGAAAATTGTGAATACATCTTCAAATACCTCAAGGGTTATTTAGTTACAAAGAGAGAAACACTAGCATAAAGATTTGTGAGATTACCTCACACAATCACTGAGAAATTCCGGTTGATCCGGTCACTAAATGAGGTGTCTCTAGCAGGCTCTGCGTAGTCCCTGCATCACCTTCTTTAGGCACTGCGTCACCCAGCTAGAAGATCGATTTGCAACCCGAAATCACTGTTCTCAGCCTCTCGATCTCACACCCCGGCTCCTGGCTTCTCAAACCGATTCTTTTACAAAATATCAGATTCTCTAACCCTTTGCATTGCCTCTGCGTAGCCCCGCGTGGCTCTGCATCAGCCTCTGCGTGAGAGTTGCTGGATCACTCTCTGCCTCTCTCTGCTAATGATTCTCCGGCTGAGAAAATCACTCTCTTCAGAGGCTATCTCTGCGCCTCTTTGCGCTGGAATCACTTAGATCGATTTCTTGCCTTGAGCACTACTCACTTCAGAAATTTCGATCTCTAGATTCACTTAGTGTGTCCTTCCAAATGGCCCTCAAGCTTTCCTTTATAGTCTTCTCGTTGAGACATCAACAACCGAGATTAGATCTCTAATCAACGACTAATATTATAGCTTGACTTGATCTTTGCTTTTTCTAGATCATTCACACTTTGTTTTATTAATACCCTTTAATTATTTATAATTCATTAAGTTTAGACTTAGGGTCCCCATTAAAATAATTAATTTATACAATAAAACATATTTCGAGTGGAATTTTCACAAATGGTTTCTGCGTTCTTTGGAATACATGTGCCTAAGCCTCTTCACAAATTTGGAGACTTAGAGCACTTCTGGTGCTACCAAAGATCAACAGTTTGCCTCTTCACAGCTTTGGAGACTTAGAGCACTTCCGGTGCTACCAAAAATCAACAGTTTGACTGCAGGAAATTGCAGACTGGAACAACAATCTTTCTCTCTCCTTTGACTGGGTTTGATCGAAGTTTTTGGGACTGATTTGACTGATTCTTGCCCAACAAAAGAGGCTGAATTGACTGGGTTTTGACCAAATTAGATTGGAGCAGAATTGTTCATGATTTGACCACTGTTGACTTGACTAGTTAGGGCTGTCAATTGCTGTTGACTTTCGCAGATTTGACAGTCAACTAGACTTGACTTCCCTTCTTCAGTTTGCCATAAAATATGGCTTTGCATTGTTGGGATATTGAAAATGGATGATGTACTCTTTCTGCTGAACATTTGAAGACAACCTAATAAGAAGAAGATTTGCAAGGGTTCTCCCCACAACGGGTTTTGCTCTGGTCTTTGACCAAATTTGTGTCTCTTGTCTCTTGACTGTCTTTCTATGTGCATTTTTTTATTTTTCTATCTACTATTGCTCCACTTTCATTGGAAAATTGAAGAAGTGAAATTGAGAAATTGAATGTTATTAAATATCTAAGTTACCAGGATTCGGATACGGATACGGATACGGATACGGATACGGATCTGCTAGTTTTTTGAAAATACAGGATCCGGATATGGCAAAGATACGTCAAGTACAAAAAGAATAAAATATAATAATATTTTTTATTTTGAAAAACATTTTAGAATTCAAAAATCAAATACTCACTGAAACCATCAAACACTCTTAGAACTGAAACCATTAGACATTTTATATATATAAAGACTGAAACACTGAAATGAAATTAATCATGATGCATCATCCCTCGTAACAAAAAGGCTAAAAGCCAAACGATAATCATAATATCACAAATGTCAAATGATAATAGTAAATACATTTACATATCCTCAAATGGATCTACATTATCTTCTGCATATTGCAACTCTACATCATGAATAGATGATGAGGGTCCTGGAATGTATGGAGTTGCATCAGTAGGAACAATATCCTCAATTAGGTTGAGGTGAGTCATGGCATTCAGTGTTAGGTTCAAGTCAGAGATCTCAGGCTCCACGTCCCACATCCTGCTCGGACCCTTTTTATACTCTGGTTCAACATGTGATAGAAGAGGGAGGTTGGAATGAATATACACAAGATCCTCAGCCTTTGCCACTCCCAGCCTATTTCGCTTCACTGAATGGATGAAGCCATATGTACTCCAATTCCTCTCAGCTGATGAGGAACTAGCAACCTGTGATAACAACCTGGTGGCTAAAGTGGAGAGATGAATGCTATCCCCACCATGGAAGCCCCACCAAGTAATAGGATCAAGATGTCCTCGATCATCCATAGCTACTGGATCTGAAAAGCTACCAGTAGGTTGTACAAAACCTCCAAATTCTTGGCGTACTTCCATTGCAACTCCCATATCTCTATATATTTTCCTTAAAGTTGTCTTGTATCCTTGTACCACTTCAGAATCCTTGTTTGGTGTTGTTCTACCAGGTAAAGACAAAATTTTGGAATGGTAATATTTAGGGTGCAATACATAGGCCAAAAGGTGTAATGGTGTGGTCATTTTGTTCCACCTTTCTGTAACTATGTCCTTCACAAGATAATAGAATGTTTCATAAGGGTCATTTTCACTTGCCCTGATAATTTCCCTTATCCTCTCCAACATACTATAAATGTTTTCATAAACCTCCCCCAAGCAAGGTGTATCTGTGTCAAATGCCCTGATCAATGTCAAGATTGGTTCAGTAAACCGCAAAAGGTATTGGACCTTGTCCCACCATGCATCATCAAGAATGATGGCCTTGATTTTTTGCCCTCTCTCAGAAGTGGAAGTCCTCCATGATTCTCAAAGAGGGTCAATGACCATTGCTTGTAATGCTTGTCTCACCTCTACAAGCATCTTTATCACAAGAGTGTGGGAGGCAAAACGAGTTTCAACAACCTACAAGTCTCAAAAAGTCAAATTTCAAATGAGAAATCATATATGAATTAAATTTGTAATTAAAATTAATAATTTCAAATACAAATAATATTTATTTAAAAAAAATACCTTCAGTAGCTCCAACTTTGCAAAACCTCGATATATGGCTTGGGACATTGAATGGTTGGTTATGAACATTTGGATTTCCTTTGCTGCTACATAAATTTCATCAATCCATTCAATCTCACCAATCTTGGCAAGCATAAGGTTCAATGAATGTACTACACATGGAGTCCAAAAGATGTGATCATATTGACCCTCCACAATCAAGCCTGCAGCTTTACAAACCTGTGCATTGTTCGTAATGACTTGAACAACATTATGCGCCCTCACAGTTTCTATTACATCAATAAGAATTGTGGATATGAAAGATGCATCTTTCTCTATTCCACTGCAATCAACAGCCTTCAAAAACATTGCCCCTTGGGGGCATACTGCAACAACATTAATTAATGGACGATTTCTTTGGTCTCTCCATCCATCAGAGATGATGGACACCCCTGTTTCTGCCCATGTATCCCGGATTGCTTGTAGTTGTCTATCCACGGATTGTTTCTCTGATGCTAACAAAGTAGTGTGGACCTTTTCATATCCAGGGCTTTTGTACCCTTTTGGCGCTTCATTAACAACCTAAATCATTTGTCGCCAATAAGGGGAACGCACCAAATTGAATGCAAGCCCATTTGCATAGATGCAACGAGCTACATGTTCATCGGCTGTGTCTCTACCTTGATTATTGAAAGCTGCTTCAAGAGGGCCTAGAGTGGGCCTTTTATTAGTTGTGGCAGCAGGGCTAGATGGAAATGGAGGCCTAGTTATAGAACTTTGCACAGGGTGTTTTCCCTTAGCAAGTTTCCTATCAGCAACTTCTTGTAAAGATGAATAGAATTTCATTTTTCCAGGATTCAAACCTTTGCCAGGTTTTCCATTTGCATCTTTTGGCCCGGTGCATACTTGCACCCCTGTGTTAGTTTGACCTGTGAGATGGGCCTTCACTCTAGTATATGAGCCATTTTTTATATCTTGGCATTCATTGCACTTCCATTTATATGACCCACCTCCAGGATTTTTTCCAATAATCTCCACATACTGCCATAGAGGAGATTTTGGGTCTATTTTGATGATTTCCCCTTCACTTTGCTCATGATGTGATGGTTCCATAATGAGAATGGTCGATAAGTTACGTTACTGCATATAAGATTCAAATTATAATATATTAGCTTGGAGTATCTCAAAGCAATCTCGACCAGTCAATCAGGTTTAAATTTTAATTTCAATCACTTACACTACCACAAAAGAATTAAAAAATTATGGGTTATCTCATTATCTCATTATGGGTAATGTTACATCATGTTACATCCATGTCATATACTACATGGGTTATGGGTAATGTTACATCAAGAGCGAGTGTTAGAACTTAGCTTTTGGGGTTACTCAAAAGGATATATATATATATATTTTTTGGTTGAATAGGCCCTAGACCCCTAGAATACCAAAAAAATAAAATAAAAAATTAGAAAGCAAATAAAATATTTAAAAACCCCTCTTCCAAATATCTTACCATGTATCACCTACAAAGTTACAAGTTACACTACCATTTAATTTTTTAAATATTAAAAATTTAAATCTTAAAGTATCACTTACAATTTTGAATTTACAAATGTAATACAAATCTTAATCTATCATTTATGATTTATCTATAGACTATTACAAATTAATAATTATTATATTATATGCATTTATGATTTTAAATTAATTAATTAATTTAATTAATTTAACCAACCATTCAATGTCATTTAAATTATAATAGACGGTTAATAAAATTAATAAACTATCGAATGATAATCATAAATCATAAAATTTAAAAAACTATATGAATTTTAAAATACAACTATACGCAGAGACACAACGTGACAAAAACAATGTGAATTTTAAAATACCTGGCTTCAAAACTCTCGGGTTGAGGTCTCACAAACAACATGACAGCACTCTCGAGTCTCAGGTTGAGGTCTCACAGACAGCGTGACAGCAGTGAGCACCCTCGGGACAGGCACAGCGACAGCACCCTTATCGGGTGTTTGACTTATCGAGTTTCACTTATCGGGTTTCTGCACAGCGTGACAACACCCTCAATTGAGTCGCTTTTGTCTCATCCTCGACAGACAATGGCCCCAGCACCTTCGTTGAACTCAGTGATGAACTGTTCACTGTTCCGCGACAAATTGTTTTGCTTCTCTGACAAACTGTTCCACTTCTCCGCTTCTCCGCATGTTCCGCCTTCTCCTCTGCCGCAATGAGACAAACTATTCTGCCTTTATGACTTTAACAAAGAAACCTAAAAATAAATCGCGGGCGGAAAAGACAACTTCGTTCGGTTCCGCCATGTTTTTTTTGGACGAATATTTCTGGATATGTTTCTGTCAACTCGTTTTCCGTTTCCGGCATATGCCATACGCCACACGCCGTATCTGAACCATATTTACACCGCATCCGCATCCGTTTCGGATCAAATCCGGGGATCCGAGGGATCTCTGCCCTCCCCCAACGGATCCGGTAACTTAGTTAAATATTGTTGAAGTAATAGTTGCAATATAGAACAAATGATGAAAAAATTAACAAACAGAAAGTCAACGACAATCAAACTGCTTAGAATTCCTTGATTTGGGTGTCTTTCAATGTGGCCTGAAAAAACTGATATTTTCCACCCAGAACCAAAGTCAAATGATGTCTATTTTACCCTGATCAACACCCTGCAACAAACATGCAATTTTCTGTTGTCAAACCAGAAAGTCAACAATGATCACACTGCTCAGAATTCCTCGATTTTGGTGTCTTTCAATGCTGCCCGCAAAAATTGAAAATTTCCACCCAAAACCAAAGTCAAATGATGTCTACTTCACCCTGGTCAACAACCTGCAACAAGCTTGCAATTTTCCTGCAACTCGGCCCATATTAGAAACTGCCACCTGTCCTTCGCACAAGAGAGAGAGAAATCCTTCCAATTTGAGTTGTTCGAACCAATAAGAGTAGGAGAGAGAAGATGTGATGTGAGTTGATGAAGTGCCCAATGATGTTTGAGGTCTCTTGTATTTATATGAATTCATGTGGGTGAAAAGACACGTGCTTTGGGCTTCTTGAGCCTACATGTTGTTGTAGCCAACCTTGACAATTTGCACATGAGTGGATTTTAATTCAAAAACACACTTTTCCTTGACCAATTTAAGTGATCTTTAGTTCAATTTTGGTCCTCTCGAAAGAGTAATTCAATGCAATGGTTATCTTCATTAAATGAGCTCCAAAGTGGAATTTGACCTTAGTTGCATGATTTAACACTCCCTCTCAACTAGGGAGAATTCCACCCATCAATTTTCTTCCAATGATCATCATGTCATCCTGTCATCATGTACCATCTCTACTTGTCTCTCCTCATCTCATGATAAACATTTTCGAATCTAAAGAAGAAGAAAGGTCGTAGGGGAGCCCCAGCTACCACCCTGCCTCTATCGCCATCAGGGAGACTTTGCTACCACCCAGAATCATCATTATCATCATCATCGTCATCACCATCGAGGAGCCATAGCTACCACTCGGAACCAGACAATGGGCGAGACCAACCTACCCCAAGCTTAGAGATCACACTCTATCCCAAAGTCCCTGACAATAGGTGAGATCAACTTACCGGAGGTAAGGATCACACTCTACCCTATTGTCCCTGATCGTCCATCTTAACCTTAAAGAGTTATATGGCAGAACACATGCATCCACCAACTTGGGCGAGATCCTCCTACTACAAGGGGTAGGGAGCACACTCTATCCCAAATCCCTCAATCCATTGGCCAAATGGGAGAGGTTATCCCATAGAGTGGGCATGACGCTAACTGGGGCATACTCTGACTAGGGGAGGTCTCAAGTCTCAACATCCTATCGGTCAGAGGTTTATCATCCCTAGGAGTCCTATAGCTCCATTCCACACCCTGGGAGCTCAACCAGGGGGGAAGAGAACTGCTTAGTGTTCTTGATCAACTTGGACCTTTATTTGAAAGGGTCATCTCAACCAGTCCAAGCTACTCTCTGAAGACCAATGACTACCCTTTCGGAAAAGCCTTGGTGGGGATATCAACTATCTGCGCATCTGTCAAAATGTGGAGGAATCTCATGACTCCTCTCTGCACCATGTCACGAATGTAATGATATCTGATCTAGATATGCTGGGACTTGTCGTGAAACACAGGATTCTCGGACAAACGAATCCCACTCTTGTTGTCGCAATAGATGACTATCGTGTCTAGAACCTGCTCAAATAGCTCTCCAAAAAGATTCCTCAAGCAAACTGCTTCAGAACTCACAAGGCTAGCTGCAATATACTCGGCCTCAACAGTACTAAGGGCTATGGATTTCTGCTTCCTGTTCATCCATGATGTCATGGTATATCCCAAACTAAAACAACATTCGAAAGTACTCCTGTCAACAATATTACCAACCCAATCTGCATCTGTATATCCATGTAGTCTAACATCTCTAACGACATATCTCAGTTCAAGGTTAACAGTCCCATGTAGATATCTCAATACATGTTGGGCAACAACCCTATGTACATGGTGCGGCTCGGTCATAAACTGGCTCAAGGTGTTAACTGCAAAACATATATCGGGGCGAGTATTCACGAGAAATGTCAGAGCACCAACCAGTTGTCTATTCTCAAGATGGTTTGCTAGGTCCGGTCCAATGACTTCTCCACACAACTTCTTGAAATTCATCTCCATAGGTGTAGGCAAGGACTTGCACTCAACCATGCCAAATCTCTCTAGTAGTTTCACAACATATTTTCCTTGTGAAAGGAAAATCTTGCTTTACTTTTGCCATACTTCTAGACCCAAGAAATAGTGCATCAAACCAAGGTCTTTGATCTCGAATTCGGAAGCTAACTTCCTCTTACATTCTAGAATGAGAGGGTCTGCACCTATCATGAATAAGGCATCAACATATGATACCAAAACGAGAGGCATACCTTGTACTGTTTTGAAGTACAAGTTTGGATCAACATTGCTCCTTTTGAATCCAAACTTAATCAAGTAACTGTCGATACAAGCATACCAAGCACGAGGGGCTTGCTTCAATCCATTAAGAGATTTTTTCAATCGACATACATGGGTCTTCTTGTCATAAACTTAAAATCGTGGAGGTTTTTCTACGTACACTTCTTCTTGCAACAAACGACGTAAGAAAGCGGTCTTTACATCCATTTGTTAGAGAGTCCATCCCTAACTTGCAACAAGGGCTACTATCGAATGGATGGTTGTTTATCGGGCCACAGGAGCAAAAATATCATCGTAATCTTCTCCTTGTTTTTGAGAGAATCCACGGGCTAACCTTGCCTTGTATTTTTTGATGTTTCCATCAACTCCATGCTTGATCTTATAGAGCCATTCAGAGGTTACCACAGATCTTCCCTTTGGTCTCGACACAATATCTCATACGTCATTTTTCAAAATAGACTCGTATTCTTCGGACATTGCATCCTTCCAGACTTATTCCTGCACAACTTCTTCAAAGGTACTAGGTTCAACTTGAATCATATTGCTCATAGCTACAACATATGCTTGGTAGTTGCATGGCTTCTTGCTTCCCCTGAAAGTTCCACTAGCAGCAACATGTTCCTCGACATCTTGTATTGTGTCTTTGAGCCAAAGTGGTCTTTTCCTGGAAGGAGGATCACTTGGAGGAGGATCCAAGGGGTCCATAGGCTCCATGGGATCATCAATGATGTCCTTCTCGGATTCAGGTAGAAAAGGACCTTCCAGAATATCCATATCATCACTCTTGTCCTTAGGAGGAGGAGGCAGAGGGAGGTACCTTGCTTTTCTAAGAGCGACATCTTCATCGAATGTTACATCCCTGCTAACTTCAACCTTCCTTTGACGAAAATAATATATTCCAATTGCTTTAGAATCTTCACTATATCCAACAAACGTACTTTTCTTCCTGTAGCTTCTAGCTTGTTTCTTTTGTCCTTTAGCACATGGAAGTATATGGGGTAACCAAACATCCAGAGATGACCAATATTGGGCTTGACACCTGTGAATACTTCCTCGAGAGTCTTGTTGTCCAAAGCATGGTTTCTTGGGAGTGGGAGAGGGAGCGCCATTTTCAAAAGCTCCCGGTCTGGAGCATTTCGGGGAGCGTTTTTTTAAATATATATACATTTTTTATATTTTGATGCATATATGTCAACAAAAGCATGTAGAATGATGAATTAGACATAAAAAATATAAAAACATAGATTGAATCATATAACATCAATCATCTAGAAGTTATAATCTTCATCAACCACGCCCACAAGTTGGAAACATACAACATATTGACTCTTGAGTCTCGCGAATCATCAATCTGAAGATTTCAAGCTTTCAAAATAAAATATATAACATTTATCTTCATTGATATATAACATTTATCATCACTGATTTCAAATTTCAATATATAACATTTATCATCGTTGATATATATCATAATTTATTTATCATCATTGATTCATTGATTTCAAAATTCAATATATAACATTTATCATCATTGATTCATTGATCACCATATAACTTTCATGAAGCATCATATTCATAATGACTTATAAACTTATAAATGCCAACTTCAAAGTTTCACCTTTCAAATTCAAACTTCAAACTTAAATTGTCATTAAATATGAAAGAGTCAAGTTTCAACTGTTCAATAGTTATAAAAGATAAGAACTACTAGAAAATAGAAAAGACTAGTAAACAAAAAATCTATTTTATCTATTGGATGGCCCCTTGCCACGCCCACGAGAAATGTCTAATTTGTGAGAACCACGAGGCAATGGTGATCTTCTAGTACTCTTAGGAGTACCATGTCCACGGCCATGACTAGAAGGCGGCGGGCAATGTGAGGATGTAGGTGGAGGCTGAATCTGCAAAGGAACAATAGTTGGATATCGAGCACTGGCACTGGCACCCGCACTGCTACTATATGGTGGGACTGGCCCTGTGTGTGGTGGTGGCATGGCTGCTGATGCTTCATCATCATTCGTTAAAAGTTCTGCTTCCAATTCTTCCATATGTATAGTGCCATCCTCCAGATTATCATCCTCTGGGTTGTTGTCCCAGACTTTATATGATTGATCCTCATATGCCCAATCACAGTAATGACTCAACAACCTCAAGTTGTAATGCACATAAACCAAGCTTTCAGCTCGGTTTTCATTCAGCCTGTTTCTTCTCACATTATGTATGAAGTTGTAGGTGCTCCAACACCTCTCTGCAGAAGAAGTATTCACAACTTGTGAGAGAAATTTTTTTGCCAACTTTGGCAAAATTCCCATGCCGCCATATGCTTCCCACCATGTGAGAGCATCAAATCTATCTCTGTCTTCCATTGCATGGAAAGAACCAAAGTTACCAGTGCAACTGAAGTATCTGCCTAATTCAAGGCGCAATCTAGCACACTCCTCCCTGTCAGGGACCAACTTGTCTAATGCTTTCATGTACCCCTCTTGTACCTCTGGATCTGTGTGAGGTTTGATCCTAACCCCACTAGGTGCAGGTTGGCCCAACCAAGATGGAGAGTAGTATTTAAGGATATATGCCAAGGCATGTAGTGGAACATTGAGTTTATTCCACCGTGCACACACATAGTCGTGAATCATTGCATACAAGTTGGGATCATTATCCTTAACAACATCTTTTATTTGGCCCAACATGCTATCCATCTACTCATAAACCTCCCCAATCACTGGTTTATCTGTATCTGAAAAATGAATCATGTGATAAATGGGCTTGGTGAAGTTCAAAATTTCCCTCACACGTGCCCAAAACAAAGGGTCAAGGGCAGTCTCCTCCACATGTTCAAAACCTTGCCTGTCAACTATTATCGCTGCCCTGTCCTTTAATACCTGCTAGTGTGGGCTTGATACCATTGCAGCTGATGACTCTCTTACCTTCAAAAGGCGCATGAAGGTGAGGTAATAGCTAGCAAATCTAGTCTTTGCTATCTTCAACAACTTCAATTTGGAGTGAGTACGGAAAAGCCCATGGGTATTGCTATGATTTGTAATAAATTTTATCATTTTTTTACCTCTCTTGTACAAATCACCAAGCCATTTGAATTGAGGTTGTTTGTTTTTAATGATATCATGCATCAAAAGGTTCATTGTGTGAACCAAACAGACAAAAATATGTTGGGGTATTTATCCTCAATAATTGCTCCTGCTGCCTTACAGTTAGCAGCATTATCACTGATGACTTGGATGACATTGTATGGCCCAGTATTTTCAATTATTTCAAGTAATGGTTCTGCAATGTTAATGTCGGTCTTGAATTTGTCTGAATAATCATATGCTGAAAAGAATATTGCACCACTAACCGACACAACCGTAACACTTATCAATGGCTTTCCTTTTACATTGGTCCATCCATCAGATACAATGGACACCCCATGCTCATTCCAAGAATTTGTCATTCTAGCCAAAGAATTGTTTATTTTAGCTCTTTTATGATCAAGTCCCACGGTTTTGGCCTTGTCATACCCGGGGTTCCTGTATCCTTTGGGAGCATCATTAATGGCAGAAACCATTTCATGCCAATAAGGTGAGCGAAGAACATTTAATGGCACCCCACATGCATATAGAAACCGGAAAATTTTTGAGTCCATATCATTCCTACACCCTTCGTCAAGGAAATCGGATATGGTTCTACGCCTTAAGGAGATGTTTGGTCCAGGTGTGCCTCCATATCCACTGCCATGCGTGGAAGTTGATGGACTTCTTTGTCCATGATGTGATGGACCTGATGGTGTATAAGAATCAATGAAACCCCTAGATCTTTTAGATCTTTGTAGGGCAACCTCCTCTTCCTTTCTATATTTCTCTCTCTATGTTGCTGGCACACTTACGCAAATTTTGATTCCTAGATTTTTGTCTCCATCCCCTGGCATTTTCCCACAAAGGTGCCTTCTCGCACGAGTGTATGAACCTGTGTATTCTTTATTGCAATAGTGGCAAAGAAATTTAGTGGTTCCACCACCTTTCCCTCCTTCCTGCCTCTGAACATATTTCCAGAAAGGTGTTTGACTTTGCTCTTGTCTAGTTGGGGTATCTGTGGCCTCATGTTCTCCACTCTCCCCTTCCTCCTCAGCATAATCCTCCTCTTCATCAAGATTTTCATCAAATCCACTATAACCCACTTCTTCATCCTCCTCTTCTCTAATGGGCCTCTTTCTTCTACTCTCCAACACCATTATTACAAAGAAAGAAACCAACATGAAGAAAATCCCTAGCCATATAGCCATGATGTTTCTAGTTTCAAGTTTCAAGTTTCTAGCCTGCAAAAAAAATGGAGGAATGCCAAATGGGAATAGGAAATTCAATATAGGAAAAAAACAATTCAATTTTTCACTTTTCAACACACTAGAATGCAACATTGAGAAAAAAAAATAAGTTTTCATTTTTGAACAACTTAAAAACAATTCCTAGAAACTAAAAAACTAGATTAGAAGACCTACCTCTTTCTTGCAATCCTCCTCTTGCAAACTTGCTCTCTTGCAGCTTGCACCTTGCACCTTGCTCTCTCCTTGGCACTTCTGCTCTCCAAACTCTCAAGCTCTCCTTCTCTCCAAATCGCTCTCCAACTCTTGTTCCTCTTTCTCTCACTCTCACTCTCAAGTTCTCAACTAAAACAATAACAACTAAATGAGGGGGGTGGGCTTTTTATTTACCCAACCCCCCTCCCTCCTTCCCAAAAAAAAATCAAATTTTGACGCCGAGTTTTTTTTCTACGCGCCGGGGAGCGTTTTTTTATGTCGGGGAGCGTTCGGGAGCGAATGCTCCCCGACTGCTTCCTGCATTAAAAAAATGCTCCTGAAGTGTTTTTTTTAAATGGGGGATGCGGTCGGGGAGTTTGCTCCCGAACGCTCCCTGAAACGGTCCCGAAAAGACAGGGAGCGTTTTTTCAGGCTCGAAAGCGCGCTCCCGAAAACGCTTCTTGAGGGGAGCGTTTTCGGGAGCGCACTTCCGAGCGCTCCCAAAGAGCTCCTAAATGGAGCGCGTTTTGGGAGCGGGATCAGGGGGGGGAGAAACTTCCCCGCAACCTTGGTCCAAAGTTTGATGAGGAAACCTGTTTTGAATATATATCATTGTGTTTGTTGCTTTAGCCCAAAAGAACTTTAGCAGCTTTTGATCATGGAGCATGGCTCAGGCAGCTTCTACAATGGACCTCTTCTTTCTGTCAACCACTCCATTTTGTTCGAGGGTGTAGGGCACAATGGTCTCCTTCTTAATTCCTTCCTTATTGCAAAAGTATATAAATTCATTTGAGGTGTATTCCCCACTGTTGTCGGACCTGATGATTTTTATTTTCTTCCTCGTATGATTTTCAACCAAAGCCTTGAACTCTTTGAACATTTCGAATGCCTCATCCTTTTGCTTCAGATAGTATATTCATGTCTTCCTTGAGAAATCTTCGATGAAGGTGATGTAATAAAGTTGACCCCCAAGAGAATGCACAGGCATTGGACCACACATATAAAAATGAATGAGATGAAGAATTTATTTTGTCTTGTTTTCGCTAGAGGGGAATGGTCCCCTTGTCTTCTTTCTGCTAGCACACCCAGCGCATTCTCCTTCATGTTGAGCTTGAACATTGGGGATCCTGGGGACCAACTTTTTCAATTTTGGAAAAACATCATAATGTAGATGGGCCAGCCTTTGGAGCCACAACTGACTTTGAAGATTTGTATTATGGACCATAGCTAGAAGAGGTCTTCCTGTGACTCTATAGAGTCCTTCAAACCTAGATCCCAATGTGAAGGCATTTCTCATATAGGATTTAGAAGGCCAAGAAAGTACTTTTTCTTTAATGAATGCAACCCTCATTGCTTTATCCTCCAAATCAGATATCAAAACCAAATTCTTCTTTAATCTCGAAACATATAATACATCATGAAATAAGACAGATTCCCAAGAGTTCAAATGAAATTTGATAGACCCAAAGCCCTTTACGGGATGAGTGCTATTGTCACCAAGAATAATGTTCAAATTGGTCTCCCTCTCTAACAAATTAGAGAGAATCTCCTTATATCCAAAGAAGTGATGAGAGGCCCCACTATCAACCAACCAACTCTCCTAAGAATCTGGAGGAGATGAACTAGATAATGCAGAAATAAGAATATATTGTCACAGATTGATAAGGCTGCTACATGTTTATGTATACAATTCATTCCATAATGAAGATGATGATTCCTTTGCAGAGGGATGGCACATGTGAAAGCTTGAAAGCCTCTTCATATTTTCACTGTCCATTAATCAAAACGCTGTAACTAATTTTGTATGGAAGATATCTTGGGCTTTTGAAATTCCTTCTTTGCAACAAGCCCTTATCATGATAGTATAAGTATAAACATTAGGAGAGATTCCCATTTCCTTCATTTGGTTGCAAATATTGCATGCCATTCCTAATTCTTCATAATCAGCTAAGCACTTGAGAAGAAAGATAAAATGATTCCATAACATCCCTTAGCATGCCACACTTTGCATAGACCTTAATGAGTACAAACAAAGTGGTTGACGAAGAATTGGTTGTGCTGTCGAAATCCATCAATGCATTATTTTTTATTAGCTTCAACAAGGGCTTAAGGATTCATATACAAGAGGTTTTACTTCAAGAGTATGCTTTAGGGCTTTACAATCATAGACATCTTTTAATAGAACACGTGTAAGGGTGGTAGGGTTTGCATATGGGGTATCATAGTGCTAGGACAAGCTTTAAGTAGGGTCAAACACAAGTACTTAGGGAATCACTTTTTAGGGCTTCTTGTAGGCTAGGGAATTTGACTTATGCTTCATCTTCATGCTTAGGGTTTTCTTCTAGGGTTTGCATGAGGATAGGGCAACATCACAAACGGGTATCACAAGATATTTTCCATCTCAAAAATGCCATATTGACATCAATGACAACCTTGAACAATACTAACCATCTTGGTTGATTTAATCATGATATAGGTTGAAAGGACCTATATGTATGAAGTGTTGAAAGTGCAAATCCAAAAAACCATACCTTACTATAATTTTCCTTGAAAATGATGCATAAGGCAGGATGTTGAGGTTACAAAGACTACAAAGCATTAACACCATTTGTTGACATAGACCTTATTCTATGACAAGGGAGTTTTGAGTTAGTTAGACATGACAAGAGGTCGAGCTCCTCTTCAAACACTGAAAACTGAATTACACAACTTGATCAAATCATGCCTAGCAGAATGATTAGTGAAGACTTTTTGATCGCAAAACAATTTAATATCTAGCTAAGGGATTAAGACTTGATGATGTTTCACTGTTGAACTTGCAAGAAAATCTAGGGTTTGGAAGACTGAAAGTCTTGGCTAGATTCTAGAGTTTTGGATATTAGAATATCTAGGGTTTGTAAACCCTAGCAAGGACTTGAATAAGAAAACCCTATGGTTTGTGGACAAAGCCCTAGGAACCCTATTTCATGCAAGGAAGGTATGACATCATGCTGAAGTTGAGGACGAGGATGATGAAGTTGCAAGAAGAATACAATAAATCTAAGATTAAGAGGGAGTTGACTAATTCTCAAAAGATAAGTATTTTATACCTCTCCTCTTTGATTATTACTACTATTACTGTCTTTACTATTTTTTATTCTCTTATTCTTTTCTTGGTTGTAATCATTCCTCCATAACCTCGTAGTGAGGATTTCAGGTACATAACAAAGGTTGCCAAGGATTTGGCAGTAGGTGGAAGATGTACGAAGCAGAGTAAGAAGGATCTTTATTTGGAGATGAGAGCCAAGTTTAGTGGGAGTAGACTGTTTGACGTATGCCTTTATTGTGCCAAAGAGAATTCAAGATCTAGCATGCGACAGATAGCAATATGGAAGCAAGATTTGAGAAGGTTCTCATAAAAAGAGGGAGAGGATCATGTCAAGACATTTGCCTTAGTTGTAAGAGTTGCCTTATGTTTTTGAAGAGCATGAAGTAGTCTCATGATTGGAGAAGACCTTGAACTTTGGGCTTGATTGAATGGATCAAGGATGATCCTATATAATTTATCTCTAACAAAGGGAGCAACTGTGAAAAAAGTTTTGTCTTCAAAGGGAGCAATGAAAAACCCTGTTTTGACCTTAGATTTGGTGCAAGATTTTTGAATAATGGACTGTTAGTAGCACCCATAAAGGTGTACTGAAAGCATTTGTGATGATGGATCCTATGAAGCTGCAAGGATCCCCAGATCTAATTTTAGTTTATTGCCTCAGTTTGGGCTCAATTATAATTTCTTGAATGAGTAGTCACCTTGTATATTGCAGCTAGATTCGCAACTTGGGAAGTAATATGGCTTTAGAGGCTACCTGCCGGATTGTATGATGCCAGACATGGTGATGAAACTTGAAAGGTGCAGTGAAGGTCAAGTATATCTCCACTAATGAGAAAATAGTCAATATTTTGTCAAAACCTCTTTCTAGAGGGAAGTTTGTGCACCATCGAGAGAAGCTTGGTCTTGTGGAGATTGCCTTCTTGGTTTAGAAGAAGCAAGGATGATATTGCACATGGATATGGTTTCTCCTCGTGTCATGTACTTTGATCGGAATTAGGGATGTTATCCCTATGACAAATACATTGATCGAAATTAGGGAGAATGGTTTGATAAATTAGATAGCATCATGGACATACATTCTTCTTGTGTCATGTACTCTGATCAGAATTAGGGATTTTATCCGTGTATCAAGTACATTGACGAGAATTAGGAAGAATGATCTGGTGGACATACATTCTCCCTGTGTGAAGTATTGTGATCGAAATTAGGGAAGGTATCCTTGTGTCAAATATTCTGACCAAAATTAGGGAGAATGGTCTGGTAGAGGCTAGTTGGTGCCTCCCAACATGTTGCTTGGATCTCTGAGAGAGTTCATCGAATAGAGAGAGTTGCTCGGATCTTTGTTATGAATGAATGTGTGATAGCTAATCTAGGCTGATGAGTTAAATAATCTAGAAGAGTTGGAATATTAAGTAATCAATAGAGGATAGAATATAATATGTTGAAAAAATTATGAATGAACTGATATTGTTTGATAGTACAATGTGGGCCCCATTTATATACTAGGTGGAAGTGCCCTTTCATAAGAGTCATGTCATGTGAGACATGCCCTCTCATAATTATCATTTATTATTATTAATTATTATTTTATGTTATCTATGTTCATAACATCGCCTTCCCCTTTTGAAATTCTTTGTCCTCAAAGCATGTTAATGGAAAGGTTTGATATGACTTTTTTATGTCTTGTAATCTCTTCATGTCTTTCCTGATTGTTGGAGTTGTTATCCTTGATGATACAAGACGATATGAAATTCTGAATGCAGAGAAAAATTGTTGATTTGAAAAATGATCTAACCATCCCAATTTAATATTCTGTGGAACCTTGCACTTACTCAATATTGGAAATGAATTGTTATCATAAAATTTAATTGCAGTGACATCAATGTTATTTGGAGCATAGGTTGACTGGTTGAGATGTTTGCTCTTATGATAAGGAGTTCGTGTAACTTGTTTTTCTCTTATCATGTTTGTGACGAATTCTCATTTGTAATTATTGTTTACTAGCTATTGTGCTTGCGGAAGCACTGCTATTTTGTACACTTTTCAAAAATATGAATAAAAAGACTTTGGGAGTCCATTCATTGGTGTTATTCCTTTGGAGCATGGTGCATTGTGAACTATTGGTATAATATTTTATATGCTTTGAGTTATTTTATTTCCATGTATTCTTGTGAATTTGCTAGTGCACAACTATCTGGTATTAGCATTTGATTTGAAACTAGGCTCTAGAGATTGAAAGTTCTAGTTTATTTTCAAATAAATTTCAAGAAGTTTCAATTAATTGTTTTCTTATCTACATCCACATGAACTAATGTGTAATTTGAGTATTGTAGAAATATTCTTTTTGGATCAAGCATGAGGGGAAGTCTTTGGGAGACCAGCGCACTCTTGAAGCACCTTCAAAGGAACTCTCATTTGTTATTTGGATTTTCATAGTTTATCTTACGAAAAAGTGTCTTGTAGGGATTCGTTTGGACATAGTTTGTATGCATGCAATCATTTAAAAATATTTTACTTTTCATTGTGCTTCATTGGATCATATTTTTCTATTTAAAGAGCTTAAGCATGGCTAGACAAAGAGGATAGTTTACTCATTGTAATATTCCAAATTAGCGATAGCTAATTGGAAATATTAATTTTGATCAATTTTGCCTTCTATAATTAAAATATAAATAAAAGTGAGTAAGAGGGGGATATAACTCACTTTAAAGTAAAGTGCACTCCCTAGTAGACTCAACGTTGTAACTTAAGTGGGCCAAAGGGCGCCGAGAGACCACGTAGAGGGGGACCCACTTAGACCACGTGGGCATAGACAGCGCAGTTGAGTTGGCAACGTGGGCCAAATGGAGGCTACGTAGGAGATGGTGGGGCCTAGAGAGGCCCATCGTTATAAGGAGGAGGAGAGCCTCCTCATTTCCTCATTCGAGTTTATGCATATTGAGCTAGGCACTTCGACTTTGAGCATGCTAGCTGTTTAGCTTGTCTGCAGCACTGTTTAGTGCATCGAGTGTCTCCGTTCGGAGATCTCACCCTCAGCCCCAGGAGACTTCGAGTGCATGCTCGGGTGTGGCATTCCCATTAGTATTTTATAGGAGGATCGAGTTGTGGCATTTGTGGAGGAGCATTGCATCTATAGACTGCGCAGTCTTGAGAGGGAGGACGCGGTCCATCTTGAGGGAGCTCCGGTTTGGTATTATTGTAACGACCCATTCCCAAGTTATACACAAAATAATATTAGTGTGTACGATATATGCATTTGATAGCTACACCTACCTATATCACACACATTGCACTAGTACACCTACCTACTAATATCAAGTTTACATAAGTTAAGGACTTAATATTAAGATTTCAGATTAATATTAAGTTTAACTAAGTGAAAAGGACTAATAAAAGAAAATGATATAATAAAGTTAACTCATTAAGTTAAAATGGATATGCAAATATTAAAAATTAATATTAAAAGTACTTAAATGTAAAGTCCCATATTCTATAAATAAGACAATCGTATAATCCCACCTCCATACCTATATTCATAACCACATTAATATGGATCACATCACCATAAAAACATTTAATATCAACATTAAGGTGGATAAGGCCTCGAGAGGTAAGAGGCAGTGGAGGAATTTTGTTTAAGTTATATTCTTATCCACGATAATGGAAAGCACACCACCATAAATACATATAATATCACCATTAATGAGGATAAGACCTCGAGAGGTAAGAGCCAGTGGAGGGAGATTATTTAAGTTATGAAATATGGAGGAGAAGGGGGTGTTTTTTTGGGAGAACAAAGAAACGAATTCTGCTTGAGTTAGATAAACTGTCTGGGAAGGAGTCTTTGGGTTCTTGGAATTCTGGGCACGGGGGCAGAGGAGACATCCTCTGGGTCTAGGAGTGTTCCTGGATTGGCTGGGAGGATTTGATTGTTTCGGTAATCTGTTCACGACATCACAAGGAGCTCAACAAATCTTCAGCCCACTTAAGGATTTGTGCTGATTTTCAGGTATTCCTCTATGTATAGATTAATTTTGCAAGCTGAAATTTCAATTTAGCTGTTACACTCCTCTCATTGGATCTGTTTTTACTTAAATCAAAGTTTAGATAGGTACAGTTAAGAAATCATGGGAAAGAGTCATTACAATTATCTCAGGGGTTTCAGGTCAGGAGACTGAGCAAGGGGCCAGCCCTTGCCTATTGGAGGCTTTTGGTAGAGTGGGAGGCCATATTTTGGGAGGATTCAGTCAGCATCAGCGCAGAGCCTTGGAGGATAGCGTAGATCCCCAAGGGGGGTATTTTCGGGGGTCGACCATTCTAGAAACGCTCTCTGGGATTTTCTGGGTATTGTGAGCAGAGGTTGATTCCAGAGTTTCAGTGTATTATGAGTAGGAAGCAGACCCAAATACTCATTTTGTTCCAGCAGTAACAGCAGCACGACAGTTTTTCAGCAGCTTGGGCGCAGAGCAGAGAGCAGCCATTCCTTTGGTATTCTAAGAGTATTTCTACACTTGCCTGGTGCAAGTCGAGGTGCCATGATGCCATCACTCTGATCACCTCTTGTAATCATTTCTATTTCTCAGTATAATAAAATGGCTCAGTATTCTCTTTATTTCATGTGTACCTGTTTTATATACAGTTTCTAACATTTCATGTACTGTTGTATGCTCCGTATCACTACCTATTTTCCCTCTGAGACATTCCAGTTGCTATCCCATCTGTTGTGTTTTTCCCATACTCTATAGACAGAGTCTAGTGAGGGCCAGGTAGCCTCTAGATCTCACCCTCTTTTCAGAGGTGAAATATCTAGTAAACGCCCCTCCAGTCCATCTCTGGCTTAGAGTTGACTGTGTTTGAGAGATATCCCTAAAAGGGGATATTACAGTGGTATCAGAGCTCATAGACTTGACTCAGCTTGTGGAGCAAGTTGTCTATGACACCGGGAGAGAAACTGTACATTTGCTACAAGGGTAGAAAGTACCGTGATAGAGAACGTAGGTTGAAAATCACCTATGGAGAGGGTGATTGCATTCCAGTAGTGGACGCAGAAGAGGATCCAGTAGTGGACACAGAGCAGGAAGTACCAATGGCTGATGATAGTGATGCAAAGAAGTTTGGGGAAGCACTCCTCAAGTCAGTCCAGGATCTGTCGAGGTAGATTGAGGTGATGGGACAGAGATTCACTGCTGTGGAGGCTAGATAGCGTGAAACCCCGAGGGGTTTCCATATTGGTGAGGGATCGGGCACATCCCACCTTTTGTAGGAGCATGATGCCACTCAGCACATGGCATCACATGCCCCCACACGTTCCACTATGCCCACTTTTCTGGGTGCAGACACTGGGGCAGGAGCACAGCAGGAGCCAGAGCCTGGCCACATGGGGGATTATTTTGCTGAGTATCAGGCATATGGGCAAGAGTTCAGGGATGCCCTTTCATTCAGAGATTTTGTTTAGCTCCAGCGGGACGGCAGACCCCGCGACCATCATAGAGGGCACCGGCATTATCACGAGGGGGACACCCAACGTTCAGTGAGCAGGTTCCATTTGCCCATGTTTGATGGTTCATCAAACAGTTTGGTAAAGGCTTGGGTGGAGAAGCTAAACACATACTTCTAGCTCAACCAGATGGCAGAGACGGAGGCCATTAAGGTGGCAGCATTGCATTTGGATGGCGAGGCTCAGGGTTGGTGGTTCCATGGGATGGTTACACTCGGGCATTCGACAGTGACTGCATATGTCGAGTTCACCCAGAGATTGATAAAGAGGTTTGATCGGAGGGATCCGGAGGAGCACTTTGTTGAGCTGACGAGGCTCAAGCAGACCGGGAGCCCGGATACTTATATCTCAGATTTCCTGAGAATTTCAGTGATGGTGCCAGATTTATCTGCGGCACGGATGATTTATATGTTCATTTAGGGGTTAGCAGAGCCACTTTGGGGTTTGGTCAAATCCACTAGACCAACCACTCTCCATGACGCAGTTGGCAGGACACGGGATTTGTAGGATGCTTTATCCAGGACCAGGACGCCTTACCCCCAGAGATAGGCTTTCCAGCCAAAGGGGAAGGATGTGAGGATTCCGCCTCCAAAGGGGAATCCGGGCAGGGGATAGTTGGATGATGATGCCAGGAGGGAGTTGAAGAAGAAGAGGCTGTGTTTCACACGTCAGGAGCCGTGGGCACTAGGACACAGATGTGCTGCTGGTAAAGCACATTTTATTGAGGTCTTCTCCGAGGATAGTGGAGAAGAGGATGAGTATGATGACGTGGAGGCAGGAGGCAGCTATGCAGCGCAGGAACATTTTCCACCTCCACCACCAGGAGTAGGAGGTGCAACCTTTGCACCCACAGGGGGGACCCTTGCAGCATTGCGGGGAGTACCCAAGTATCTGACGCTGCGTGTCCGAGAGACAGTATGAGGGCAGCGAGTTTCAGTTCTGGTAGACAGTGGGGCAACCCACAACTTCATTGATGCATAGATGGTTGAGCGGAGAGACATACTGACAGAGAGCTTTGATGGATTTTCAGTGTTGGTCCCAGGAGATCAGACGATGTAGTGTGCCAGATATGTCCCAGAGCTGGCTGTGACGATGGGTACCTACACGATGACTGACCACTTTTTCATGGTTAACATCTTGGATACCAATGTGGTATTGGGTGTACAGTGGCTGATCACTCTAGGGAAGGTCACCACAGATTGGGAGGCCTTGGAGATGGAGTGGGATGATAAGAAGACCAGGAAGCATGAGAAGATGCGGGGAATGCACACTTACCCACCTCAGACTGTTTCAGCTGACTGGAGGGAGGCAAACTTCCGGAAGGGAGACATAGAGTGGGTAGTAGAGCTGCGTGCATCAGAGGCAAGGACTATAGGGCAGACAATGCATCCAGAGATACATTCCATCCTTGACAGGTATGACAGGGTCTTTGGGGAGATACCGCTAGGTCAACCACCAGATCGGGGATTTGAGCACACGATTGAGCTAGAGTAGGGCATTCAGGCTGTTATTACCACACCCTATAGGCACCCTAAGGCCTATCGCGACGAGATTGAGCGGGCAATCTAGGAGTTGCTGGCTCTTGGACACATTCGGCCTAGCACCAGTCCTTTCGCTTCTTTGGTGGTGTTGGTGAAGAAGAAGGACGACACATTGAGAATATGCATTGATTACAGGGCCCTGAATAAAAAAACCATGAAGAACAGGTACCCTATACTGCAGATTGATGAGTTGATGGATGAGTTGAGGGGAGCACAGTTTTTCTCAAAGATTGATTTGAGATCCGGGTACCACCAGATTCGCGTGAGGGAACACGACATTCCAAAGACCGCTTTTAGATGCCATTATGGTCATTTCGAGTTCTTGGTGATGCCCTTCGGGCTAACCAATGCACCAGCCACATTCCAGTTGTGCATGAACCACATCTTCCGCAGTCACCTGAGGAAGTTTGTGCTGGTTTTCTTTGATGATATATTGATATAAAGCAGGACATGGGAGGAGCATCTCCAACACATAGAGGCAGTGTTGCATATTTTGGAGGAGCGACAGTTTTATGCTAAGCTCTCCAAGTGCGAGTTTGGACTGACAGAGATGCTATATCTGGGACACATTATAGGGGTGGACAGAGTGAGGGTCCATGAGGAGAAGATCAGGGCCATCAGAGATTGGCCAGAACTGAGAAACGTGACGGAACTTCAAGGATTTGTTGGTATCTGCACTTATTACGGGAAGTTCGTCAAGAGTTTCTCTTAGCTTGCTGCACCTGTTACAGATTTGACGAAGAAGGGGGCATTTAGTTGGTCAGATACAGCACAGCGGGCCTTTGACAGGCTCAAGGAGGTGATGAGCAGCTGCCCAGTACTTGCTTTGCCGGATTTCACGCAGCCGTTTGTCCTAGAGTGTGATTCATCGGGAGAGGGGATCGGTGTAGTATTGATGCAGGGAGGTCACCCAATAGCTTTTAAGAGCTGGAAGCTCCTTCCACATGAGCAGTTATATGCCATATATGACAAGGAGATGTTGGCCATCATGCATGCCTTGGCCAAATTCCGGTAGTACTTGGTAGGTAATAGGTTCAGGGTGAGGACTGACCACAACAACCTCAGATTCTTTTTAGAGCAGAAGCAACTACAAGAGAGGCAGCAGAAGTGGGTCAACAAGATCCAGGCCTACGACTTTGACATAGAGTATGTCAAAGGAAAGAACAACGTGTTGGCTGATGCACTTTCATGCAAACCAGCCGCATTGTCTTTGATGAGTCTGGACGCAGATTGGACGGCTCGACTTTTGGTGGAGTACTCCAAGGACAGGTTTTCTTGCGAGGTTCTGGATGGACAAGTGACGGATGATAGATATAGGGTGATGGATGAGATCATCCACTATAGGGACCGAATCTTCTTCACTGAGGGCTCTCAGCTCAAGAAGAAGATACTATAGGCTTCTCATGATTCACCATTGGCTGGTCACCAAGGATTTACCAAACCCTACAGGGCCATCAGAGAGAGGTTCTCATGGAAGGGCCTCAAGGAGGATGTACTCCAGCATGTCAGGGAGTGCGAAGTTTGTCAGCACAACAAGGGGGAGATGAACCATCCAGCAGGGTTGTTGTAGCCTCTTCCCATTCCAGAGGGAAAATGGGAGAGTATTTCTATGGACTTCATCACGGGGTTTCCCACAGTGCAGGGCAAGGATTGTATATTTGTCGTCGTTGATCGACTGACAAAATATGCACACTTTTTCGCCATATCCGCGCACTATACGGCAGCACAGGTGGCAGAGTTGTTCTTCCGGGATATCTTCAGGTTACATGGTCTTCCCAAGACCATTGTCAGTGACAGGGACAACCGCTTCATGGGCGGATTCTAACAGGAGCTTTTCTGGTTGGTGGGAACAGAGTTGACACCGAGCACCAGCTATCACCCACAGATAGATGGGCAGACAGAGATAGTTAACAAGTGGCTGGAGGACTACTTGCGTAACTATGTCAGTGGGTAGCAGAGAGCATGGCTGAAGTGGCTGCACCTAGGAGAGTACTGCTACAACAACACACATCACATGTCTATCGGTATGTCTCCGTTTTATGCATTAAATGGTTATCATGCTTTATCTTTCGTTGATGTAATGTTTGGTGCCAGCAAGGCTCCAAGAGCCAAGGATTGGATCCAAGAGAGTCAGGACATCCTCCGAGCTCTCAAGGATAACATGGCTACTGCGCAGAATCAGCAGAAGTTGTATGCCGACAAGGGTCAGGTGGAGAAACAGTTTGAGGTAGGGGACTTGGTCTACCTATGCTTGTAGCCATACCGACAGTCGACTCTGAAGCAAAAGGGGGCTGAAAAGCTCAAGCCCCACTTTTATGGACCATACAGGGTAATACGTAGGGTTGGACAGGTTGCCTATGAGTTGGAGCTGCCCC
Source organism: Pinus albicaulis (assembly GCA_034641835.2). Lineage (NCBI taxonomy): Eukaryota > Viridiplantae > Streptophyta > Pinopsida > Pinales > Pinaceae > Pinus > Pinus albicaulis. The sequence continues at coordinate 645,372,327 of CM076570.1, read as the reverse complement.
AAGGCAGCAAGATTCATAACATTTTTCATGTATCATGCCTAAAGAAGGCTTTGGGACAGCAGGTGACTGTGACGGAGGAGCTTCCGCCTACAGATGATGAGGGGCATTTGGTGCTACATCCGGAGGCCATCATTGATGTCAGAGAGAGACAGCTGTGGAGCAGGACAGTCCGGGAATTCTTGGTGAGGTGGAAAAATTTGCCGGATGAGGATGCCACTTGGGAGAGTGAGAAGATCTTGCAGCATCCATCACCACAGTTGCTTGGGGTCAAGCAACATTTTTCCGGGGGAGACTGTAATATTCCCAATTAGCGATAACTAATTGGAAATATTAATTTTGATCAATTTTGCCTTATATAATTAAAATATAAATAAAAGTGAGTAAGAGGGGATATAACTCACTTTAAAATAAAGTGCACTCCCTAGTAGACTCAACGTTGTAACTTAAGTGGGCCAAAGGGGGCCGAGAAACCACGTAGATGGGGACCCACTTAGACCACGTGGGCATAGACAGCGCAGTTGAGTTGGCAACGTGGACCAAATGGAGGCTACGTAGGAGATGGTGAGGCCTAGGGCTGAGAGAGGCCCATCGTTATAAGAAGGAGAGCCCATCGTTATAAGAAGGAGAGCCTCCTCATTTCTTCATTCAAGTTTATGCATATTGAGCTGGTCACTTCGACTTTGAGCACGCTAGCTGTTTAGCTTGTCTGCAGCACTGTTTAGTGCATCGAGTGTCTCCATTCGGAGATCTCAACCTCAGCCCCGAGAGACTTTGAGTGCTTGCTCGGGTGAGGCATTCCCATCAATATTTTGCAGGAGGATTGAGTTGTGGCATTTGTGGAGGAGCATTGCATCTATAGACTGCGCAGTCTTGAGAGGGAGGACGGAGTCCATCTTGAGGGAGCTCCGGTTTGGTATTATCTCGGGGGTTTCAGGTCAGGAGACTGAGCAAGGGGCCAGCCCTTGCCTATTGGAGGCTTTTGGCAGAGTGGGAGGCCATATTTTGGGAGGATTCAGTCGGCATCAGCGCAGAGCCTTGGAGGATAGCGTAGATCCCCAAGGGGGGTATTTTCGGGAGTCGACCATTCCAGAAATGCTCTCTGGGCTTTTCTGAGTATTGTGAGCAGAGGTTGATTCCAGAGTTTCAACTTATTCTGAGTAGGGGAGCATCCCCAAATACTCATTTTGTTCCAGTAGTAGCAGCAGCACGGCAGTTTTCCAGCAGCTTGGACACAGAGCAGAGAGCAGCCATTCCTTTGGTATTCTGAGAGTATTTCTACACTTGCTTGGTGCAAGTCAAGGTGCCATCACTCTGATCACCTCTTGTACTTATTTCTATTTATCAGTATGATAAAATCAATGTGGAAAAAGTCAAAATCGGGATTAAATCGGCAAGGGTAAAAAAGTTGAAAAACTCGGCAAAGTCGGGACTTTTTTGAAAAAGTCGGCAAAAAGTCGACAAAATTAAAAAAATACAAAATTATTCAAATTTTTTCAATTTTTTTAGCATCTAAAGTATCCACAACATCAAATAAATGCATTTCCACATAAACATGTAAAGAAAGCTAATATATAATATGTATATGAAGTCTAGTGCTATATCACATATCAAAATAGTGAATCGAGTCCTGAATCTTGACTCTCAGTCTCAAGAGTCAAAATATCAACAAAAAATATAATAATGTATATCATGAGTCATCTCCATGTCATAAAGTAAATCACTAAGATGAAGATCCCCTGCCCCTTTTACGGGAATGGGGAATGGCTTTGCCTTTTCCTCTAGAGGAAGAAGGCCCTGCCCCTCGGAATACAGATGGATCCAGTCGTCCTCTAGAAGCAAAAAAAACAGGTGGCCTCTCTCTTCTGCCGCTGACGCTGCCACTGCTACTACCCATCCTAGATGGTGTCACCTCCTCCTCCACATCCTCCTCTTGCTCTGCCTCCTAACCCTGCTCCTCCTCCTCTACCACTGGCTCCTCCTGCTGTACAACTGCTTCCTCCTCTGGCACTAGTGCCTCTGGATCCACATCTAACCAATCAGGGGTCGATTCCATGACCGACCTCTCAGTCTCGACCCTCCATGCAGCAGTGGTATCAATATTGTCCAATGAAATGGCATCTATATCAGCAGTTTTCTGAATTTGTCTCATCCACAATCGAAGATTGTAGTAGACATACACCATGTCATTGAGACGTTGGGATTCCAATCTGTAAAAGGGTCATAGATTATAAATTAGTACTTAGAAAATTTATATAGTAAAAATAATCAAATTATTTCAAAAATTTAATTTGAAATTTTTTTACCTGTTGTGCTTTTTGCTATGTATTTTGTCAAAGACACTCCAATTGCGCTCACACCCATAGGAACTGCATGTCTGGCTGAGCACTCGGATGGCAAGCTTTTGGAGATGGGGTACTCTACCACCATAGCTTGTCCACCAAGCATCTACAAGTTAAAATAAAAATGAGAAGCAAAAATTATGAAGAGACAATGAATTATTAAATTTGAAAGTTGAAAGTTGAAACAAATTGAAGCTTACTTGGCATTTTGTTCATCCTACTCTTAATAGCCATGGTAAAACCAAATGTGCCACCAGCCATCCTATATATTTCCATTTCTTTGGAAATTTCTTCACGTTCTTGCTCAGATACCACCATCCTCTCAACACATGTGAAGAATCCATTCATCACCTCGGCATCAAATCTGAAACCACAGGAGTAAGAAAATGCGGGGTTGAAGTAGATACCTGCAGCATGAATGGGGCGATGGAGGGTATTGTTCCATCGGTCATCAATCACTCTCCATATGACCTGTTGTTTCTCTAACCCCTCATCTCCCTTATCCGCATAATAAGCACGAATGGCTTCTTTGGCCCTATCCATGGCCTCATACAAGTAGCCCATTGCGGGCTTCTCTCCATCAACCAACCGAAGAACCCTTGCCAAAGGTTCTGAAATGGCACACACCTCCTCTACTCCTGCCCAAAACTCCTGATCATATGAAACAAGTCTGCATATGCCCTCTCCCTCTGGTTTGCGGCTAATAGATAACTCACGCCAATCCTGTGAAAGAAACATGCTCTTCACATCCCACATAGAATTCAACAGAGACTGAAGAGATATGAAAGTAGTGGCAAAGCGTGTTATCGCAGGACGCACCAACTCTTTGTTGTTGGTGAATCTTCTCATCAAGCTAAGCACAGATGCATGATTGTAAATAAATTTTGTTATGCTCTTGGATGATTCAACAATATGTCTCACCATAGGAATCTTACCTATATCCTCCAACATCAAGTCAATACAATGAGCAGCACAAGGTGTCCAAAACAGGGTAGGATACCTCTCCATCAGCAACCTGCCAGCTGAAACATAATTTCCAGCGTTGTCCGTTATGACTTGGACAACATTCTGTTGGCCTATTTCCTGAATGAAGATGTCCAAAAACTCACATAATAAACGCGCATCTTTAATGTGTGCAGATGTGTCAACAAATTTCATAAACATTGTCCCCTTGGGACAACTAACCAAGAAGTTAAGAAGGGTCCTACCCTTCTGGTCAGTCCAACCATATGACATGACTGTGCATCCAGTGTGTTCCCAAGATGCCCTAAACTCCTCCAGTCTAGCAGTGCAATCATTCTTTTCCTCTTGAAGAAGAGGCCCTCTCAACTGTGCAAAGGTAGGGGCTTTGTACCCCGGGCCAACGACAGCAATAGCATCAAACATAGGTTGGTAGAATGGGTTTGTCTTGGCAATGTTGAAAGGAACATCACTCCATAGAAGACAACTACTCACCAACCTGTCAGCTTCTGCCTTTTCCTTTTTTTTAATTGCTGATTTGATGCCAGGTTGTGCACCAGGTGTCGTTCTAGGGACAAAAAAGGATGAAAAAGCTGAGGGGTTGGAACTGGAAGGTGATGCTGAAGCAGAAGAAGCACTCTCACTTACCCCCAGTCTTGAGCTCCCTACAAGTTGCCTTTTCATTACTGCCCTGGTGTCTTTGCCATCTTGTTTTTCCATCAAGGCTTTAATGGCCTGTCGGATCATTTCTGGACCCGGATTTGGGCAAAGTTCTACATTTTGCCCTGGAATTTGCCCTATATGGCATTTTAATCTGGCGATACCCCCTGACATATGCTTTCCACACAACTTGCAAGACAAATACATTCTATTGAGTCCTCCAGTTTCGGGTAAAGGATCAGGTTCACCATACTGCCAGAAAGGATCCAAATTCCTTGGCATTTTGTTTGAAACATTTTGATGTTTGAACCTGGGCACGAAACAAAAATTAAAAATAAAAATAAAAATTGCCCATCACATAAATTAAAAATTAAAATCACTAAATAGTAAATAAGGGTTAGAATTTTTTTTATTTGAATTTTGATTCTTGAAAGTTGAACTGTTGAAATTTTAAAATTTAATTCAATCTAGGATTCAACTTAGAATTTTAGAACTTCTGAGTCCTGACTGGGTTACAAACTTACAAGATGAATTTAATTAAATTAATTTTAAATTTTAATATTTACTATTTATTATGTTGGTTCAGGTTGCAGGTTGAAACTTGAAGGAAAGGAGCTGGAGAAAGTACAGAGGCTGTACAAATTTAATAACAGAGGCTGTACAAATTTAAAACTTAATTACCATTGCAATTAATTCTTACTGACATGACAGGAATGCTGAGATCAAGAATATTGTGAGGGATCATATTGTGGAATTTGTATTGACTCTTGAGAGGCTCACTCTTTGGATATTTGTCTGGCATCTAAGAGTAGTTGGTCAAATATTCCAGAATTACAGCCTTCTCTACATTCACTCTGGAAACAATCATTACCAAGTTCCAATAGTTGGAAGGAAGGCCAAAACTTACATGCTCAGACAGTGAAATAGACCTCAACTTGATACATTAAAAACCACAGTGATCTGCTACACAGTGCACAGCAGTCTTCACAGTGACACAGTGACACAACACTTACCCTATCTCACCTTGTAAAACAATGATATTAGCACCTGGCAAGTGGATCGAAGATCGGTAGTGTTCTTAGTTCATTTAGGATGTTGAGACAAGAAATTTCCTCTATAATAACTTTGTTTATAATACAGTAGTCTTGAGGACTTCAATATAGACATTTTTAGTAGGCCTAATCTATAGAGTTGATTAGCTGTAATTTGACAATATCTCTCTTGGTGACAATTACATGTGATGTGATAGTGACATAATGTGAATAACAGTATTAGGCTTTAGCACACCTCTTCTCTAAATTTTATTATGTTATATGCTGAAACAAGAATTGGAATTTGATATGCAAATTAAACGACATTCAACTCCTACTAATTAAAACATCCTCCTGCCATCACTATCAAGATCTATGACAAGAATCAGGGACTTGGGGGTGTATAAGCTTGCCTCTGTTTTAACGGACTGCAATGAGCAAAGTTGCAAGCAGCTAGACTGCAATGATTGAAGTGGCCAATGCAGACCTCCTGTACCATGGTGAAGACATAGGTGCCTAGCTCTTAACAAAAGTACTATAAATTCTGTGTGGGCAATGTTATAATTAACAGTAAATACATGTTATCCTTATATTATTGTTATTAAGAAATAATGTTTGCATTATAAAATTCAGTAACCTACTAACTACTACAAATAAGGTGGTCCTCTAAAGGAAGACATTAAGCAGCCCCAATTTGTTGGTGAAACCACCTCCCTTTTAATTTGCATTCAATACAGGTCCTGTAATATTTGTTGTCTCTAAACTTAACTTGACATATTAACAAATAAAACATATAAACCTGACCTATATACTAGCTACTGCAGCGGCCAGCCTGCTAGGGGATTTGTTTATGTTTAAAAATTAAAATCGAACAAAACATTTAATTATTAATATATATATTATAATTTGTTTATGTTACAAAATGAAAAAAAATAACGCAAGCGGCAGAATTCTTGAGTCTTGACTCTTACCTGGCGGCAGCAGCAAACCCCGGCGGCCAATCTGCAAGCTCGAGCTGTTGAATCTTGAACAGTGGTTGAAACTTGAATGTTCAACTCCAATCTCCCAACGCAAACCATAAATGAAGTTGTAAACCCTCTGCTGGACTCTCCACAGCCAACGCGACAATACAACAAGCAAATAACTCATAAAAAACGAAACTTCCGCCTTTTATTCCCGCCGATCAGTGGCATCACGATTTTTTCAATCAAGTCGGGAAAAAATCGGGATTATAACGATTAAATCCTGACTTTTTCAACTTTCAAAAAATCGGGAAAAAGTCGGCCGATTTTATCGGCACCTGCAAACAATCGGGATTTTTTGAAAAAGTCGCGATTTTTTCCCGACTTTTTCCACATTGGATAAAATGGCTCAGTATTCTCTCTATTTCATGTGTACCTGTTTTATATACTGTTTCTAGCATTTCATGTACTGTTGTATGCTCCGTATCACTGCCTATTTTCCCTTTGAGACATTCCAGTTTCTATCCCATCTGTTGTGTTTTTCCCATACTCTATAGACAGAGTCTGGTGAGGGCTGGGTAGCCTCCAGATCTCACCCTCTTTTCAGAGGTGAAATATCTGGTAGACGCCCTTCCAGACCATCTCTGGTTTAGAGTTGACTGTGTTTGAGAGATATCCCTAAAAGGGGATATTACACTCATCCTCTTTGGCTTAGCCCTTTGTAGATTATTGTGCAATATTTTGTGATTTTTTGTCTAACATTTGGTTGGTTTTGTTTGTAGCCTTATTTTTCTAACTTGTTTTTTTGTAGCAACTTGTGGGATTCACCTTCAAGAAACTACTAACAAATTGTTGCAGGACCTTTGAGCTCTGATGTCAAATGAGGAAGACTCTCTCTTTTTCCTTTGGCCGTGGGTAGTTAAAGAGATTCCTTGAGGAAGGTCAAGTTCCTTTTGTGGCTTCTTCTCTCTCTCTTGGCCATGAGCATTGAGGAGGCTTACCCTCTCTTCTTCACTTGTAAAAATCTGATTTCTATTGAGTCTTTATATTGCAAAAATTTCTCATCAAGAATAAGTCTAAGACCTTAAGTTTCATTTGTAAAAGTTTTCCTTGAGCTTATAGGAGGCTTCATAGAAATGTTGCGAACATCGACATCGGGGTAAAATCGGCAAGGGTCCGGAAAACGAAAAAATTGTAAAAATCGGGAAAATATCGGTAAAAATCAGCAAACATCAACAAAATCAAGAGACCATCAAAATATCGGTAAAAATCGGCAAACATTGGTTAGACCAAAAAAATGTGATTTCAAGATAAAATCGAGATGTTATCGAGATGTTCGCAACACTGCTTCATAGTCTCTTACCTCTAACAACCAATAAAATTTATAATTTTGGGAGTGTGGGTTTTACCCATTGGCATCCCAATCTCTTCTTTTTTTGGAGAGGACTTGTGTGATTTGTTGATCTCTTTAAATGGCATGCATCTCATCTAATTGGTCAATTAACACAACCATGCATTTCATTCATTTCACTAGCTATTCACTTTGATTTGCTACCAGTTTTAAGAACATTTACTTTCATAGCAAATTTATATATATATTTTTATATGCAAGCATCTTTACTCGAGTTTATTTAGCTTGAAATCATACTTCAAATTTGCTTATGCTTCACCATTGAGCACACTCTACAATATTAAGTTTGATGCATCAAGTAAAGCTACATTTTATTTCATGACAAGCAAATATATTTCAAGTTGAATTTGAATTTTCATTTTTATGTTAATTTACTTTTAAATCTTACATGCACCAAGCATCACTAAAATTTACCTCCAACTTAAGTTGGTTGAATAGACATTTTAGGGACCCTCTACCTCTGTGGACTCCTCACTGTGAGATCCGAATCTTTGGGTGAGGGTGAGGTCTGAGGATTAGAGTTCAATTGTAATCTTGCATTAGAGCTAACTAATAAAATAAACCAAGAGCACTATCTCATCACATTTACTTGCAAATTTCTTAAATTTTTTGCTATCTTGTGGTTTAAAGTTTCACATGCAAATCTTATTTCAAGAAACACTTTGGATGCAAAAATTTTAATCTCTTAAATTTTGCAACAAGTTTAATTCTATGGTACTTGGAAATTTGCTTACTTTTGCAACTTCATGGCATGTTGTCATTTTAATGGTCATTATGCTTATGGATGATTGATATATCTTGTTTCATTGGAAAATACCCTTATTTGATGTTGCAAATTTAATTGCATGTTGTTATCTTGGTCTAACATTTGAGTTTTTCTATCATCATATTTACATTCTCCAAAGTAGATTACTAATTGTTTGTATTTTGGCAAGATACAAGAATGCTTTTAAGATAGATAAAAGTTTCACTTTTCAAGATTATTTTTGCTTTCCATTTGAAAGCATTTCACTTCATTTAAGCAAATGCAATTTCATTTTAAGGGCAATACTCTGAAGGCACTGGTTTTTCATATGTTTCATGCTTATATTACGTATTGATGGTTATTGCTTATATCACTTTTTTGCTTATAAATCTTAAGAAGTAATCTATTTAACTCTAACAACTCTCCTAGAAAACTCACATATTTAACTGAGTTTTTCTTTACGGACCACCTCCCTTAGGTAACCTAGGAGATAGCTTAAACGAAGAGAGCCAGGAATAGGTGATAACCCGTTCTCTTAGTTCCTTGCCACCAACCACACCTTGTGGGGTTGAAGGATTTTCCCACTAACCGTAGGTAGGTGTACGCAGTAAACGATAACACATCCCATTAGAGTATCCCTTTGTTATTGATGTCAAAGAGGGAGAATATGATAGGGGGAGTAGCATATGAGGAGATTGTTGCCATCAATAACAAAGGGGGAGATTGTTGGAGAAATTAATTGTTATTGATGTCAAAGGAACTTCTGCTAAGGATGAAATTGTCATAGGCTCGTAGAGGAATTCAAGCCTTTTCCAACGAGCATTTAATTGCCCCCTAACTCCTCTTTGTTGGAGAGAAAATGAATTTACAAGTTGAATACCCATATTTTGTCAAACCTACATGAAGTCAAGTCGTCCCCTCTCTAATGGGCGTGTCTTTTCAAAGTATGGTCGAACAAGTATAAATGGAAGTTGTGGTTTCTCCATTTCATCCATCAACTTGGTGAAGGACACAAGGAAGATATCTAATCTGAAGTAGAAAGTGTAGAAGTTCACAACTCGTGAACTAAGGAGCAGTTCAAGAACGCAAAACGAGGAATCAAGGGGTTTTCTCTTTGGTGATATTTTTGTAGCAGTGGTTATATTTCTCTGTGGTTTGTTTTTGGAGCAGTCTATATATATTTTTTAAGCCGGACTTTAGCTCTTCTATGGTTTTACCAGACCTCATAATTCGGCCCTTTTGTGCTTGGCCATGAGGCTAATACAAGACTTAAGATTTTGACCCCCTGTAGAGACCTGCGACAAGAACAGGCCTGCAACTTCGGCCCTGAGGAGACCTGCGGCAAGGTAGACACACCTGCAACTTTCGGCCCCGTAAAAGACCCTGTAATAGGGCACAGACCTTGGCCTATTCATGAGCAGACTTTCAGCCCCTTTGAAAGGAGACTATGGGAAAATTCCAGGACTTGTGACCAAGTTTCGTCCCTGCGAAAAGGTTTGTAGTAGACCTTTGCAATTTCGATCTAAGTGCAGACCTGCGAAAGCTACATTTTTGGTCCTGTTGAGGTTTTCTACAAGATAGTTTTTGGACCAGTGTTTTGTTACAGTATTTTGGAACAGCTTGAATATTGGAAGGGATTCATTTGGAGCAGATTCGAAGCAATTCACCAAAGATCTGAAACCTTGTTGGAGCAGCTTGGTTGATATTTTTTGTTGAAGGGTCATTGAAGATCAGTTGGAGCACTGTTGAAACTTGTTAAAAACATCTCTGGAGCAGCTTTGTCGAAGAATTATTGATGATCAGTTCAAGCATTATTGAAGCCTACTGAAGACATCTCTGGAGCAGCTTTGTTGAAGCATTATTTAGGCGATCTTGAAGCATTTGTTGTAGACATTCTGGAACCCTTTTGAAGTAAGTATTTCTTGTAAAATTTGATTTGACCAAGTTGGAGCTTGGAGTTGAAAGGATTAGAGTCTTAATTTTTTACCAAGTTGGAGCTTGGAAGTTGTTGAGAAGATTGGAGTCCCCACTTTGACCAAGTAGGAGCTTGGATCTGTTCAAGGTTGGAGCCTGATTTGTTGTACAAGAGGATTGGAGTGCTCACTATTTGATCAAAAAAATTAATTTTGCTTTATCTCGTGTTTTGATCTATTTTGTGATAAAAATCTTAACTGGCATAAAATAACAATTGAAAGAAAAACTGACTCACACCTCCTCTCAGTTTTTCCAACATATCCGAATACCATGGGTCGTTTTCCCTTTTTAATAAAGTGACTTATAAATTATAATATTTTTTTTGCTTAGTCACTTTTTAATTAACTAATTCCCTGATATTTCATCATTCCTTTTTAATCTATAGCCTATGTGTAATATTCCTAATTAGCACCGCTAATTGGAATATTTGATTTTTGTATAGTTTTGCCGACTATAGTTTATTAATAAATAAAAGTGAGAAAGGGGGTCTAACTCACTTAAATAAAATAAAGTGTTTCCCTAGTAGGTGCAACGTTATAACTTAAGGGGGAGCCTTGGGGGTCCACACCACGTATGAGGGGAGGCTCACCTAGCCTCTAGGAGCTTCTGCACAGTCTTATGAGGAGCACGTGGGAGAGAGAGGGACAGCGTAATTCCTTGAGGAGGGTTTCCTTGGTGATTTTCGGAGGTGGTCCATTTTTGTTATGGTTTCTGGGTTTGATCCGGGTTGGCGAGTACAGGTGATTTGCAGATTTTCAGCCCATTCCGGCAAGGGGATCATCCCCTAGTTTCAGTTCATTCCCGTAGCAGTAGCAGTTTACGGCAGTTCCTAGCAGCTGGGACGCAGTCTCTTGTGGCAGCCATTTCCCATCTTTCTGAGAGAGTTCTTCACTTGCCTTGAGCAAGAATAGGTGCTATCATTCTGATTATCCATTGTATTTCATTATATTCTCAGATTAATAAAATGGCTTAGCGTTCCCAGCATTTTAATGAGTATTTGCCTTATGTTCTATTTCTGGCATTTTCCATATTGTCGTATGCTTGTATTGTTGTCTATTTTCCTTTCGGGATATTACAGTGGTATCAGAGCATAGATCTGGCTCAGCCTGTGGAGCTAGCAGTCTATGAGGCCGAGGGATAGACCCCACATTTGTTACAGAGGTAAGAGATACAGAGACATTGAGCGTAGGTTGGAGAACACCTACGGAGAGGGGGACTGTGTTCGAATGGTGGACACAGATCAGGAGCAGCGTGTGACAGATACAGATCAGGAGCAGCCTGTGACAGATACAGAGCAGGAGTAGCCTGTGGTGGACGCAGAGCAGCAGGATCCTATGGCAGACGAGGAGGATGCGAGGAGATATAGGGATACGCTCATCTAAACAATGCAGGATCTGTTGAGACAGATGGAGACGGTGGGACAGAGACTCACTGCGCTGGAGGTTAGGCAGCGGGAAACCCCAAGGGGTTTTTAGATTGGTGAGGGATCAGGCACATCCCACCATATGCCGGAGCGTGAGGTTATCCCCATTATGGCATCGCATGCACCCACGCGATCCACTATGCCCACGTTCCTAGCGGAGGACACAGGGGTAGGGGCACAGCAGGAGCCAGAGCCTAAGCCTGGCCAGATGGGCGCCTATATTGCAGAGTACCGGGCATACGGGCCGGAGATCAGAGATCTTATCTCATTCAGAGACTTTGTTCAGCTCTAGCGTGACAGTAGACCCCGTGATCATCACAGAGGGCACAGGCATCATCATGATGACCACCGCGCAGCTAGCATATTCCATTTTTCCACGTTTGATGGCTCATCAAACAGTTCGGCAAAGTCTTGGGTAGAAAATTTGGACATCTATTTCCAGCTTAATCAAATGTCGCAGTCAGAGGCCATTAAGGTGGCAACCTTACATCTGGATGGTGAGGCCCAGGACTGGTGGTTTCATGGGATGACTACACTCGGGCATTCTACAGTGGGGACATATGCCGAGTTTACCCGGAGGGTGATAGAGCATTTTGACAGGAGGGATACGGAGCAGCACTTCGTTGAGCTGACGAAGCTCAAGCGGACTGGGAGCCCAAAGACTTACATTTCAGATTTCTTGAGGGTTTCAGTGATGGTGCCAGATCTATCTGCATCTTGGATGGTCTACATGTTTGTGGAGGGGTTAGCAGAGCCACTTCGTGGCCTAGTCAGGTCGACTAGACCAGCTACACTTCAGGATGCCATCAGCAGGACCCAAGATTTACAGGATGTCTTACCCAGGACTCGGACACCTTACCCCCAGAGACAGGCTTTCCAGCCTAAGGGGAAGGACACGAGGATTCCACCTCCCAAGGGGAATCCTGGACGAGTATAGGATGATGATGAGGCTAGGGGGAGCTGAAGAAGAAGCAGTTGTGCTTCACTTTCCAGGAGTCATGGGCGCCGAGACATAGATGTGCTGCAGGGAAAGCACATTTCATTAAGGTCTTCTCCGAGAGTAGCGGGGAAGATGATGAGGAGGATGATGTGGAGGCAGGAGATAGTTGTGCAGTGCAGGGTACCTTACCACCTCCACCACCAGTATCAGGTGGTGCGTCATTTGCACCTACTGGAGGAGCTCTAGCAGCATTGCGGGGAGTTCCCAAGTACTTGACACTGCGCGTACGAGGGACTGTGCATGGCCAACGAGTCTCGGTCTTGGTCGACAGTGGGGCAACCCACAATTTCATCGATGCACAGATGGTTGAGCGGAGAGGTATACACACTAAGAGTTTTGATGGATTTTCAGTTTTGGTCCCAGGAGATCAGACCATGGTGTGTGCTCGATATGTTCCTGAGTTATCAGTGACGATGGGCACCTATACATTGACAGACCATTTTTTTGTGGTCGATATTCCAAACACCAACATGATACTAGGTGTTCAGTGGCTTATTACTCTAGGGAAGGTCACAACTGATTAGAAGGCCCTAGAGATGGAGTGGGATGATCCCAAGACAGGGAGGCATGAGAAGATATGGGGACAGCACACATACCTGCCTCAGACTGTTTCGGGACATCGGATGGAGGCAAACTTCCGTAAGGGAGACATAGAGTGGGCAGTAGAGCTGAGGGCTTTGGAGGCAGCGACTACAGGATGGGCAGTGCATCTGGAGGTACAGACCATCCTTGACAGGTATGCCATAGTATTCGGGGATATTCTGCCAGGGCAGCCACCAGATCGGGGGTTTGAGCATACCATTGAGCTGGAGTAGGGTATACAGGCAGTGATCACCACACCTTATAGGCATCCCAAGGGCTATCGGGATGAGATTGAGCGAGCTATTCAGGAGTTGCTGGCCCTTAGGCACATTCGGCTGAGCACGAGTCCTTTTGCTTCTTCTGTGGTATTGGTGAAGAAGGATGGCACATTGCGGATGCGCATTGATTACAGGGCTCTGAACAAGAGGACCCTGAAGAACAGGTACCCCATTCCCAGGATCGATGAGTTGATGGATGAGTTGAGGGGAGCACGCTTCTTCTCAAAGATTTATTTGAGATCTGGGTACCATCAGATTCTCATGAGGGAACAGGACATTCCTAAGACCGCCTTCGGGTGTCATTATGGGCACTTCGAGTTTCTTGTTATGCCTTTTGGGCTGACCAATGCACCCGCTACCTTTCAGTCGTGAATGAACCATATCTTCAGGGGTCATCTAAGGAATTTTGTGCTGGTTTTCTTCGATGACATACTCATCTATAGCAGGACGTGGGAGGAGCATCTCCAACATATTGAGACAGTGTTGCGCATCTTGGAGGAGCAGCAGTTCTATGCCAAGCTCTCTAAGTGTGAGTTTGGATTGACGGAGATGCTATGCTTGGGGCATATCATAGGAGTGGACGGGGTGAGAGTCCACAAGGAGAAGATCAGGGCCATCAGAGACTGGCCAGAGCCGAGGAACGTGACTGAGCTTCGGGGATTTATTGGCATTTGCACTTACTACAGGAAGTTTTTCAAAGGTTTCTCACAGCTTGCTACACCCCTCACAGATTTGACGAGGAAGTAGGCATTTAGTTGGTCAGACACAGCACAGTGAGCTTTTGATAGGCTCAAGGAGGTGATGAGTAGTTTCCCCATGCTTGCATTGCCGGATTTCACGCAGCCATTTGTTTTGGAGTGCGATGCGTCAGGAGAGGGGATTGGCACGGTATTGAGGTAGGGTCGTCATCCTATAGCTTTTGAGAGCCGGAAACTCCTTCTGCATGAGAGGTTGTATCCCATATATGACAAGGAGATGCTGGCCATCATGCATGCATTGGCCAAGTACTGACAGTATTTAGTGGGCAGCAGATTCAGGGTGAGATCAGATCACAACAGCCTCGGGTACTTTCTAAAGAAGAAGTAGTTGCAGGAGAGGCAGCAGAATTGGATCAGTAAGATCCAAGCCTATGACTTTGACATTGAGTACGTCAAAGGCAAGAATAACGTGGTAGCATATGCCCTTTCACGTAGACCGGCCACATTATCTCTTATGAGTTTGGACGCTGATTGGAGGGCTCAAATGTTGGTGGAGTACTCCAAGGACAGGTTTGCATGTGAGGTGTTGGATGGGCAGGTAGCAGATGACAGGTATAGGGTGGTCGATGAGATTATCTATTAGAGGGACAAAGATTCTCTTTGGATCGAGGGATCTCACTAAGAAGAAGATACCCATGCTTCACACGACTCACTCATTGGCCGCCATCGTGGTTTACCAAAACCTCCACAAGGCCATTAGAGAGAGGTTCTCATGGAAGGGCCTCAAGGAGGACGTACTCCAGCATGTCAGGGAGTGCGATGTTTGCCAGCGAAACAAAGGAGAGATGAGCCATCCTGCAGGGTTGTTGCAGCCTCTTCCCATTCCGGAGGGGAAATGGGAGAGCATATCGATGGACTTCATCACAGGGTTGCCCACCGTGCAGGGCTAGGATTGCATCTTCGTGGTAGTTGACCGGCTGACGAAGTATGCTCACTTTTTCGCCATATCCGCACGTACCGCGTCGTTGTGCGCACGTGCGTAGCCGTTTCTTCGTGAGATTGTGTTGGCCGGTCTGATTTAAGACCATTATCAGTGGCAGGGACAGCCGCTTCATGGGCGGATTCTGGCAGGAGCTTTTCCGGCTAGTGGGGACAGAGTCGACACTGAGCACTAGTTATCACCCACAGACGGATGGACAGATGGAGATAGTTAACAAGTGGCTGGAAGGCTACTTGCATAACTATGTCAGTGGGCAGCAGCGAGCATGGCTGAAGTGGCTGCATCTGGGAGAGTATTGCTACAACACGACGCATCACATGACTATTGGTATGTCACCATTCTATGCATTATATGGGTATCATCCTTTATCTTTTGCGGACGTGATGTTTGGTGTTAGCAGGGCTCCGAGAGCCAAGATTTGGATCCAAGAGAGTCAGGACATCCTCCGAGCTCTCAAGGACAACATGGCCACAGCACATAATCAGCAGAAGCTGTATGCTGATAGGGGTCGGGTGGAGAGACAGTTTGAGGTAGGAGATCTGGTCTACCTACGATTACAGCCATACCGACAGTCGACATTAAAGCAGAAGGGGGCCGAGAAGCTCAAGCCCTGCTTTTATGGACCATACAGGGTGATACGCAGGATTGGACAGGTTGCATATGAGTTAGAGCTGCCCCAAGGCAGCAAGATTCATAACATTTTTCACGTATCATGCCTGAAGAAGGCATTGGGCCAGCAGGTGATAGTCACGGATGAGCTACCACCCACGGATGATGAGGGGCATCTGGTGTTGCAGCTAGAGGCTATTATTGATACCAGGGAGAGGCAGCTGCGAAGCAGGACGGTCCGGGAATTCTTGGTGAGGTGGAAGAATTTGCCGGATGAGGATGCCACTTGGGAGAATGAGAAGATTTTGCAGCATCCATCACTTCAGTTGCTTGAGGACAAGCAACATTTTGCCGGGGGAGACTATAATATTCCTAATTAGCACCGCTAATTGGAATATTTGATTTTTGTATAGTTTTGCCGACTATAGTTTATTAATAAATAAAAGTGAGAAAGGGGGTCTAACTCAAATAAAATAAAGTGTTTCCCTAGTAGGTGCAACGTATAACTTAAGGGGGAGCCTTGGGGGTCCACACCACGTATGAGGGGAGGCTCACGTAGCCTCTAGGAGCTTTTGCGCAGTCTTATGAGGAGCACGTGGGAGAGAGAGGGACCACGTTAGGGTTTTGAGGAGGGCCAGCGTTATAAAAGGTGGGAGAGCCATCTCATTTGGCATTCTTGTTGTTGATGATATTGGAGCTAGACATTTTGTCTTCTTGAGCACGCTGGCTGTTCAGCCTATCTGCAGCACTGTTTAGTGCGTTGAGTGTCTCCGGTCGGAGATCTCGCCCTTAGCCCCGAGGGACTTAGAGTGCCTGCTCGGGCAAGGTTTTTCCTTCAGTATTTTACGGGAGATTTGGTTGTTGTTTTGTGGAAGAGCTGGGCTTCTTTTGGTGACTGCGTAGTCCCTAGGAGAGAGGACGCAGTTCTTGTTGGAGGTGTTCCGGTGCGGGGTCTTTTGCAGGAGTTTCAGTGAGATCCGGTGTGGAGGCTCAGTCTTTACCAGTTGGAGATTTTTCCGGGGAGTTTGTGGCTCAGCTTCAGCATCTGCGCTGGGCCTGGAGGGACATCGTAATTCCTTGAGGAGGGTTTCCTTGGTGATTTTCGGAGGTGGTCCATTTTTGTTATGGTTTCTGGGTTTGATCCGGGTTGGCGAGTACAGGTGATTTGCAGATTTTCAGCCCATTCCGGCAAGGGGATCAGCCCCTAGTTTCAGTTCATTCCCGTAGCAGTAGCAGTTTACGGCAGTTCCTAGCAGCTGGGACGCAGTCTCTTGTGGCAGCCATTTCCCATCTTTCTGAGAGAGTTCTTCACTTGCCTTGAGCAAGAATAGGTGCTATCATTCTGATTATCCATTGTATTTCATTATATTCTTAGATTAATAAAATGGCTTAGCATTCCCGGCATTTTTATGAGTATTTGCTTTATGTTCTATTTCTGGCATTTTCCATATTGTCGTATGCTTGTATTGCTGTCTATCTCCCTTTCGGGATATTACACTATGGGAATGACTAAGCCACTGAGTTAGTCTCTGTTTCCAATGCCCAAGGAAAATTACATGGAGGGACTAATTGAGCAGTCAAATTTTGTTCGAGTCTGGGATTCGGAAAGGTAATATCTAAGGGTGATTCTAAACTAACTGATTTTTTAAGAACAGCAACAAAGACCTGTCATGTGAACTTGATGGTCAGCAGTATGGATTGAAGGAGCCGTTAGCAAACCTGAATGAAGTTAGTTTGGAGCATGTTAAGAGATGTTCAAACTACATGACAGGATTTCCAGCAAATATATTTGCTAGAGAAGAATCAAGGAATCAGAAGATACCTTTTCTTATGGGATCATAGGAGATTTTGAATGACAGAAAAATGCTGACGCAAAACTATGTAATGGTCCCAAATTTCCATGTCACCTCTTTATATTAAATTTAGGTGGTTCTCTAATATCAGGCAGATCTGAACTCACTGAACTATCAGAGACTTGAGGGAAAAACTAAAAGAAAACAGATTATTTATCAATGCATGTTATTTTTTGTGGCAAGCTTGTAAATTTGGTTTTATGAATAGTATTTCTGTCTGTTTCATTTGATTTAAAACTGTTTTCCATTTGCGTAAGTATTAGTTATAGCTTTTGGAAATATGAATGACTTGCTTCTCTTTAGCAATGGTATGTATTTTCTGTCAGATCCACATGACTCTGTCTAGCAGGGTTTGCTTACTCTACATATTGGAAGAATGGGAGCTTATTAGGAAACCATTTACAAGATTGTGTGATGCCAAATTTGACTACAGTCCGAGTCCCTTAGTGGAAATATATATGTGGATTCTCCAAATTGGAAACGTTGGAATCAAAATGAGAATTAATATTGAAGGAAACGAGAATGGTGGAATTTCATAGTCAACCTTAATGGAAATTTACAATAATAAGAGATTTGGCATATATGCCAAAGTTCTATGAATATGTTAACTAAGATGTTCTTGGAACTTTGATTTTGTTAGCACTAATGTATATAATGTATTCTAAACCTAACATATATGTGGAAATGTGTTATGTTGTGCAGGCTATCTTACCTCTGCATGGTAAGATATTGAACATTGAATGTAAAGATGAAGCAGCTATGTATAGAAATGAATAAATTCAAAATCTTATCATTGGGTTAGGACTTGGGGTGAAGGTATGGCATAGATGATCTAGTATGTTTGTTGATGTTTACAAGCTTTTGTACATTATAGTTCTTGTTTCTTTTGACTGTTTTTGCTATATTTCTTACCTGCCCTGGATCAGGGTGAGGATTTCAAGAAAAATGCTTTACGATATCATAAGATCATCATACTTACAGATGCTGATGTAGATGGTGCTCATATTCACACTCTTCTATTAACATTCTTTTTCAGATATCAGGTAACCAGACACCCATGCCTGTTGAGTGGCTGGGCTAATGCTAGCAGCTGTACTATGTTGAAGTCAAGTTCTAGCAAAGAACATTGCAGAGTTCAAGTTTAGGCTTAAATTTCATTTCTGTAGATAAATTGGCCTGCTATTGCACTCTTGGATAGAATACCTTTTAGCAATAGAACACTGCTTAGTTTCATGGTCTCACCGATTTTTTTGGACCTTGGTTCACAGAAAGCTCTTTTTGAGGAAGGTTCCAAATATGTAGGAGTTCCACCACTATACAAGGTCTTTTCTGCAAATTATCCCAGATGATTTATTTATTTTCTAGAGTCGTAGTACTACTGGTTTTAAGTCCATAACTTCCAGTATATTCTGATAAGAACCTTATGGGTTCTGTAGGTTGAGAGGGGTATGCAAAGCTCATTACTGCTTTGATGATGATGATTTAAAGGAATTGAAAAAGACTTTTCCGTCAAATGCACGTATAACATTCAGCGTTTCAAAGGTGCCTGAAATCATGTAAAGTTTACTTTTGTCACGTGTGTCATGTTACAGAGTTGCTAGTGAAGCAGTTTAAATCTTGGCATGAAACTGTAACTTATTTTGATAGTTGGTATACACAGGATTAGGGGAGATGATGCCTTTACAATTATGGGAGACAACCTTGGATCCAACAACAAGGAAGCTGAAACAACTAACAGTGGAAGATGCTGCAGAAGCAAATAAGGTTTTCTCATTATTAATAGGAAATCGGGTGAGTGTGTGTGTAGTCACAAAAATTTATGATCACAAGTTTGTTTCTCATTATGGCTTCGGCACCCTAAAAAATAAGGCTGGCCTTGCTATTTGAAGAGGTGTGGATGGCATGCAAAATATAAAAATGTTAACTTTTTACCTTTTTGCAGGTGAGCCACGAAAGGAACTTATTGAGAAATCTGCATCTAAAATCAGCATTCTGAACCTTAATATTTAATAGCAATCCCAAGCAGAGATGATCTTGTGAAGTACATTCTCAACCATGTTGCGGCTATGGAAAGTCATTTATTTAGAAAAAAAATTAGATGTCTTAGAAGCCATGTGTTGATCCAGGTGGATATTGGTGGCCACCCGCCTATTCCACTTGGGGCCCCACCATTGTCTCTTTCAGTTTTTCAGTTTCGGCAGGATTTACTATTTTTAGCAGTTTTTCAGTTTCGGCAGGATTTACTATTTTTAGCAGTTTTTCAGTTTCGGCAGGATTTACTATTTTTAGCAGTTTTTCGGGTCCTGAACTTTCGGAGCCATTTTGAGGCCCTAAACGACGTTTTTTTGAGAAAACTGGGAGCAACATGGGTCCATGGACTCGTGAGCATGGACTGATGTTGCTCACATCAAAAGTTGTAGTCCTCGGATAGATATTTCTAACGAGGTATTGAGCGCGTCAAACAGAGATCGTATGCCAAAGTTACGTCCCCGGGAAGTTGAAACACCAATTTATCCAAACGGGGCCCATAGTTTTGGTGCTTCATCTCCTAGGGTTAGGGTTTTGGATGTTTAGGGTTTTCCATTGTTTCTAAATAATAAATAGGCCCTCGAGCCTCATTGTAACACAGTTCAGAGGCCTGTAGTCACCACATCTCTTCTCAGAGATAAGCTACCAATGCCCTAGCTAGTTTATTTCCATTCTATTTGTAAGCAAATTTCAATTCCTTGATTAATGAAATGAAGTGTTATTTCCACTGCATCTTTGTATTTATGGTTATATGTTTATTCTATTGCATTCCTACATAAATCCAGATCAGTGGTATCAGAGCGGTCTGCTTTTTCTTGATCCTTCTTTGCATGTCCCCAACGAGGTCGAGGTATAAGGAGTTAGGGCTCGTTCTGGAGGAACCTTTGCAAGATCAGCCTTGCAAACCTTGGCGACTGCCCATGGGGGACGAAAAGAAAGATGAGGGAGCAGGAGATCCTATCAAAATATTGCTCAAGGAGGCCCTCGAAAAAATAAAGGAACGTGATGATGGATAACTTTGCCCAGATACTTCAATCACTGCCCACCGGCGGCGCATTTGCATCCAGTAGCCACTCTGGAGGCGCGACTCCCTTTAAAGTACAAGAAAATTTTGACATTCTCATATTTGAGGGTCAAATAGATGCAGATGCCATAGATAGATGGTTGAATCTATTATAAGGATATTTCTCGGTTCATGACTTTTCCGACCAGGAGAAGATTATTTTTGCACTCCTCAAAGCTACCCCCCATGTCAAGGACTGGTGGGAAACCTACTGTGAGAAAAAGGACGAGACAGAACCCTCTTTGTTTTCAGCCATACCCACTTGGAATTCTTTCCGAGACGCCATCAAGGAACAATACTATCCCGTGGGGAGCTATGAGGACAAGTACATACAATGGACCACGCTGCGGCAACAAAGGGATCAAGATGTGCATGAGCTGACGAATCTGTTCCATACCCTGCGCACAAAGTTGGGTATCAAAGATTCAGAGAAACATCTGGTGCTAAAGTATCACAATTGTCTGCACAGATACATTCAGGAGGAAATGGAGTTCCTTGACATCTCCTCGCTTGGTACGGAATACCGATATGCTGCCAAGATTGAGCAGAAATTCAAACAGAAGAAGCAAGACTTTGGATCTGCGAATCAAAAGCAAGGGAAAGGTGCTCCCAAACCGCAGAACAAATGACAGTGCCAAGGCATGGCGGCCCAAGACAACCTGTGAAATCCACAAGCAAAGAACAACACCGCAAAGCCAAAAAAGGATACGAGAGAGTGGTGTGAGTTCCATAAGAGCTCCATTCACAACACAAGTGAGTGTTGGGCCAAGCAGTTGCTGGTGGCTGAGATGAGATCTTCTTAGTCAGATGCATGCTCCGACTCTGAATTAGAACCTGACAAGGGGAATGACAAAGGGAAACAGATTATTGATGCGGAGCCCAACGCCATTGTTGCCACTGCGAAGATCCAGAAGGAGGAACCAGAAGATCCAGAGGAGGAGGGACGTCTCTTCCACTCCCAGATGTGGGTAAAGGGCTCCTCGGTACAGTTCATTGTCGACAATGGGAGCCAAAAGAAACTCATTTCAGCAGATGCCGTGAAGCGGTTGGGCTTGTCGACCACAGCCCACCCACATCCATACACCATCGGGTGGCTTCACCAAGGACGGGATCTCCGCGTCAGCCAGTAGTGTCGCCTTCCCTATAGCATCAAGCCCTTCATGGATGAGGTATTATGTGACATTGCTCCTCTTGATGTTTCTGATGTATTATTAGGCCAACCATACTTGTGGAAGTGACATGCTGTGTATGAGTCCCGGCCTCGCGCTGTTATTGTTACTTTGGGAAATAAGTTGTACAGGATAGTAGAGGTACCACCGCCTGCCACTATCTCTTTGGTTATTACAAAACAATGCAGTAAACTCATTTACCAAACCAGTAAATTCGTTTTCCTGATGATCCGCCCCCAGGGTAAGAAGAAGGCTGTGGCCACGACCTCCAGACAGGGCTCCTTTGCACGACAACAACAAATGGACAAGGTTGTGGAGGAGTACGGGGACATCTTCACCTCACCCACAGGGGTTCCTCTGCACTGTCAAGTCAAGCACCCCATTGATCTGACCCCAGGTGCGCCGCTACCCAATGGACCGATCTATCGGTGCTCTGTTTTGGAGAACAATGAAATCAAGAGGCAGATTCAGGAGCTGCTGCAGAAAAGTCACATCCGGCCAAGTTCATCGCCCTATGGGAGTCCGATCGTGTTGGTACATAAGACGTGGAGACTTTGTATTGACTATCGGGCACTGAACAAGAACGCTGTCCGGAATAGGTACCCGATCCCACGGATTGATGACCTTCTGAACCAACTCAAAGGGGCGAAATATTTCAGCAAGATTGACTTGAAGTCTGGGTATCACCAGGTACCAATCGAACCCTCTAATGTGTGGAAGACTGCCTTCAAGGCCAAGGAAGACCTTTACGAATGGCTGGTCATGCCTTTTGGGTTGACGAATGCTCCCGCAACCTTCATGAGGTTGATGGACGACATCTTGCAGCCATTCACCAACTCATTTGTAGTGGTGTACTTGGATGACATTATGATCTTTAGCCAGACTTGGGAAGAGCACCTCCACCACATCCGACAAGTCCTCCAAACACTGTGGCAATACAAGTTGTGTGCCAATTTGGAGAAGTGCACTTTTGGCATGACCCAGGTTCAATATCTGATATACATTATTGATGAAAGGGGGGTGCATGTGGATCCAACCAAGATCCAAGTCATTCGGTATTGGCCAGCCCCAACCACTATAAGAGAGCTTCGCACCTTTCTGGGTCTTGCTAATTTCTACTGCAGGTTCGTATTGGGATTCTCTCATATCACTTGGCCCTTGAGCCAAGTCACCAAGGGAGAAGCGAGAGAAAAATTCTTTTGATCAGTATCTCAACAGAAGGCGTTCACAAAATTGAAAAATCGCCTCTGTTCTGCTCCAGTGCTCACATTACTAGACTTGCAACAACCATTTGAGATCGAGACAGATGCCTCTGACAATGCTATTGGGGCAGTTCTTACTCAACGGGGACATCCAGTGGCATATCACAGTGAGACATTGTCCGACACAGTTCACAAGTATCCCACTTATGACAAAGAAATGTATTCCATTGTGCAAGCTTGTCGACAATGGAAGCAATACATTTTGGGGAAGGAAACAATCATCCACACAGACCACTGGCCCCTGCAGTTCATACAAACATAAGGGAAGTTGTAGAACAATCGCCATCAGAAGTGGTCCACATATCTGCAACAGTTTCATTTCAACATCAAATACAAGAAGGGTGGCACCAATAATGTTGCAGACTGCCTCAGCCGACCACTGATCGTGGCGCTCACCACTGTTCTCAACTCTTGTGGGCACGAGACTTCTGATTGGCCGCTTCTCTACGAGAGTGACTCAGAATTTGGCCACACATACAAGGCACTCTTGGGGGTACGCAAGTTCCAAATTTTCACCTCCAAGATGCACTTTTATGTCACCTAGGACACCTTTGTGTTCCTTCAAGTGAGCGTGCCAAGATGATATGGGAAGCCCACTACAGTCGAGTTGCTGGGCATTTCGGGGTCGAGAAAATAGTGGCAGTACTGCAGAAGCATTTCTATTGACCGAACCTTCGACATGATGTCGGGAAGTACATCAGATCCTGCATTGCTTGCGCCATTGCCAAACCGACCATCAAGAAGCAAGGCCTCTATACTCCGCTACCTAGCCCTAGTCGACCTTGGAAATCCATCTCCATGGATTACATGTCGGGCCTTCCTTCTACTAAGCATGGAAACGACTGTGTTTTCGTGGTGGTTGACAGATTCTCGAAGATGGCAATTATGGCGGCCTGCAAGAAGAATATCACAGCAGAAGCCACTGCTAAACTCTTCTTTGAACGAGTGTGGGTGCACTTTGGGATCCCACAGTCTATCATATCAGATCAGGACAGCAAGTTCCTTAGCACATTTTGGTCCAGCCTCTGGTCAATGCTGGACACCAAGCTCACCAAGTCCACGACTTTCCATCCTCAAACTGATGGCCAAACAGAGGTCGTCAACAGGATGATTGTACACATTCTGCGCATGTACAATTCAAAGCATCCACGCACATGGGATGAGAGCCTTCCCTATGTACAACACAGTTATAATCGGGCTCTCCACAGCTCAACCGACCACAACCCATTTTAGGTGGGCTTAGGATTCGAGCCACTATGTCCCATTGACGTAGCCATGCCATTTGCAGCTACTTAGGTCGATTCGGTTCATGTCCAGTCTGAAGCTGACAAAGAAAACAACTTCATCGAGCGCATTTAGCACATTCGCCAACAGGTTCATGAAATATTGGACATAGCCAATGCTAAGTACAAGCAACGACATTATCAACATCGGGTGGCACACAACTTCCAGGTGGGTAACAAAGTGTGGCTACATTTGCAGAAGGAGCGCCTCACTGGACCCCACCACAAGCTTTGCCCGCTCCAATATGGGCCTTACACCATCACCAAGGCTGTAGGGAACAATGCATTTGAGCTCAGTATTCCAACATTCCTTGGTCTGCACCCAGTATTCAATGTGGACTGCCTTTGTCCCTACTTCCCACCTCTACTGGACACCTCTGACATTGCAGAACAACTCACACCAACAGAGTTAAACCCAGAATGCATGGAATAGGCCACCACAGATTGTATCATGGACATGAAAATGAAGAACACTCGTCAACGGAATATCCAATTGTATTAGGTTTTCAAAGCTGGCCAACTCCTACACCAAGGCAAGTGATTCACCAGGGACCAAGTTCAATAGAAGTTTCCTCATCTCATGGAGGAACTCAACGCAATGGGGACCATTGCTTCCTAAGGGGGGAGGAATGATCCAGGTGGATATTGGTGGCCACCCGCCTATTCCACTTGGGGCCCCACCATTGTCTCTTTCAGTTTTTCAGTTTCGACAAGACTTACTATTTTTAGCAGTTTTTTGGGTCCTAAACTTCCGGAGCCGTTTTGAGGCCCTAAACGACTTTTTTTGGGAAAACCGAGAGCAACATTGGTCCATGTTGCTCACATCAAAAGTTGTAGTCCTCGGATAGATCTTTCTAACTAGGTATTGAGCACGTCAAACGAAGATCGTATGCCAAAGTTATGTCCCCGGGAAGTTGAAACACCAATTTACCCAAACGAGGCCCATAGTTTTGGCGCTTCATCTCCTAGGGTTAGGGTTTTTGATGTTTAGGGTTTTCCATTGTTTCTAAATAATAAATAGGCCATCGAGCCTCATTATAACATAGTTCAGAGGCTTGTAGCCACCACATCTCTTCTCAGAGATGAACTACCAACGCCCTAGCTAGTTTATTTCCATTTTGTCTGTAAGCAAATTTCAGTTCTTTGATTAATGAAATGAAGTTTTATTTCCGCTGCATCTTTGTATTTATGGTTATATGTTTATTCTATTGCGTTCCTGCATAAATCCGGATCATGTGTGCTGTTGATTTTGTTGCAAAATTTGAATCTGGGAATAGATTTTTTGTGGTGATGTACCTTTTATGTTTGTATTATCACGAAGTAAGTTCAAGGGTAGCATTAAAGGAAATTTTTGGGGAACTGAGGGGCAAGCATACTGTATTCCAGCAGTAAACGACAAATGGAAGTACCTTAAAGTTTAGTTGTTTATCCAAAGATAAATGAAAAATTATTTACGTAGATGTAATCAAACATTGATTGAATCAACGTATCTGATATTTGAAGTTGGATATGTCACATTTTGTTATTTCTTCAACTTTTGAATAGAAACCCTATTTTATTAAATTTCTTAGGAATTTTAATAAAATAACTGATAGAACACCAAACATGGAAATTTTTATGTTACTCAAATACATTAGAGATGAAATCTTGCATTTCATCAAGTGTAAGATTACAATTTACCATATTAAACTTAGCTTGAAGATGCTAGAACAGTTAGGTACTGGTCCAACCTATTACATGCCATTCCAACTGTCATCACCAGTAAGCTCAGAAAACAATATTACCGAAACTTATAAGGCCATGACGAATATCCCAATATGATTGGATTTCTCATGGACGTGTTTGAGACAAATTTGAGATAGGAATAATCGAAACTTCTAGGAAATGTTTCCATCTTCAAGTTGGTAGTTATGTGACTGGTATGGACTCTTTCACTTGCAACAGAGTCCCATTGCATTGAAATGCAGAGCCTCGCAAAAACCCTTTTACAGATCCCAAGAAAACTATATGCCATGATTAGTGATGGGTGACTTAAATAATATGGTGATATAGAAGCCTTCTCTACGATTGGATCGTAGGATCTCCACCAAATATTTCGTGTGCCTGTGACTAATTAATGGATTAATGCAATTTCACCATTAAGCTAGTGTCGCATGGTTTATTGTTTTGTTGCAGCGCCTATTTTATTGCTGCACTACTCTCTCACAGTTTTGATATTTTGATAAAGCACTCAGAGTACTTAAACTTTGCAGTGCACAATCCGCAATTCCACAACCATAATAGGTCTTAAGCTTGGTACTTGAGCATAACGGAATCAATTAACCTAGATCGAGGATGATGTGACTAACCTGGTGTTGTTGAAGTGAATAACTGACAAACATATGGCTGAATGAAATGGAAGAACATTCAGATCCTACTTTAAAGGGACGGAAGGCACATGGCAGTCATATTTTGATGTTACATTGTCAAAATAGCCATTGAAACTAGAGCTCAAATACTAAATATTGAAATTCATGGTTTGGATTTTGTGATATTGATCGTTGTCGGATAGAATCTAAGATCAAAATAGCATTGAAACTAAAGATCAAATACTAAATATTGAAATTCATGGTTTTGATTTTGTGATAATGATTGTTATAGGATAGAATCTGAAATTGACTACTGAAATTCATGGTTTTGAAATGAGATTAAAAAAGAAGAAGTTCAAATTCCTTTTGAACATTAAAACAGCCGGTTAGCTCTAATAGCATCTTATGCTTATGATTATAATGGTACAGCCAAATGTAGCACAAGTGGATGAGGATTGGTGGCCATGTATGCATGCACCCATAAGTTGTATAACAGGAAGCAAGAGTTTTAACTCTGTTTGCAATCAAACCCCAAACAGTTAGGTGTGTATTTCATTTAGGAAAATCAGTTTGGATTTTTAATTGTTTGATAGGGCACTCATATTGTTTACTTATTTCTAAGAATTTTTTAAAAATTTGATAGGAATTTTGTTAGAAGTTTTAGTACCACTTACTTGATGGGAACTTTGAATCTAGAAAAAATTCTTCGTGTTGTCTCATTTTAAGATGACCCAGATTACAATATTTTCAAAAATTAATTGAAAAAACATTGACTTGTAATAAATATAGTGATTCAAGTGTCTTATACATTGTCTTTTTTATGGAATGAAGGTGGCCAAAAACCTTCCCTTGCCACACATTCAATGGACATTGTGATCCTTGTCAACATGGAAATTGAATTGTGCGCAAACTGGTATCAAAATCACCAAGGTCAAAAGTCTTTTAACATTATTTGTGCATAAATCAATCCTTGTGTTGATGCACCAATGTATATTTTAGTCATTTTAATTGTGTATTATTTGCAAATGAATACTAATCAATTAAATTTGTATTCTAAATTTTACATGAGTGTTTTTTCTCATTCCTTCTAAACCCCATCTTGACTCTTTTATCTCTAGCTACTTGTTGCTTATGGTCTTGTTCATCCTCCCTTTCCCATCCCAACCCATCATTTACTAGACCAGCTTGTTCTTTTGCTAGGTGGTAGTTGTGATTTTTATAACCATGTAATTACATGAAACACAACTCTATGAGAGAGTTAAAAGACCGTTCTCTTAACTCTGAGAGAAAAAAGAAGGCTCTTCTAACAAATGAGGTATATACAAATGTATATTACCAATTATCTTACCATTATTGAAAAGTTAAAAAAAACAATGACGTTGTCTCTTGAAAATTCTATTAACTTGCCTACAAAGATTTAAAAAAGGCTTAACCCTTGTCCAACAAAATGTCTATGAATATTAACTATAACTTTGACCATTTACACCCTATGAATATCCCCTATATAACTTGGAGCTTACACCTATGCATGTGTCTTTTTAAGTCACACACACACACACACGACTTTACCTAATAATAGAAATGTTGTAGAAGGAAAGTATTTGATACCCTTCCATCCTAATCAATGTGTGTGTGTGTGAGAGATGGAGTGTGATAGACGTTAGATACCTAATCCTAGGGGCTGGTGTCTTGTAAATATTTTAATTGGGAAATGCCAAGAGTCATGGGTGAATAGGAATAGTCGTTGGACTTGTGAAACCAAATTCCATATTAATGTGTGGAGTTATTCAAACATGGCTCATATTAATAAAATTAATCAATGTGTGGTGTTATTCAAGCTTGGCCTATCAATTGTATCAGAGCCTTGGTGTCTACTTTTGATAACTCCATGATCTTTGGAGCTTGTTTGCACTTTTGTTTTATTTTTTGAATGCATCAATTATACATTTGCACTTGTTACTCTACAATCCATCATCCAACCCTTGTTTGTTTGCTTGTGCATTGAGGTTTGTTCATTACCAATGTAGAGAATCCCTAAACTATAGGATTCTTTCTAAACATATCACAGACTAAATTCTTTTTGATTATGTGTTGAATGGGGTTAATGCATAACTCTTTGCATCTTACATAATTGCTTGATTTCTTACTTGTATGCACCATGGAGTTGTTGCTAGAGTTAGGATTAAATGTGTTGTAGCCATTGCGTGTTTATTTCCACATTGGTTTCCTACATTGGAACCCTAAACCTAATCCACATCAAGAATCTAGCAATATGCCTAGAATAGTAGGAAGAATCAAAGAACCAATGTGATAAGTATCGAAGAAGACAGACAATGTTGATATAACCATTAATGTTCCCTTGATGTTTGGCATTCCTCTCTTTAAACCATTAGCAGAAAATCCACCCATTAAATTTCCTGGTCACTGTAAGGTCGACGGTTCTTAGTGTATTCAAGGACGATGAAGATAGCCAACATCAAAGGAAGCCTCTATGCTACACCATTGTAGCAAGAAATGTTTCACAAATCAAACCCTAAATGAAGTGTTAAATGCATCTTCAAATTTCTATGAGGGTTGAGTGCAATGATCAATTCAAGATGATAATGTTGCAAATATCAATTTGAACAGTCATTGTTGTTGATGAAAATATCGATTTTATAAAGAATGATTTATGTATATAATATAAGGTAATATAAATGTATTCTCTTCCTTCATGTGTGAACTCCTTGTACAAGCACATGTGGTCTTCCTTTATGAAGTTGGAACAAGTTCTACCAAATCTGGTGGTCTTCTCTAAGTATGAACACTTTGAGACAAAAGTTCTTTGTCCAACAATAGTGACCCATTAGTCATTAAATTGAAGGCACATGACTAAAAAAGTAGTTTGAGGATCTTGTTGGATGACATTATGGAATACAAAGGTTACCAAAATAGACATTATTATTGTATTGTAGAGATTCCATTTTATGTTTATGAAAATGCATTTTCTTGTCTCAATCATTGGTGTGGTGTTTAATGGCAAAGAGAATTATCCAAAATGGTCCAAAAATGTCTAGCATATTTTGATCATCAATAATCATTGGGATAGCACTTAGATGAAGGCACTTCACATACTAAACCTACAAATTTTAAAGAGCTTACCATATGGATGAATAAAGATAAGAAAACATATGCCTTGATTGTTGTTTTTATAAGTGAAGAAGTGAGTCATTATATCAAATCTATCAAAGATTCTTAGGGTGCCTGAAGAAGTTGAAAGATTTGTATGATTCACATTCAAAATTGGAGGTCATTTAATTGCAATTGAAGTTATTTAACCTAGAGTTGAATTATGATGACCCCATGGCTTTAGCATCCAAAATTAAACCCGTCATGCACAACATTGTTGCCATTGGTGTGAAGATAGGCATTTCTTTCACAACCTTCATCGAGGCCCCCTACACCACATATCCTCAACATCTTGAATCACTTCAAGCTAGTGGCTAATTGAAGTTCCTTAATTTTGACTCCTTCATGGAGAAAATTGTGAAACATGAGGGCCTTTGAGAAGAAGACTTTTACGGAAATTTAGCACATAAAGAAACCAACATAACTCTAAATAGTTATTTGTATCGTGTTTCACAATGAGAAAGTGAAATCTTTATTATATGGGATTATAAGCAAGTCGAGTCAATCCACTTTAAAATGTGAGATAGCCCAAGAAATATAATAAAGTAAAATAAGTCATAAAAGCATAAAATAAAGTTAAGTTGACTTTATTAATTCCTAATTCTAATATTTAATTGACCATTACAAGTTAATATTTTACTTTAACACCCTCCCTAAATAATCAATCTACTAGTACATCAAGCTTATGGAATTTTACATATGTTTTAGGACCCAAAGACTTGGTGAGAATGTTTGTAATTTGGTCCTTTGTGCAACAATACTGTAACTTGATAGATCCATCCTCTACAAGTTATTTGAGGAAGTGGCAATGTACCTCAACATGTTTGACGCACTCGTTGAAGACCATGTTTTTGGCAAGTTTTATCACCCATTGATTGTCACGTGATAGGGGTGTTGGCTTTATTTGTTGCATTTGCATATCTAAAAGCATCTTCCTAAGCCAAAACTCCTTTCACTATTCCTTGATTTTCTTCTTCTATTGATCTATTGATGAAAGGACTTTTGCATAATGTTTCTTACTAGTCCATGCCACTACACCTGTGTAGCTCAAAACATATCTAGAAGTGGGTTTTCTATCATTCAAAAAACCTACCCAATCTGAATTTGTATAACCACACAATCAAGGGTATTTACTTTTATTGTACAAAATGCCAAAGTCAAGTGTCCTTTTACATATCTTAGCACTTACACCTCTATAACCTAGTGTTCTACCTTTCTGACATTGTCATGAATATGGGAATGAAGCTCAAATAAGGTCTAGCAGCTATAGGATATATCAAAATACCAACAAGTTGCCTGTGTATTGAATCACTAATTACCTTAGAGTTAGTGTTGGTTGAAATTTTCACCCCTTTCTCTATAGGTGTAGATGAAATTTTGCAATTTATCATTCTAATCTTATCAAGGAAACTCTTGGCATATTTTGTTTGCGAGACCAAATGTTGCTACTTGTTTGTCAAATTTCTACACCTGCACAATAGTGTAGGAAGCCTAGATTAGTCACGTCAAAAAAATTTCTCATATTGGATTTGATCTTTTCTATAGTGCTTTCCTCACTACTTGTAATAAAAATATCATCTACATATATGTTTAGAAGGATAACATCATTACCAACTCTTTTGAAATAAAAGATGGAAATCTGAAGGACTTTGCTAGAAATCTTGCTCATCGCACGTATTTTTTGATCTTAATATACAATTCCTTGGGTGCCTACTTCATACCATATAGAGCCTTTTTTAGTTTCTAGACTAGATGCTTCTTCTTTGAAACCTAAAAACCTTGTTGTTGATACATGTAGATCTCTTTCTGCAAATCTCCATTGAGGAAGGTACTATTCACGTCCATTTGATGAAACTTCTAGCCAATTTAAGTTGTGATGGTAGCATTGTCGCTCAAATTGTACATGCACTGCAACAACGACTCAGGTCGGGAGTTGTCATCCTGATCTCCAACCTCTTCGTTTTAGTTGTCTCCCAATAGCAGGCTATGAGGGGTACACCTTATGGAAATGCGATTGTAACAACCCGTTCCCGAGTATACACAATGATATTAGCGTGTGTACGACATAGGCATTTGATAGCTACACCTGCCTATCTCGCACACATCGCACTAGTACACCTAACTACTAATATCAAGATTACCTGAGTTAGAGATTAATATTATGATTCCAGATTAATATTCATATTAATTAAGTATACATTATATGAAAAGGACTAATAAAAAAAAAATAGAAAAATAAACTTAATTTAATTAATATATATATATATATCCATAGTTAAGTTAAATATTCCAACATAACCCTTAATCATAAAGGTACTCTAAATTCAGCCGTATACTCCAACAAATTGGATAACCATAAGATCACCTCCTCTTTAATAACAATCACTTCTCCTTAAATGACATTCGTACCTTCCTTTAAAAAGATCTTATCTTGATGGAGAAGAGGCGGTGGGATAGGATGTATGGCGGTGGAGAAATTTATATAAGGAAGTTTATTCGAAGGAGGCAAGGGGGGTCTTTTGGAACTTGAACTGATTACCAAGTGAGAGGATGATAAGAAAGGACTTGTACTGAGGGGGAGTCTCTATTTTTTTTGGAAATCTAGGCACGGGGGCAGAGGAGACATCCTCTGGGTTTGGGATTGTTCCCGGATTGGCTAGGAGGACTTGATTGTTTCGGTGAACTGTTCAAGTGTCCACAGCATCACAGGAGGAGAACCACCATTAAAATCATCAACTATATTCCAGGTATTTTCCCATGTTTCGATTAGTTCCTTATGAAAAATTGAAATTTCATTACTGCTCTGCATCAAATCGTATTACTGCTGACTTATTTTATATATGTTTAGATTCATTCATGCGGAAAGGATGTCTTAGAATGTATTCATTAATAGGCTGATAATTGTAACAGTGATTCCCTGTTGGTTGATTTAGCCAAGTTCCTCTCCAGCGAAACTCTGAAGTTAAGTGTAAAATTTAGGAAATTAAAATATAAGGTCTCTACATATGGTATCAGAGGTTGTTTCAAACCCTTTTTCTGACCTTATAGGCCCATTAAATTTTGTTTCCACCGCAAACCTTAGTTGTATCAACTCTGCTCAATATACAATACTCAAAATATCTCACTGACATATTAGCAATGTATTCGGACTTTTAAAACTTAGTCATACTACGAGATAATAACCCTTCGCAGCGACCATTACAAAAATATTAATAAATAGATTGGTTGCACAATGTATGAATACTCTGTCCAGTAAACCCGATCCTTCCTGCAACTCAATCCATTGTTTTACAGCGCTTTGACCTATAACCATGCAAAATAGCAGTGGCAGGCAAACTCTGATTACAATTCTTTTGGAGGCAAATTACAGCTATAGCAATACAGTCTATACAAATACATCATTCTAGTATAGCACACTCGCTCAATGTGCACATCTAAACTTGGATACAGCCCCTACACATCTTCTTCAGAAATCTCACTGTGATGGCATTGAATCTCGGGTTCCTTGACCTTACAAACTCAGAGCAATTCCTAATTTAGAATCTCGGATCACCTATAGAATTTAAAACATACCTCAGATTCGACATACTAGGTCTCGGTCACTTTGCTCTATAATGACACTCATCAATCTTAGATCACTAAGACAGGATTCTGAGGTACCTCTAGAGGGAAACTTATAGCCTTAGTATTTACAATATGTCTGCAGTCTCGCAGAGATAGAACCTCAATAAAACTGTTCAATTGGTTGGACTAATGAAAGGAAGGGGTAAGATTTTTGCATGTGAATTGAACGATCAAAGGCTAAAGAGGCTTGAGGAAACTGTGAAGCTTGCAGGAGCTTCTAATGTGGAGATTCATTGTAACAACCCGTTCCCGAGTTATGCACAATGATATTAGCGTGTGTACGATATATACATTTGATAGCTACACTTGCCTATCTCGCACACATTGCACTATTACACCTAACTACTAATATCAAGATTGCCTGAGTTAGAAATTAATATTAAGGTTTCAGATTAAAATTCATATTAATTTAGTATAAAGTATATAAAAAGGATTAATGAAAAGAAAATAAAATATGAATTAATTAAAATATATATACATAGTTAAGTTAAATATTTCAACATAACCCTTAAATCATAAAGGTACTCTAAATTCAGCCGTATATTCCAACAAATTAGATAGCCATAAGATCACCTCCTCTTTAATACCACTGACATCTCCTTAAATGACATTCGTACCTTCCTTTAAAAAAAAGAGTTTTTATCTTAATGGAAAAGAGGCGGTGGGATAAGATGTATGGCGGTGGAGAAATTTATATAAGGAAATTGATTCGAAGGAGGAAGGGGTTTTTTTTTTCTGAACTTGAAGGGATTACCAAGTGAGATGATGATAAGAAAGGGTTTGTACTGAGGGGGAGTCTCTGTTTTTCTTGGAAATCTGGGCACGGGGGCAGAGGAGACATCCTCTGGGTTTGGGATTGTTCTCGGATTGGCTGGGAGGACTTGATTGTTTCGGTGAACTGTTCAATTGTCCACAGCATCACAGGAGGAGAACCGCCATTAAAATCATCAGCTATACCCCAGGTATTTTCCCATGTTTCGATTAGTTCCTTATGCAAAAATTGAAATTTCATTACTGCTTTGCATCAAATAGTATTACTGCTGACTTATATTTATACATGTTTAGATTCATTCATGCTGAAAGGATGTCTTAGAATGTATTCATTAACAGGCTGATAATTGTAGCAGTGATTCCCTATTAGTCGATTTAGATTTAAATGTGCACTTATATCTCTAGTGTTTTCAAAATTAAATATATGTTAAAAAATAAATAACTAAATAAATAAATAAAAATAATAATAATAATAATAATTTTCGCATAAAATAATCTCTCTGTAACTATATTTAGGCTCAAATTCACTTAGAAAATAATAAGAAATACATCATTATCTATCAGAAACCCTGCATTGTTCACTCTAGAATTAGTAAGCATACATTACCCTGCATAGGACAAGTAGGTCGCGTTGCCACCCTCCTTGACCTCGGTACCAGTAAGACCTGCCTGCAGGTAAAATAGCAAAAGAACTATACCCGTATGCCAGCTCAAATCTTACGAAAATTATATTTTGTCAGTCTGAAAATTTACCCACTCCTCATGAATTTATTATGTATTTCAGAAAAAATTACCATGTTTAACACATACAAAAGGCGGCAGCGTCAGCGAAAAGCATCGCCGCCACCTCCACCTTCACCATCACTATCACCACCATCAAGATCGCCGTCAGCACCTGTTGCTCCGCCCTCACCACTGTGATGAGCTCATTAAAAGCCATTTTGGAAACTTTAAAAGGGTCGCAATCGACCAGGAACAAGGAGGAACGACGTCATTCAGAGGAAAGACATTCAGAAAAGTCGAAGAATTTTGATGACAAACCTCACAGAGAAGATATTTCACGGGAACTGCAAAAGATTAAACTCCCGGAATTCTCTGGAAGAAGAGCTAGAGAACATGCCGAAGCATGGTTGGAAGGGATGATCAGATGCTTCGCATTAAGAGAATATTCTTCAACTTCTAAAACAAAGATCGTTGTATTCCAACTCAGAGGGAATGCTCTGATTTGTTGGGGAAATATGGAAAAACAGCTGCATCTTACTTTAGATACTGTTCCTTGGGAGTTGTTTGTGGATTGATTCCGTGCGAAATACTTACCGCTTTTCTTTCAAGAGCAGCAAACTGGAGCTTTCCATACTCTAACCCAAGGTGGTAAAACCGTGGAAGAATATGAGATAAAGTTCATGGAACTTGTAAAATATGTTCCTTATCTAGACACGGATGAATGCCAGGCCAAGCGTTTCGTATTTGGATTAAATCCTCGGATCAGAGCCATGGTAAGAATGTGGAAGCCACTGACCGTGGCAGAGGCAGTTGAATGTGCTCGTTATGCAGAAGAACATCTGGGGATCAAAAGGGATTTCAGGCCAGCTGAACCAATACCGCAGGCATTTACAGGAAGGACTCCTCGAAATTTCTTCCGAGGAAATAACTCGAGACCACCTCCTTATGGTAACAGGTTTACCCCAAGAGGAGCAGGGGCAGAAGCTCCCAGGACCATAAATGCAATAGCTTCCGAGTCCTCAAACATTAGTGCTTGGAGGTTTCGAGGGACTAGTAATCGAGGAAGGAATGGGAGAGGCAGCGGCACCAGGGGATGGAACTCTTGGTCTGGAAATTCTCAGTCAGACTCAAAAGGACCAACCAGAGTGGACTGTTAGGGGTGTGGAGGACCTCATCTTCGACGTGATTGTCCAGAGAACTCTCGACGAACAGGAAAAGAACCATCATCAGATGCCCAAAGCAATCATAGAATCCATCCTGTCGTCAACAACAACCAAGCAGTGCATCAATCCACTGTAGTGGAATCTTCAGGTACTATCAACGAAATAAAACTCAAAATCTTGTTTGACACTGGAGCTACTGATAGTTTTATTTCATCTTATGCATTGAATAAATGTGGGTTGGCAGCCTGCAAGCAGGACGATTTTAGACAGGTAGAAATGGCTTCAGGAGACCTTCAATCGGTAGAATTAAGTGTGGAGGATTGCAAAGTTGATCTAGGAGTCTGTTTGACCAAACTAAAAGTATATGTCACGGCCCTAGGAACTTACGACCTGGTGATAGGAATGGATTGGTTAGAGTCTCATCGAGCATGGGTAGATTGTTCCGAGAAAATAATACTTTGCTTGAATGATGTGGGAGAGACAATCCAAATTCAAGGTACTAAGAGAAAAGTATCATTGCGTTTCATCTTAGCCATGCAAATGAAGCGGTGCTTAAGGAAGGGTTGTCAAGTGTATGCCGTTCAAATGGTAAGCAAAGAGAAAGGGCCTTCCTTAGATCAGTATCCGATTCTATCAGAATTTCCGGATGTTTTTCCAAAGGAATTACCTGGACTGCCTCCTCAAAGAGAGCTAGACCTCACCATTGAATTGAAACCTGGTATGGAACCTATATCCAAAACTCCTTACCGAATGACTACCCCGGAACTTCAAGAATTGCAAATACAATTGAAAGAACTGTTAGATGTAGGGCACATTCGACCTAGTGTTTCACCATGGGGTGCTCCTGTAAGCTTTGTCAAGAAGAAAGATGGTTCATTACGACTATGTGTGGACTATCGAGATTTAAACTGGGCCACGGTAAAGAATAGGTATCCAATGCCTCGCATTGACGACCTTTTCGATCAAATGAAAAGAGCTACAGTATTTTCAAAGATCGATTTGTGATCTGGTTATCAACTCAGGATTAGCGAAAGTGATGTTTCTAAGACTGCATTCCGAACTCGTTTCAGGCATTATGAATTCATTGTGGTGCCATTTGGGTTGACCAATGCACCTGCAGTCTTCATGAACCTTATGAATAGCGTTCTCCGCAAATATCTCGACAAATTTGTACAAGTTTTTCTGGACAATATTCTCATTTACTCTAAGAATGAGAAGGAGCATGAATAGCATCTTCGGATAGTGTTATCTTGTCTCAGAGAGCACAAGTTATATGGAAAATTATCCAAGTGCGCTTTCTTTCAGAAGGAAATCCATTACTTAGGTCATATCATATCCGGCGAAGGAATCTCTGTAGATCCTGAAAAGGTAAATACAATCAGGGAGTGGCCGATACCTAAGAATGCACATGAAGTGCGTAGTTTTATGGGTTTAGCAGGTTACTACTGAAGGTTTGTGAAGGGATTCTCCAAAATTGCAAAGCCGATCACAAACCTCCAGTGCAAAGACGTTAAGTATGAGTGGACTGAGGAGTGTGATAAAGCTTTTTCTGAACTTAAACTATTATTGACTAGTGCACCGATTTTGCGAGTACCAAATATGGATAAAGATTTTCTTGTGTGTACCGACGCATTTAAGCAAGGGTTAGGCGCAGTATTAATGCAAGAAGGAGGCGTAATAGCATACGCTTCGAGAAAATTAAAAACCCATGAAGAACTTTATGCTACACATGATTTAGAGTTAGCCGCAGTGGTATTAGCTTTAAAGATGTGGAGACATTACTTGGTGGGGAGAAACTTTGTGCTTAAAAGTGACCACCAAAGTTTACAGTATTTATTCACTCAGAGAGACTTGAATGCAAGACAAAAACGATGGAGTGAACTCCTAAGCGAATACGATTTTGCGATTTCATATATCAAAGAGAAGGAGAATGTTGTAGCAGATGCATTAAGTAGAAGACCTCGAATATTTTCCCTCGTACCTATCAGGGTGAACTTGAGAAATCAAGTGCTTGAACATCTTGTAAAAGATAGTTGGTATTTAAAAGTAAGGTCGGGGCTCGAAAGCAACCATTCGAAGGAACCTAAGTTCGAAGGGTATGATTTGGAAGAGGACGGAATTCTACGATTTCACGGAAGGATGTATATACCAGATAGTGGGGATCTCCGAAACACCATCTTGAAGGAAGCACACCGGACAGTATATTGTGCACATTCTGGGGTAAAGAAGATGTATGCTGACACTAAGAGACTCTTCTTCTGGTCAAGCATGAAAAACGACATTGTCCAATTTGTCGCTAGGTGTCTTGTATGTCAGCAGGTAAAAGCTGATCATCGTCACCCAGCAGGTCTCTTACAACC
Source organism: Pinus albicaulis (assembly GCA_034641835.2). Taxonomy (NCBI): domain Eukaryota; kingdom Viridiplantae; phylum Streptophyta; class Pinopsida; order Pinales; family Pinaceae; genus Pinus; species Pinus albicaulis. Next base: position 645,333,840 of record CM076570.1, on the reverse strand, counting down.
TCACGACATCCCTATGACCAAATGGGAGATAATTTCTATGGATTTTATCGTTGGGCTGCCTCTTACGCAACAAAAGCATAATGCCATTCTGGTTGTGGTGGATAGATTAACAAAAAGCGCCCATTTCATCCCAGTAAGAGATACTTATGAAGTAGCTGATGTAGCTCAGGTATTCATCAATGAAATCATCAGATTTCATGGAGTACCTAAGAAAATCATATCCGACAGAGATCCTCGATTCACATCAAGGTTCTGGAATTGTATGTAGTCGGCCTTGGGAACTCAGTTAAATTTGAGTGCGGCATATCATCCTGAGACCGATGGACATACAGAAAGGGTAAATCAAGTACTCGAGGATATGCTAAGGATGTATGTTATGGATCAACAGTCACGCTGGGAAAAGTACTTACCCTTGGTAGAATTTTCTTACAACAATAGTTATCACAGTTCAATCGGAATGCCGCCATTTGAAGCATTATACGGAAGACCCTGCAGAATGTCGTTGAGTTGGGACAGGTTAGAAGATCAAGTAACCGTCGGACCAGAATTGATCCAAGAGATGGAGGTTTAGGTAAAACTGATTAGACAATGATTGAAAGAGGCTCAGGATAGATAGAAAAGTTATGCGGACACTCACAGGACAGATAGAAGCTATGTAGTGAGAGATCAGGTTTTCATCCGCATCAGACCAAATAAGAGCACCATTTGGTTTGAGAAGGGGACAAAATTATCCCCCCAGTTTATAGGACCGTTTGAAGTCCTAGAAAAAGTTGGACCTGTCGCTTATCGTCTTGCACTGCCACCCCACCTGAACAAAATTCATAATGTATTTCATGTATCTGCCTTACAACATTATATTGCTGATAAATCTCATGACCTTCAATGGAAGGAACTGCAGGTATCGGACGAGGGAACCCTAACGGTCGAACCATTACGTATTCTGGAACGTAGGGTTCGACAGCTCAGGAACCGCTGGATAGACCAAGTTAAAGTCCAGTGGGACAAGTATAGTCCTAGATCAGCGACTTGGGAGGATGCTGAGACTTTCTGCTAGATTTACCCCAGCTTATGCTAAATTTTGAGAACTGGAAACTTTATATGTATTTATGACTGCTCAAATTTTGATACTTAAAATTTTGAAATACTACATAAAAATGAATTTTTTTTCTTTGCTGGTACATGGATACCCATAAAGATAGAATGCTACTTCGCTCTAGTGATACAGGATATATGTTGTTGGTTTAAATTTACTGGTGCATGGATACCAATATGCGATGTGTCATTTAAATTAACATTGCAAGAATATGAAATCATAGACTAAACATTATAGATGAAACTATCTATTGATGAATTTCATTACATTTTAAATATGATCAAAAGAAAGGATATAGAAGAGTAACTACATTTTGAATATGAAAAGTGAAACATATTGGTATATAGATTGAAAATGGTTAAAGAAATGCATCATAAATAGAACATGTATGAACTAAACAGAAGCAGTATCTGAAATGAGAAATTTTATTGGACATATTGATACCTATGTGAACAAATTTTCTTTTTATATATATAAGTTCTAGGATCGATATCATAAATATCAAAGTATTTTGAATATGTAGAGGTTTTTATATGGGTAACAATTGGTTATGAACAATATAGATGCATATGCTGTAAATATGTGTACGAGTGTTTACATTGCAGATTATGTATCAGTGATTATCATACAGAAAAACAGATTACCGAAGCAATCTACGTGATCACAGATTTCCAAGAACAATTGAGACTCCCTGAGATCCCACGATAGGGTGTTGACCCTGGTCCTACTGGGAGGGGTGGAGGTGTTGCCCATTGTTTATCCTCCAATACCTGGAGTCATGGGAGGACTGTGCGAGTCACACTCCCTTAGACATGTGATGATAACTGCCGGATGCCTACAAGCATGTCAGGTCGACGTAATCGACACTGGCATCTTTAAGGTCTATGAATGGATCAATGAAACTGATGCCATGGCATATTCCTGTAGAGGACGGATATGATGGGAGTGGAAGAGATTAGGAAAGATAGGATGATTTTAGAATAGTTTGGAGATTCGGTTGAAATGGGAAGTAACAATTAAATTACAGATACATACTTATTCAAACAGAAATTCAAAATCTTAAAATTACAAGCATTTTACAATCACCCTAATCCCTAAAAAAAAAAAAAAAACAAAAACAAAATTAATATGAGTATATGAAACCCTGAACTTCGGGACGAAGTTTTTTTGAAGGGAGGAAGTATGTAACAACCCGTTCCCGAGTTATACACAATGATATTAGCGTGTGTGCGGCATAGGCATTTGATAGCTACACCTGCCTATCTCGCACACATCGCACTAGTACACCTAACTACTAATATCAAGATTACTTGAGTTAGAGATTAATATTATGATTCCAGATTAATATTCATATTAATTAAGTATACATTATATGAAAAGGACTAATAAAAAAAAATAGAAAAATAAACTTAATTTAATTAATATATATATATCTATCCATAGTTAAGTTAAATATTCCAACATAACCCTTAATCATAAGGTACTCTAAATTCAGCTGTATACTCCAACAGATTGGATAACCATAAGATCACCTCCTCTTTAATAGCAATCACATCTCCTAAAATGACATTCGTACCTTCCTTTAAAAATATCTTATCTTGATGGAGAAGAGGCGGTGGGATAGGATGTATGGCGGTGGAGAAATTTATATAAGGAAGTTGATTCGAAGGAAGCAAGGGGGGTCTTTTGAAACTTGAACTGATTACCAAATGAGAGGATGATAAGAAAGGATTTGTACTGAGGGGGAGTCTGTTTTTCTTGGAAATCTGGGCATGCGGGCAGAGGAAACATCCTCTGGGTCTGGGATTGTTCCCGGATTGGCTGGGAGGACTTGATTGTTTCGGTGAACTGTTCAAGTGTCCACAGCATCACAGGAGGAGAACCACCATTAAAATCATCAGCTATACTCCAGGTATTTTCCCATGTTTCGATTAGTTCCTTATGAAAAATTGAAATTTCATTACTGCTCTGCATCAAATCATATTACTGCTGACTTATATTTATATATGTTTAGATTCATTCATGCGGAAAGGATGTCTTAGAATGTATTCATTAACAGGCTGATAATTGTAGCAGTGATTCCCTGTTGGTTGATTTAGCTAAGTCCCTCTCCAGCAAAACTCTGAAGTTAAGTGTAAAATTTAGGAAATTAAAATACAAGGTCTCTACAGCGATTAAGAAGGACAAGTTGGGAACCAATTAGTCCGGGAGACACAGTTGAGTGGCCTAGTACTTCGTTAAATCTAGCAAGATTTTAAGGATTAGATTGGATTTATCTATTTGAGACCAGTGCCTTATGGAGTTAACACTCTTGCTTTATAATTTTGAGACCAAGTATTGGATGGAAAATTGTTTCTTTAATGTGTTATTATCTTATATGAAATGAAATTCCAAATACCTATGTGAAGTGCAAAAAATCTTGGTTAACTTTAATTAAATGCCTAATTTAAGTATGACCTTTGATCTTTATCTATATTGAGCCTAAACTCTGTAGTAAGTGGAAGAGAGAAGTCAAAGTGAAGCACACAAATGTGTGATTAATGATCCCTCTCCTTGAAATCTAATGTACTTGGTGCCTTCAGTGCTGTATAGACTGTGGCTCTAACGATTGCAAGGTCACCATTTTAAATACTAGAAATGATAAACTTCTCAAACAAAGATGAAAAGGTGCTCCTGTCTCTTTATCAACCAAGCTTATGCTTGGAGGTAAGTTTTAAGATGCAATACTAGCTTAGGATGACATGCAAAGAGAAATTAGAGAATGGAGAGTGAGTTTTAGGCTAGGATTCTCTTAATGATTGAGTACTTTAAGTTATGATCAATTTTTTTAATTAAGAAAACAAGTACTTAATAATATTCAAGAGATAATATGATATCAAGATGTACCCAACAACATAGATGATTTGTCAATATGCTCAAGATATCAACACTATAAATTAGAGCACCATTTTTATTAGAACACTTAGCCAATATTTATTAGACAATGCAACCAATGCTCCTTGAAAAATGGCAATGACTGTTCAACATAGAAGATGCTCAATCTACACAAGAAGATTCATAAATCCTTTAAAGTGCCAATGTAAAGTTATCCTTCAACAAGATGTTTAATCAATGATAACAATTAAAGGAATTTAAAGCAATTACTTAACAATTAACCAATGATTACCAATCACAATTGCTCAAGATATTCCAATGATGATTATCAACAACCTTATGCCAAAAATATGCTCTTTAGACAATGCCACTTATTTAAGAGGCATTTGCTTAGATTTAGATGTCACAATAACCAAATAGTTTCCTCAGGATGCCAATTTATCACTTGCCAACACAATTAGAAACCAATTTTGCTATAAAATCATGAAACAAGAACAATTATAGAGCATGAGCAAAGAAAGATCTTATGTTACTTGTACCCAAATTTAAACTTTTAGGACAACAGCAAGTAAATCACTCTAGATCCAATAAATGACAAGCATGTAAGAACCCAATATGGTTAATAAAACCTTAAATGACTTGCCAAGTGAAAACACGAGTTTTTTTTTTTTGTAAGCTTAATCTATTAGCATACAAAAAATTACATGGAGGCCAGGGCCTTAGAAGTTCTGGCTCGTGATATGGGCATTCTAAAACAGCCATGAAGCTCTAACAATTTATCGGCCCACAGTAACAACACATAGATACATCCATGAAGCTCAATGAGGCAATTCAACAAGAGAGTGCCGCCCTCACAGGGGAAACCGGCCATGAAACTCGAGCAGTTTATCAACCCACAATAACTAGAACAGGTATTCCAAACATAATCGTTTCCAGATAAAAAAAACTGCCGCTCGCAAAGGGGAAACCGGTAATTAGACAAGCTATAGATCTGTAGGTAACCAAGCTGGAGCAGCGAGCAAAAACCAGTGCCGAACCTGGACTGTCGACCATCCAAAAACAAGCAAAAATGGAGATTGGCCATTCAAGTACCTTGAGAGGAGGGGGGAGATTTGACTACTCAACAAGCAAAGGCGTAAGGGTCATCCTCAACCTGCAAATCAACTTTAGCACTGGTACAGCCTCGCTTGGTGTCGTCCTCGCCCAGCTTATCATCAGTAACATCAAAACAACCTCGCTTGGTGTCGCCCAAACCAGTTGCAATTCTGAGATCCTGCGAGGAGCTGCACTCGACCTCTTTCCTTTTCTGACCACCTCTGGAGGGAGAGCAGGGCCTATCAGCGACCACTTGCGCCAGATGAGAACACGAAAGCTCGGCCTTCAATTCAGGGGGCTCCTCTTTAAACTCAATAGTAATGGTGGTTGTAACAGTCGGCATGTTGAGTAAACAGGGGAAATGGAATTGGGCAGTATGATGCTGACCGGGGATGAGACTGGAGATGCCTCTTGCAGGCTGAGGAATCCCGCGACCAGCTTGAAAGCCACGACCACTTCTAGTCTCAGGGTAACGACCCCGCTGGGAGTTCGAGGGAGGAGACGAGTAGCTCGGAGAGGTGGAGGGAGGGTGGCGGGGAGGACGACCACGACTCGAGCCACGTCGACATCGCATCCTCTGGCACAAACGAGGCATAGGAACCAATTGAGAAGCACTGTGCGAGATAAAGCAAGAAGCGGAAGGCGGGGAATGGACAGGCGGACCAGAGCTGAGCACAGAGGGTTGAGAAGTGGCGAACGGAACTGGGAGAGAGACAGAGTGAAAACAGATTCCCTGAGAGCAATGGGAGCTCTGCGAAACATGTAAGCCCGGAATGAGGTCTAAGCAACAAGAAATAGAACATCTGCGTCTAGTGATGGTCCTGGAGCTGGGCTCTGAGATCGCTGAGGAGCAGTAAGAGCGCAGAGGCAACAATGCCGGCTTGAAGCTTCCGGAAGAAGCCATATTGCGGAGGAGCAGACGCAAGCATGGGCAACTGTGCTGCATAAATGCAGTGGGTGGCTCGATGTTAATGCGATTAATGTTTACGAGGATGAGAGAAAGGGTGGCGGTGGTAGAATCCCACGCACCCGCCCAAATCCTCTGCCACATTTCATGCAATCTGATCACCCGCATCCGGGGAAGTGAAAACACAAGTTAGCCAACCTTCTTATGACGAATTATTCAATATTATATCATATCTGAAATCACTTATTACAACATTAAGAAAATGATGCAAACAATGAGCTATTAGTGCAATAACTTGTGCCAAAATGTGCCCAAAAGTTACCAAATGCTAAAACAAGTTTGCTAATGTGAGATTATGAGTGTTTTTAGCCCTCTTAAGATGTAGTATTCAGAGTATATCAGATCTGGTCACACTTTTATGTAGAGATATCGGTCACCACAAATTCAAAATTTATGCCAAAAAGATTAATGCCCAAGATGCTTAGATGTTATGACAATATGCTAGATGTCACACCAATCAATTTTATGCCTCTTAAATGTGTTCCTTCGAAATTAAATCAGGTCTGATCTATTGATTATGCAGAGATATTCCAGTCATCAAACAAGCAAATCGAAGCTCAATAATCAATGCTCAACTTACCAAAACACTAAGTAAATTTTTACCATGAATTTTTCATGTATTTGGACTACTTAGATGTGAATTTTAGAGTACTTAAGCATGAAATTTACCACTGTTATGAATGATCCAGAGAGTTGTAGCAAACATATCAGATCTGAAAACTACCAAACAATGTACAACAAATCACTTTTATGCACTCAAATTCAACTTTAGGTTAATTATAAATGCTTGTGATTTATTGATGAACTTAGGCGTATAAAAAGTGTGTTTAGGCCTTAATTATATTGATATCATAAATTACTTTAGAATTCAATTTTAGGACAGAGGTGAAATAAGAAGGTTAGAGAGCAAACCAAGAGGCCTTGGGGCCTTGTAGATGGCTAGGAAGCTTCCAATGAAGGTGACCACTTGAAAACACAATGTTAACCCCAAAATTGTTGCAAAACAAATTGTTAGTGATAAAATGTCATTCTCTTGAAAAAGAAATTGTTTGCAATGAGATCTAACCCTTTTAGGGCTTATGGACTTCTTAATGCTTGCAAAATAGGTCCCAAACACTAGCCTTTTAGGTTGGGTAAGGGCTAGGGCCTTTAGAAAATGGGTTTTCTCCCTGATTTGGAAATAAGCAACCTGCAAAAGTAGCCTGAAAACCCTAGACGTCTAGGATTTACGAGGACTCCAATGCCAATTTCTTCTTCAATCTTGAAACAAATTTAGAACAGAAACCCTAATACCCGATATAAAAAATTTAAATTTCAAAACCTCAAATACTACACAAAAATTAAAATGGATTAGGATTTAAAATACAAAGGTTAGAAAAAAAATATTCTACAAAAAATATTTTACAATATACACAATGATTTATGACTCTAATTAGCATATTTATCTTTATTTGCAAAATTAAATTGGAGATAAATGAGTAAAATAAGAGATTTATTTATTATTTTGAGCCACGGTTAAGATCTTTGCAAAACAAATAATCGTCCAATAAATTTCAGAAAATTAACACAATGGGCTCTTAAGTCTCTGGACTTGGGATTTCGTTGGTCCAATCGAAGACTTCCCCTCACGCCTAAGATTTTAATCTCGATTAGATCTCTGCACACTTGAGAATAATTTTTTAGTTTCAAAAGGGGTCAGATACACGTTACAACGCTCTAAATCTGGAGATACCTAGTAGATCAATCAAGTTAGAACATTTTTCTAAAACCGAATACCTAATGCATGATACTTGTGCAAATAGATAATCCAACTGTTGGCTAATGAAACTAAAAACTTATAAAATTTAATTCAATAGAGCATTTAGGCACATGATTCAGAAAAATATTACTAGTAGACAAAAGAGGAACACCACCCTGAATAAACCTCAAAGTCTTCTTTATTAATTCCAGAAAGAATATTACAGTAGCAGAGCTGGACTCAGCTTTCTCAAAAAAAAATTGTGTTTGAGAAGAAAATGACTTCTAATTTATAGATAAATCCTCCAATTGGAAAATAACGACTAGTTAGCTTGATCACCGTCAAAGTAATCTCGAACGTTGATAAATGTTTAATCATTTTTTAATCTCCATTGCCGATTTTTGTTGTTAGGAATTTTCGAATTTCTCATAAAAACCATTTTTTATTAGCTCAAAAATAATTATTTTGAGCTAATTTCCTCAAAATTTTGACTTTGACTTAACCACCAAAGCCCAAGTGCCCAATTTTTCTTGAAATTTCCAATATTCCCTTGGTGGGCAAACTTCAAAAATTAATTTCTTTAAGACCCACAAATTTTTTCACTTGGAGAATTTAATTTCTCTAAGACTTTTAATTTTGACTCTAATTAATTAAATTTCTAATTTAGAATTTTAATTTATTTTTGCCAAAAAAATTAATTAATTGACACTTGAGGGATTAATAATTTTTTCCACCCTCTAATATTTTAGCCACAGTGTCTAAATATGAGAGACCATGCACCAAATTATTTTTACATAAGATAATTACATTTCAACGTTCAATGGGGGAACACCCGTTCGTTATAGACCCTCAATTTATTACCCAATTCTGTGACTCAATATGATCTAATAGACCAAGTGATTTGTAATAAAATAATTTAGCCAATTAGCTTAAATTATTCCCAAATCACTTTTACAAAAGACTCGACTAGAATGCTAGGACTCACCTAAGACCTTGACGACAAATTCCACCCTAGCTTTGGGGTGAGACTGGAGGGGAAAACTTTGTCGATTATCCATGTTTAGAAACACAGCTGAATCAATGAGATGAAAAACCTCCTAGGATGAAATTCATCACCAAAATAATAGGCATACCTAGGTTGTTACATACATATATGGTCTTACTAGGATCTTTTACATTACAAACATTTCCAAATGGGTTTACAACTCTGATAAACTGATGACTAATGATGATGGATCCAAGAGGATCATAATGCTCGAATATGATGGAATCCCTTTGCGAAAAAGTGCACTGATATAGGGTAGTTGATACAGAGTGGTCAGCAGGTAGGACCAAGTCAGATGGTGCTCATCTTGTTGTAGGAGAAAAGGTCTCCTCTTAGAGATTTCCCTCTCATTGAGAGAATCCTTTTGTAGCCAATTGTGATTTGTACTTGTTAAGTGTACCACTTACCTTGTACACTTGCAACTAATGGGTTCTTTCCCTTGTGGAAGAGCTATGAAGTCCCAAATTGATTTATCATCTAAGTCTCATGTTCATTTGCCATGGAATTTTCCCATTCAAGTTTCCCATTTCCTCCTCAAACAATTGTCGCTCACAGATTTCCTAAACATTGGCCATCAAAGCATGGTTGTTTGTGTTTGATTTTTTTTCTTTTTCCCCTTGATGATCATCTTTTAATCATTTCACCTAATTGAACATCTCCAATTGTTTTGTGTCACCACTTGGGTCTCTTGATCCAGATCCTTTAACTTCAAGGATGCATACAAAATTGCACATAAAAAAGCATATTAACCAAGTAACTTAACACATGAAAAAGAAGCGGAAATCATAAAGAAACCATGAGATCAAAAGCACAAAAGCGATTTGATTATGAAGTTCACCTAATGTGGGCTACGTCTCTGGACCCTGCTCAAAGTGGGGAGGCCTTCTTTCATTAAGTGGCAAAAAAGAAATGAATTGCAATGAACTTTACAAAAATTACCTTTATACCTCCAATTCAGATGATGCCCTAATAATGGAGACCTCGACTGGAGAAATGAACTACACGATTGGATTCCTAGCACGAAAACATGCAAAAATGACTATAAAATTGTCAAATTTTGACACTGGCACCTCTGGCCCTCCAAGGTAATATTTTCAGCATCTAGCAGATTCCCTGCTCATGGTTTCGACCCTCTTGGCCACTCAAGGATCTACTAGTCTGCCCTTCTCTGGTCCCTGTTTGAAAGGAAAATGAGGGGGTAAATATATGTTTGAGTGGCATAGTTAACAAAGTAATGTGTTGTGGCTCATTGGTAACTGCCGACAGATTGTGTGGGGATGGGCTGGGTTCAAAACCCGCCCACCCAAATTTTATACAATGACACACACACACACACACACACACACATATATATGGTTCAACGGTTTGTTATAATTTGGAGCCGCTCATTAAGGGTCGGCCCACGTGGGTCGGGCAGGTTCGACTCTCGTCGGCTCCCTTCCATGCGACATTGTTACATTTGATGGTTGGCATATGGCCGTGGGCTGGGTCTGGGTCACCCGCGGCCTCGACCCACCATGTTTTGTTTTAATATTTAATATAACATTGCTATTGGGTTTGGTTGGCTGAGTTTGACTACTAGCCAATCGACCTTATATATATATATTTTAGTATAAAGGCCAAATGTTCAAAAAAAATCCACTAGAAATTAAGGGTTATTGGGAAAATTAAGTAGGTGACAAATTCACCCTTTCCGACCACTGTTTTTCGTGCGTTTGGACTCTGCCAAATTGTTGCCTCGTTAGTGATTGCCACTTGGCCTAGTTTCACTAGAACTTTACCAGCTATAACCTGAGCATACGAACTCGGATTTGAGCGTCGTTTGCACTGTTGGAATCATGACGACGAGCACTACGGTCTGGTCTTGGTTTCACTTCAATCTGATGACTTTGATTTTTTGACCTATTTCCAAGGCCACTTCTATTTTTGGATCCATCCAGATCATTCCTCCCCACTAATGAGATGTTGGACCGCCAAAAGCTTTATCATTCATTTGGAAGGTGAGGGAATTTCTCCCTCACTTTCTCATTTTCCATCCGTGGAGCCTTACTTGGATGCATTCCTTGGAAACCAATACAAAGGTACTCCACGTCTCCCCGTCTTGATGCCCTGGTCTTTTTGTCAAGAATGATGTCCTCTGGTAGCTTGTCCAAATATTTAGGTGTAAAGTCGTCCACTGTAGGAACCTTCCCAATCTCTTAGGAGTCCATGATCAAAGGAGGCTCATAAAGCTTCAAATTTCCAACGTTCACAACTGAGTACATCTGCATGTATGTTGGAAAATAGAGACAAAAAACATTGTCTCCAATATTCTTTAATATGGTGAATGGACCATATCAGATTGGTCACAACTTCTTTCCTTCCTCTTTCATTCTATCTTTACTGATGTGAAGCTACACTTTGTCTCCAACCTGCAATTGGTGATCAAATCAGTGCTTATCATGTCAAGCTTTTTATCGAGCTTGAATTTTCTCCCACTGATCCTGCACTTCTTGGTGAATCATCTGTATCCACTAAATGAACTTTTGTTCTTTGTCTCGATTATCTCTCCCATTGAAATATTCATCTCTCCCAAATACCATGTCTAAGGGATCCTTTGTAAAATAGCCAAAGCATGTCTCGAACGAGGAGCTCTGAGTGGATGAATGCATTGCTCAGTTGTATATATGATGTACATAAGGAAGCTACTAGTCCCACAACTTGGGATGCTTGCCATAATAGCCTCGGAGTAAGTGTATCACTGTGCGGTTGACAACCTCTGTTTGTCTGTCAGTCTATGTATGAAATATCGTGCTCCTCTTTAAATTGGTGTCCATTGTTCTCCGCAAACTCATCTAAGACTCTCCAAGGAAACGAGAATCTCGATCAGACACAATGGATTTGGGAATCCCTAAGTGGGCCTAAACAAATTGGAAGAAGAGATGATAATTTTTTTATGGAGTGACCTTCTTTTTACATTGCATTAAAATTTAATACACACATTTTGCTAAATCGATCCACAACGACATACAAATAGTCATGACCTCTCCTAGACAGGCAAATCGCCTACATAATCCATTGACACACTTTCCCATGGACGACTCAGAATAGAGAGTGGTGTGTAGAGCCCTAATTTTCTATTAGCGGGCTTGCAAACTGAACACAACACACATCCCTTTACATATCAAGTCACAATATTTTTCATGTGAGGCTAATAACACAACCGTTGTAAATGACATAGTATTTTCTATACCAAAATGACTTGACACAAGAGAGGTATGTGCCTCTTTGATTACATGTATCCTTTCATTGGTGGGAATACAAATTTTTCCAAGATGGTACAACAATTTTCTTTGCAAGTGATAATTATCCACCTGCGATCCATGCATTAATTTTGCATAAATCTCCTTAAAATCATCATCATCAGCATATTGTTCAGCATAACTTTCAAAAGATAAAGAAGCATCTTGAAAAACTATAGATGTAGAAATATGAGGGTGAGAAAGCATATCTGCCACTTTGTTGTTGGTGCCCTTCTTGTATTTTATTACCAAGTGAAATTGTTGGAGGAATTCCATCCATCTAAAATGACGTGCTTGTTGAAGCTTGGTCCGTGACTGAAGGTTTTGCAAGGGATGTTGATCTATGTGAATGATGGTCTCCTTGCTGATCAAGTAGTGCTTCCACTTCTTCACGCTTTGAACTCCTTGTCATATGTGGGATAGTTCACAACAACTTGGGAGAATTTGTTCAAATGGTAACATACAGGTTTCCCTTGTTGCATCAATATTGCTCCCATGGCATATCCACTAGCATTTGTCTCGATCTCAAAAGGCTGTTGGAGGTATGGTAAGGCAAAACTGGTGTGGTACCAATCTTCTCTTCGAGTGTATCAAATGATTTCTGTTGATTTCCTCCCCACTGAAAGGTTTGCTTCACACTCGTCAATACATGTAAAGGGGATGAAATAACTGAGAATTTGGCAATGAACCTTCTCCAATATTGTGCTGCACCCAAAAAGCTATGAACCTCTGTAACATTGTTAACATTGTGGGTTTAGGCCACTTTACAATCACATCAGTTTTAGAAGGATCTATTTTCAATTGTCTACCTCCAACAATGTGACCTAGGTTAACCAAAGAGGTTCTTTCAAACTCACACTTTGACATTTTGACATACAATTTTTCATTTTTAAAAACATCAAACACTTTTTTAACACGACTCACATGATCATTCCATGTCCTACTGTAAACAAGAATGTCATCAAGATACACAAGTACGAAATCATCAAGAAAAAGCCTAAAAATATCATGCATCACGCTCATGAATGTGGCTGGAGCATTGCATAGTCTGCATGGAATCACTAGCCATTCAAAAAAACCCTACTTGGTTTTGAATGCAGTCTTCCACACATCATGTTGCAACCTTGACCTGATGATAGCCACTGCGCAAGTCCAGTTTTGTGAAATAGACAACATTTTTCAGTTGATCTAATAAATCATCAATGCGAGGGATGTTCATTTTTTCGATGTGTTGGGGTAGCTTAAGATGTGCTCTAGCGCCCAAACTTTGTGGAGGGACTAGAGTACATGATATCTCCAAGACCCAGAAAGGGATTTGAGAAATTCCATCCGGTTTAAGAGAAAATTAATTAATTAATTAATATTTTTAATTAAGGACCCTAAGTCTAACTTAGGAAAATTAAAATATTAAAGGTAATTAATTTTGTAATATCTCGTTTCGGGAATATCTCTAAAACACGGCAAACTCCAACCAGAGATGGACTAGGAGGGCATTTACCGGATATTCCGCCTCTGAAAGAGGACGAGATCCGGAGGCTACCTGGCCCTTTCCAGACTCTGTCTAAGAGTGAAAGATAAACACACCAAGTGGTATAGAACTAGAATGCTCAAGAATATAAAAATAACAGTGCAGCAGACATATAATAGCGTAGAAAGAAAATACGGAAACTCATCCAGAAACATAGAGAGGAAATGCTAAGCTATTTTATTAATCTAAGAAATATAATGGAGTACAATAGGTGATCAAAGTGATGGCACCTAATCTTGCTCAAGGCAAGTGAAGAAATACTCTCAGAATATACAGGAAATGGCTTCTCTCTGAACTGCATCCCAACTGCCAGAAAACTGCCGTGTCGCTGCTACTGCTGGAATGAACTGAAGACTAGGGGCTGATCCCCTTGCCAGAATGAGCTGAAAATCTGCAATCCTCCTCTACTCACCAATCTCGACAAAACCCAGAAACCATATCAAAAATGGTCGACCCCCGAAAATCACTAGGAAACACCCCCTTGGGGAATTACGTTGGCCTCCAAGGCTCTGCGCAGAGGTTAAATGGGAATGATTGAAACACCGCCTCAAACTCCACCAAAATCCTCCTACAGGCAAAGGCTGATCCTCTGCTCAAAATCTTGGCTGAATCTCCTGCAGAAATCCCGATCCGGAGTACCTCCAAAATGGGCTGCGTCCTCTCTCCCAGTGACTGCACAGTCTCTATGAAAGCCCAGCTCCGCAGCAAACCCAAACAACAAAACTTCTCACAAAATACTGAAGAAATAACCTTGCCCGAGCAGGCACTCGAAGTCCCCTGGGGCTAAGAGCGAGATCTCCGACCGGAGACACTCAATGCACTAAACAGTGTTGCAGACAGGCTAAACAACCAGCGTGCTCAAGAAGACAAAAAGTCTAGCTCAATATCATCAACAACGGAATTCCCCGAATGATGAGGCTCTCCTTCTTATATAACGTTGGCCTCTCTCTCACAAACCCTAGGCCTCTCATCCAACGTAGCCTCCTTGGCCCCCACGCTGCCAACTCAACCTGCGTTGTCTCTCCAAGTGTTTACGTGGGCCCCTTCCCTACGTGGTCCTTTTTCCCCCCCTTAGTTCACTTAAGTTACAACGTTGTGTCTACTAGGGAGTGCACTTTATTTTTAGAGTGAGTTATGTCCCCCTCTACTCACCTTTATTTATAATTTAATTATATAAGGTAAAATTGATAAAAATTAATATTTCCAATTAGCTGTTGCTAATTGGGAATATTACAGTCCTCCCCGCCAAAACTTGCTTGTCCTCAAGCAATGCCTGAACAAGCCTCCTCTCTAGATGGTGCTCCCCACCGACACTGCAAAAAGGTGCCTGGGTCCCAGATGCGCTCCTGAATCTTCCCTGTCCTCTGCATCACCCTGATATGAAGGGATCTCTCAATGCCAGGATCCCAAACTGATCTCTCACGGTACCAGCCAACCAACAATCCTCCTGGATCCCATCGCCACCATGGCCAATAATCGCCTAAGTCCCACGGCTCGGACTGCGCACTGCCTCTTGCTATGACTGATGCTCTAAGAGGCGAAGACCATGACCCCTGCTGTGTTGTATATGTGACTGTGTAAGCTGCCCCATCAACTGTGTACCAACTCATCACCTCTCTCCAATCCAAGTCCTGACTCAATCCTACGCTGATCCTGCTCTACTGAAATCGGGATGGAGTGCTGAAGAAACGACGACCTTTGCCCCCCTGCCAGTTGGAATCTATAACATCTGCTATGTCCAAGGGCCCCTGCTCCGCTGTGCTCCCTACGAAGAATACCGTACCATCAAGAGGGTACCGACTCATGATTCCCGCCAATCCATCTTGGAAGAAGAATCCTATGTAGCAACAACAACTGCATATAGAACACGCCTGGAGTGTTGCCGCCAGCCCATAATCAACTCCCACTGCTCTGCCCTATCTGCCAATGAAAGTTGCCTGTAGAAGGAAGCCCCTCTCTCTATAATGGGCCAAAGTGGGAAAGATATGCTGCAAGCTCCATCGATGTACTCCTGGAGAGTGCTACCCACTAAAAACACTGCAGCTCTGCTGACTGCGTGTACATCTATCTGCGCCTCATCCATGTGTCGACCCACAGATGGATGCTCCACCCTATCCAACAGCTCCTCCCACTCCTGATCAGGAATGTCATGCTCCCGCTGTCTACTGGCCCCTGCAGAACAATCCCAATAACCTCCAACACCTCCAGAGGATATGGATCTGCAACTGTTGTCACCGTACTCGATGTCAGTGCATCTGACTGCCCCACCTCAATGGCTGATCCCAATGTTAGCCACATATCCCTCATCGGCTCAATGTGGGTGCCCATCTCGCTCTCCCCCAAAGGAATATCGTGCCTGATGTGAATAGTGTCCTCCTCTGTCGACTCAGGCTCCATCACCTGCTGCTCTAGCTGAATCGTCACAAGTGACTCTTCACCCAGAGTATCTCCCGCAAAGTCCCGTGACTGCTCACCTTGGACACTGGAATGCAGCTCCAGTTTACTGTCACCATCTCTGCATGACTGCTCTCGCTCCCCAGAAGCGTCCTCAACTGATCCTATGGACTCATATGAAAAAGAGTCCTCACCCTGGAATACAGAAGGAATGCCCTCCTGTTCTACCTCCGCCACCTCATCTGCATTGAATATGCCATCCACCCTCTCGATAAAGTGTCGATACAATGTCTGGAGCCCAGACACATACTGGGATGCTACCTCTGTTGTACCCAGTATCCTCTGCTCATGCATGATCTCGACATGCCCTGAGGGAAAAGTGACGCATGTCTCCCTCATGACCTGCTCCCCAAGCGTAGGCTCAGCGAGGACTGATGTGCCACCCCTGCAGAGGATCATCTCATCCCCTAACCTGTGGCTGTCAACTAGCACCCCTACCCAGTGCCACTGCTAAGAAGTCTCTCCCCTAGTGTGCTGAGTGTCATCCAAATATCTTGGGTGAGCCTCGCGTACCCCGCTGCTCATGCCCAAGGTGCCAAAGGACAACGAAAAAATCGACTGTACCTGTGATTGATGTCAAAACGGGTCAGGTGTGTGAGTCCCCATAGATACCGCCAAGTATCGCTCATCTGTCTCCCCATCGATCCTGGGTGAACTACTCCCAAAGGTAAGCCCGGTGTCCCTGTCCGTGAGTCTCCTTGGAGGCAATACTCTAAGACCCTGCTGTGCAGCTCCGTACGCCCTCGCATACCACCAATCATCCATGTACCCCTCGACATGCCACTGCTCATTGAGGCATACCCCTGTACACTGCTGGGTACCCCCTACTACTGCTATGCCACCCTGTACCGTCTCGTGCCCTGACTGTGTCCAGGCATCAGTCACTCCCCACGTGCTCTCAATGTGATGTAGGACACTTCTACTCGACA
This sequence comes from Pinus albicaulis, assembly GCA_034641835.2. Taxonomy (NCBI): domain Eukaryota; kingdom Viridiplantae; phylum Streptophyta; class Pinopsida; order Pinales; family Pinaceae; genus Pinus; species Pinus albicaulis. The sequence continues at coordinate 645,316,836 of CM076570.1, read as the reverse complement.
ATGCAGTCCCACACACTACGGTACACCACCATGCAACTCCATGTCCACCGGTAGTCCACTGATCAATGCTAGAGGCTCCCACACATCCCTAGATGTGATGACCTAGAGCTGTGCCTCTACATGTCGGACTACCCCCAATTGGTATCATCGCCTCCACCGTCACATCAGTATACCCGCCGACTAATGGATCATCACTCCAAACCCTCCTCGAGGGGTCCGAGAAGTGAATCTCCCTATGTGTCAGTAGTGTTACCACCACTGCTCGGCTCCGCTGTATCCTCTGTGCCCCACACAAAAGTGAAGACTCCTTGGCCCCATACAAGACGCCATCTGGTGGCCTGCCAATGCCACCTCCTCCGACAAGCTCCTGCCAAGGTATGTTGACCACCCTGTGATCTCGTGTATGAGTGTCATACCAAGACAACCTAGGGAGTCTGCCCATAAACTGGTAGTCTGGTAGGCCACTGGAGCTGACCGAAACTCCCCCAGCGGATGTGCATGCTCTACTGCTAGGCCAACTGTACCCTCCAAGACATAGTCAACCGACCTGCTTGGGAAACGATAGGTTATCCCGCCTAGATCCCAATGCTAATCTGGGGTTCCTGTATTCCCAGCACCTGGGAACTCCTACTGAACTACACCCGGGTCCACCACCATCTCCATAACCCACTCCACTGAGTACCAACTCAAATTCTCTCGCCATCCAACCTCGACAAGTGGATGTTGCACACTGTGCAACTTCGATCGTCTCATCCTGCTAACCAAGTCAACGTATGAGGTCTGACTAGGTGACTCCGTCTCTCTCTCTCCAATGGGAAGAGGTGACCCAACAACGCTGCTAGTCCTGTCCATGCATGACTGAAGGGGAATGATCTGACGCTCCAACGTGCCCTCTGGTTGTACCATCAAGGAATCCAGTCATTCCCCAATGCGGGCCAACTTGGCCGCCGACTCGGCACAAACCACTCTCATGCCCTCCAACTCCTTGTCCTGCAACAAAATGGCCTCCCGTACTGACGTGGCCTTACCTTTCAAAACTTGAGGTATGTCCGAAGCCGATGATACCGCTGTCTGCGACCATCATCCAATACCTCTGTACCTCCTAGTGCCTCATCGAAGGTGGATACATCTCCTGACACCTCACCCATCTGTCGTGTGTTGCTACCACCCGAAGACTCGAACACGACTCCATTCATCACCTCAATGGATGGCTCTACTGGGGTAGGCTCTACCTTCTCCACTACGATATCAACCGACACGGTCAAGGAGGTCTCCAATGAGGGTGAGTCCTGTGTCACACTAGGTGTATCCTCGGACTCCCTGCAATCTTGTGTGCCCTCATCCTCCAAGTGCAAGGTAACCATTTTGATGGTTTCCCCCTCCGATACTCGGTCAAGTTGGAAAGAGTTATCCAACTTATCCACCCAAGCTTTTTCCGAACGCTTGGATGACCCATAAAATGTCGGTAAATGGAATCTGCCCACTGTGCACTGTAAGCCTCCGTCATGTGAGTGCCCGTTCCCTCTGTGAAAGTTGCGGGGTCTGCTATCCAGCTGGAGCTGAACAAAATCTCTGAATGGAAGGGCATCCCTGAACTCCTGCCCATATGCCTGATACTCGGCGAAATAATCACCCATGTGGCCAGGCTCTGGCTCCTGTTGTGCTCCTGCCCCTGTGTTTGCACCCAGAAAAGTGGGCATAGTGGAACGTGTGGGTGTATGTGATGCCATATGCTGAGTGGCATCATGCTCCGGCAAATGGTGGGACGTGCCTGATCCCTCGCCAATCTGGAAACCCCTTGGGGTTTCACACTGTCTAGCCTCCACAGCAGTGAATCTCTGCCCCATCACCTCAATCTGCCTCGACAGATCCTGTACTGATTTGAGGAGCATCTCCCTAAATCTCTTCGCATCATCATCACCTGCCATCGACTCCTCCTGCTCTGTGTCTATCACAGGCTCCTCATGTTCTGTGTCTACCACAAGCTCCTCCTGTTCTGCGTCCACCACCCTAATGCAGTCCCCCTCTCCGTAGGTGTTCTCCAACCTATGCTCAATACTCTGTACTTCCTACCTCTGTATAAGATGTAGGGCTTCTCCCCCGGTGTCACAGACTACTAGCTCCACAGGCTGAGCCAGATCTATGCTCTGATACCACTGTAATATCCCGTTTCGGGAATATCTCTAAAACACGACAAACTCCAACCAGAGATGGACTAGGAGGGCATTTACCGGATATTCTGCCTCTGAAAGAGGACGAGATCCGAAGGCTACCTGGCCCTTTCCAGACTCTGTCTAAGAGTGAAAGATAAACACACCAAGTGGTATAGAACTAGAATGCTCAAGAATATAAAAATAACAGTGCAGCAGACATATAATACCGTAGAAAGAAAATACGGCAACTCATCCAGAAACATAGAGAGGAAATGCTAAGCCATTTTATTAATCTGAGAAATATAATGGAGTACAATATGTGATCAGAGTGATGGCACCTAATCTTGCTCAAGGCAAGTGAAGAAATACTCTCAGAATATACAGGAAATGGCTGCTCTCTGAATTGCGTCCCAGCTGCCGGAAAACTGCCGTGTAGCTGCTACTGCTGGAATGAACTGAAGACTAGGGGCTGATCCCCTTGCCGGAATGAGCTGAAAATCTGCAATCCTCCTCTACTCACCAATCCCGACAAAACCCAGAAACCATATAAAAAATGGTCGACCCCCGAAAATCACCAGGAAACACCCCCTTGGGGAATTACACTGGCCTCCAAGGCTCTACGCAGAGGCTAAATGGGAATTACTGAAACACCACCTCAAACTCCACCAAAATCCTCCTACAGGAAAAGGCTGATCCTCTGCTCAAAATCTTGGCTGAATCTCCTGCAGAAATCCCAATCCGGAGCACCTCCAAAATGGACTGTGTCCTCTCTCCCAGTGACTGCGCAGTCTCTATGAAAGCCCAGCTCCACAGCAAACCCAAACAACAAAACCTCTCACAAAATACTGAAGAAATAACCTTGCCCGAGAAGGCACTCAAAGTCCCCCGGGGCTAAGGGCGAGATCTCCGACCGGAGACACTCAATGCACTAAACAGTGCTGCAGACAGGCTAAACAGCCAGCGTGCTCAAGAAGACAAAACGTCTAGCTCAATATCATCAACAACAGAATGCCCCAAATGAGGAGGCTCTCCTCCTTATATAACGTTGGCCTCTCTCTCACAAACCCTAGGCCTCTCATCCAACGTAGCCTCCTTGGCCCCCACGCTGCCAACTCAACCTGCGCTCTCTCCAAGTGTTCACGTGGGCCCCTTCCCTACGTGGTCCTTTTGCCCCCCCTTGGTTCACTTAAGTTACAACGTTGTGTCTACTGGGGAGTGCACTTTATATTTAGAGTGAGTTATGTCCCCCTCTACTCACCTTTATTTATAATTTAATTATATAAGGTAAAATTGGTCAAAATTAATATTTCCAATTAGCTGCTGCTAATTGGGAATATTACAAATTTAAACATGTGATGGAAATGACTTAAATCACTTGGATCAAGCTTTCTTTTAATCTGAGCCATCGATTCAAGATTAGATCATGGTCGTTGGTTTCCCAACGAGAAAGTATAAAGGAAAGGCTTGGGGTCAGTTAGAGAGCACACACACAGAGGCAGAGCACTGAGACTAAGATGCAATGCCAAGTCATGGTTTGCTAAGAATTTTCAGAAGTGTTTCAGCTGCAGCGAGGGGTAGTATTGGCTAAGGAGATGATCTGATCCTAGAACCAAGAGTTAGCAAGAGGCAGAGAAGTAGCAACCAGGAGTAGTGCAGACGAAGTAGAGGCTACGCATCAACTACGTAGTAGCTGCGCAACACAGAGGGTTTCAGCCGCTACGCAGGTGCTACGCAGGCCCAGAAAGGGCAGTGTTGAGGCAGCAAGGGGCCATCAAGGTTATGCAAAGGCCATCCAAGGCAGCATAAGGACTGCGTCACCCAGTCTGGAGTTACACAACCCTCTCCTGAGCAGTGCAGGGGCATGCAGAGGCTAGCATGGTTGACGTAGGCAGCTTCAGAGCAACGCTAGGGTTTCTAGAGGCAGAAAGGGGCTGAGTTCTGTAAATCCCGTTTGAGGGTGTGAATTAGTCCAATTTTCAGTCTCCAAAAAAGCAGGTATTGCTACAGATCTTATATTTCTCTGTCGGGTTAACCAGTAAGGTGCCTAGATTTGTTGTATTCAGAATCTACTTAATAATATAAACCCTCCAATAGCCAGAAGATTGGTTTTCCTGCATTGGGTTTTTCTGGGGACAGTTGTCCAGAAAATCTTGTATGTCACTTTGTCTCTGTGCATGTATATTTTCTTAGATCTGAATCGGTGAATAATTGCTATGTGTTTACTTCGATGTTAATCTAAATTTTAAACATTAATAACTTGATTAAGTAGGAGAAATATAACCAAATTTAACAGTAGAGTTTTTGCATAAGTAATATTCAGAAATTATCACATGGTATCAGAGCGATTGCAGATTTATCAGGATCACTAGCAGAATATTGAAGAATACTTGCTGCAGAAAGTAGCAACAACCGCAAAAATCTAGATCAGAAAGGACAACGTAGCAGAAGAGGGAAGTAGAGCCACACAAAAGGCAGAGTGACGTAGTCCCCACACAGTCTCCACCCAGGCCTACGTACTTACTTCGCAGAGGTAGCGCAGAGACAATGCTGGGATTGTCTGCTCACGCAAAAGCCAATCCGGGGTATGCAGTCTTGAGGTTGTGGCTGATTCAGAGTGCCGGAAGAAGTGTTAAAGAGCTTCAAAAGTTGTTGGTGGGGTTAAATTTATGAAGATTCAGAATTTAGCCTGAGCACTAGTTGACAAAGAGTGGGAGGAGAACAACTTCTCAGAGGATTTTCAACCAAAGAAATCTGCAGATCGATGAGAGGATTGAAGAGAGTTAATTCATTGTATCTAGCAGATTTCCAAGGAGGAAATCAATTGTAAAAGGGAGCAGAGGGTGCCTTTCTCGCCAAGGACCCTAGATCCGAGTCTCTAGTGTAGAGAGAAGGATTAGTTCCAATGGATTTATTGAGCAGATGGCACCTCGAGGACTATGTGATCAGGATAGGTTGGACGGTCTATCCAAATTTGCAGTCTGGAAAGCCAAAATCTTGGCGGTCACGGAGGCATACGGTCTGAGGGATCATGCAGAGAAAGTCCTGGCCATGCCAATTGATGCTCTTCTCCTAGTGAAGCATGAGGAAGCTGCGGCACATTCCAAGCGCTTCATAATGGACAGGGTTAAGGATCATGTTGTACCACATACAACCGAGAAGAAGATGGCTAATGAAATGTGGAAAGCCTTAACCGCCCTATATGAGGTAAGATCTGTCCAGAGGAGAATGCTTCTGGAGAACCAGATGCGGTTATTCATGATGGCCAAGGGAGACGAGATTGAGCCCTTCCTTTTCAGATTACAAGCGATCAAGGATCAGTTGACTGCCATGGGAGCGAAAGTGGAAGATGATGTAATGGTGAGGACTGCACTCAATGCGGTCACAGAGGATTGGGAAAATTTTGTCCAAAGTATCTTGAGCAGAGCTAACCTTCCCAACTAGGACAGTATGTGGGCGATCCTCTTTTAAGAAGAACTCCACAGGTTCACCAAGAGACAGTACAACAACGGATCAAGTAAGGTGAAGAAGGAAGAGAAAGAAGATGAAACCTTGGCATCAAAGGGGCAACAAGGGAGGAAGAAGCATGATCTATCCAAGATCAAGTGTTTCCAGTGCCGAAAACTAGGACATTTCACCAGCAATTGTCCTCAAAAGAAGAAGGACAAGGAAGCTTCTACCTCCAAGGTTGTTGTGGCAGACGATGGTTCCGAAGATGACGTAGCCATGAGTGCTCATGAACCACAAAAGTGGGGTGACATGGATCTGGAGAGAAGCTACAGAGTGGTGGTGGGATCCTTGAGCAGCTCATCTCCTGGATCACATCTGAGCTACGGGAGCCTTAAGACAGTAGTGGGACAAGTGGAGTAGTGGGTGCAGAAAATCACAGATGGAGCAGGGGCAAAAGCTGAAGGGAGCAACGCAGTGCAGATGCAGCAGCAACGTAACACCAACAATGCAGAGGCTGATGTGACTTCAACAACGCAAAACAGAGCTGCAGCAGCGTAAAGGCTTCAGGAGGACAACGTAGCGCAACAGCAACGTAGGAGATTTCAGCGCAAAGACTGATGTGATTTCAGCAACGCAAAGGAAGTATGCTTACGCAGTGCAAAGCTATAGCTGTGTAGTTGTCTCCAGATGATAGCAGGGTAGTAGCCTATGGAGCTTCAGTGATGAGAATGCAGCCCAAATAACTTGTCTGTCAAAGATTGAGTAGAGTTTTCAGTTGTTTCTCTCAGCAACTGAAGTTGCAGTGCAGCAGTTAGCAGCATGATGCAGTAGATTGAGAGGGAGCTACAGTATATATGTGGTAGTGGTGGTGGCAGCATCATGGGCAACAATACATAATGGTAGCAACAACGCAGTGATGAAGGGCAGCAGGCCAAGCATCAGCGCAGAGACCCACACCAGAGATCAGTAAAGCCTTCGGGGTGAAGTGTTGTGCTAGAGCACATTCCTCGATTAGAGGGAGTGTTGAATTTTTTAATGTGTTTGGGTAGCTTCGGATGTGCTCTAGCTCCCAAATTTCGTGGAAGTAATAGAGTACATGAGATCTCCAAGACCCAGAAAGGGATTTGAGAAATTTCATCTGGTTTAAGAGAAAATTAATTAATTAATAATTTTAATTAAGGACCTTAAGTCTAACTTAGGAAAATTAAAATATTAAAGGTAATTATTTTAAACATGTGATGGAAATGACTTAAATCACATGGATCAAGGTTTATTTTAATCTGAGCCATCGATTCAAGATTATATCATGGTCGTTGGTGTCCCAACGAGAAAGTATAAAGGAAAGTCTTGCGGTCAGTTGGAGAACACACACACAGAAGCAGAGCACTGAGACTAAGCTGGAATTCTAGGGCGTGGTTTGCTAAGAATTTCCAGAAGTGTTTCAGCTGCAATGAGGAGTAGTATTGGCTAAGGGGATGATCTAATCCCAGAGCCAAGAGTCAGCAAGAGGCATAGAAGCAGCAACCAGGAGCAGCGTAGAGGAAGCAAAAGCTACGTAGCAGTTACGTAGCGCAGAGGGTTTTAGTTGCTACGCAGGTGCTACGCACGCCTAGAAAGGGCAAGCTTTGAGGCAGAAGGGGTGCATCAGGGTTACGCAGAGGCCATCCAAGGCAGTGTAAGGGCTGCATCACCCAATCTGGGGTTACGCAACCCTCTCCTGAGCAGCGCAAGGGCACGTAGAGGCTAGCAGGGTTGACACAGGCAACTTCAAAGCAACGATGGGGTTTCTAGATGCAGAAAGGGGCTGAGTTCTGTAAATCTTGTTTGAGGGTGTGAATCAGTCCAGTTTTTAGTCTCCAGAACAGCATGTACTGCTACAGATCTTATATTTCTCTGTTGGGTTAACCAGTAAGGTGCCCAGATTTGCTGTAATTAGAATCTACTTAATAATATAAACCCTCCAGCAGCCGGAAGACCGGTTTTCCCGCATTGGGTTTTTCTAGGGACAGTTGTCCATAAAATCTTGTGTGTCACTTTGTCTATGTGCATGTATATTTGCTTAGTTCTGAATCAGTGAATAAAGGTTATGTGTTTACTTCGATGTTAATCTAAATTTTCAGCATTAATAACTTGATTAAGTAGGAGAAGTATAACCAGATTTAACAATAGAGTTTTTGCATAAATAATATTCAGAAATTTTCACAAGGGAGACAGTACTGATTCTTCACCGTTATTTTTTTGAATGATCTGTAGTCCACACACATCCTCCATGTGCCATCCTTCTTTTACACCAACAGAATAGTTGAACCGCATGGAGAAGAACTTGGTATTATGATCCCTTGGTTTAACAATTCCTGCCCCTGTTTCTTTATCTCCTCCATCTCAATGGCTGGAAACCTGCACATACCAATGTTGGGTAAAGGAGCATCCTGCTGCAAGTGAACCTCATGTTGGATCTCACACTTTGGAGACAAGCCACCTGGTTCCTGAAAAAACCCATCATAGTTAGAAACAATTTCACACAATTATTTTTTGAGTGGGATCACAACCTTGGAAAGCATAAGATGTTTTTGCATATTTTTCTCTCATAACCATGAGCATGCACCCTTTGCTGGAATTCACCAACCTCTTCATCTGACCTGCACTTACAAGACTGGCACTGATTTTGGCACAATGATCTCTAACAATGTATTCCACCTCATATTTCGTGATATGATACTAGTTTTCATGGCGAAAGAAAATTGCTTTCCTATCATACAAATATTGACTCCCCAATACCATGCCACAAATATCCAAAGGTACAACATCAAGATCAACCTCATCTACTAGTTTGGATGCAATCACAAATCTAGCCTTACACTGTTTGGTTACATGTAATTTGGCTTTATCACACACCCATCCAAGAGGGTAAGGTTTCAGATGAAGCTTAGTTTCCAATCCCAATTTCTTAACCAAGGATTTTGAAATCAAGTTTACTTGTGACCTGGATCAAAAATGATTTTTGCTTTAGTATGCTTCATTATGACTTTAATGTGGAACAATTCAGTCCTCTTTCATTTATTAAAAAGAGACCCATTTGAAGAACTTATACTTGCATGTAATTCAAAATTTTCATTAGCATGAAGAGAAAGGTTACCTTGTATGCCCAATGACGTGATCTATGTTTTGTCATCGAAATCAGATCCAAGGTCCTGTTGTACAGTTGCCATCGTCTTTTGCTTTTTCTTCCCACCAAATCTCTTTGGTTTCAACTTCGGATGCAACTTCCAACAATGTTCATCATCATGGCCTTCCTTCTTGCAATGTTTGCAAGATGGCTTTGCTCCTTCCTCCTTGGTTGTAGCTGTCCTTTTGTCCTTTCCCTTGGCTTTTCCTTTGAACTTGCTATTATGAGGTTTGAAAGATGATTTCTTTTACTGATCTTCTTTGTCATTCTTTCCCCTGCTTTCAAGATGAATGGCCTTCACACTGGCCGCATCAATAGTAGTAGGCTCAAATAATAACAAAGAATGCTTGATGTAATTATGTAAAGCACCAATATACTTTGTTACAGTTTCGGGTGAATCAAGTGGAATGTTCAAATTCAATCTTGTTTCCTAAATTCTGATGTGAATCTTTGTACATTTTGACCCTTTCCTTGTCTTAAATATTGCCATTACATTAAAGCCTTTTGTTGATAATCCAAAGGATAAAATTGATCTTTTAATGCAACAACAAAATTGGACCAATAAGAAAGGAGATTACCCAAGTTTTTGTTACCTTCCTGCAACTTTCCCTCCCACCAAATAGAGCAGTGCCACTCAACTAAAGGGATGCTTACTGGATCTTTGCCTCATCCTCTATCTATTTGTAATATTCCCAATTAGCCTTGCTAATTGGAATATTTCATTTTTGCTTTATTTTGCCGCTTTAGCTAGACATAATAAATAAAGGGAGAAATAAGAGGGGTCACCTCACTTTAGTCACCTCACTTTATAATAAAGTGTTCTTTTCCTAGTAGATTGACGTTGTAACTTAGAGAGGGGGCCTTGGGGGTCCACTTGAGTATGATGGGGGAGGCATCAGGCTAACCCAAGGTAAACTGCGCAGATCCAGGGAGAGTTAAGTTTTGGAGGGAGTTTGACATTATAAAAGGAGATGTTCTCACCTCATTTGGATCATCCATGATTTGATATTCTTCTTGATAGCTAGACTTTGTCTGCTTCAGCACGCCGGTTGTTTAGTCGGTCTGCAGCACTGTTTAGTGCACGAGTGTCTCCGGTCGGAGATCTCACCCTTAGCTTCGGGGGACTTCGAGTGCCTGCCCTGGTAAGGTTATTTCTGGTTTCACCCTTAGCTTCGGGGGACTTCGAGTGCCCGCCCTAGTAAGGTTTGTTCTGAGTACACTTTTCAGTTCCAGTAGCAAAGCAGCAGCAGTTTCTGAAGCAAATCCGAGGAGGAGAAAGCCCTCTTGTGGCTGCGCAGTTCAGTGAGGAGAGGACGATGTCTCATCAGGAGAGAGGACGTTGTTCTATTCAGGAAGGTGAGGACGCTGTCCCAGGAAGGACGCAGTTCAGATCTGGCAAGGGAGAACGTTGTTCAGGAGGAGAAGAACGCTGTCTAGCCCGAGAGCAAGGACGCTGTCCATTTCTGAAGGAAAGGGTTGCAGATCTGAAGGCCTATTGTTAGATCCAGCCCTGAAAGGGGTAGATCGGAGCAGCTACTTGCAGATCTAGTCTTGTATGTTGCAGATCTGGAGGTTTAGCCCTAGATCCAGCTTGGGGAGTTGCAGATCTGAGGAGATATTGGCAGATCTAGTCCAGATCTGAAGGGATAACATCAGATCCAGCCCTAGAGGCTGTAGATCTGAAGAGATATTGTCAGATCCAGCATAGATCTGGTAGCAGATCTGATAGTGGAGGACGCAGATCAGGAAGGGAAGGACGCAGATCTGGTTTGGAGGCTTCAGATCCAGCAGATCTGAGCATTCAGGAGCAGATCCACTTGGTAGGACGCTGATCTGATGAGCAGGCTTGGGTGAGGTAGGCTCAACAGCGTTTTCTAGCCTTCAGGAGCTGATTTATCTGTCTGGAGGTTTGGGTGACTGGTGCTCCATCTGTTTCTGTGCTGTCACTAGCAGAGACAGCGTTTTTCATTGGAGAGGGTTTTGCAGTTGGAGATCAGCTATTTTTCAGTCTTCAGCCCCAGTACCAGCACAGTTCATCTTCAGCATTCAGAGCAGCTAGGACGCTGTCCTTGTTGCAGCCATTATCTGTTGAGAAGGTCTCCACTTGCCTAGGGCAAGGATAGGTGCACTTACTCTGATTTATTGTACTCCTCTCTATGTACTTTCTGATTAATAAAATGGCTCAGTTTCTGGTATTCTATGTGTCATGATTCAGTGATCTGGTTCAGCGTTATATTTTCTCTATCTGCTTGGCATATTTCTGTTTATTACCGGTTATTTCCCTTTGGGGATATTACAGTGGTATCAGAGCATATTTCTGGCTCAGCCTGTGGTGCTAGCAGTCTATGACATCCAGGGGTAACCCCCGTTTCTTTGGGGGGAGTGATTCTGACTCAGAGGCAGAACAGCGGAATCCAATGGAGGCCATGTTTGCAAAGTTTACTGAGAAGATGGATGCATTCATGCAGGATGTGAAGAAGATTGCAGAGGGGATGCAGAAGGAACCCCCTAGGGTTTTCCAGGTGGGGGAAGGATCGGGCGTGTCTAGCTACATAGCGGATGCTATTCCCATTGTGACAGCACAGAGGGTCGATTCCGCACCCACTCGACCTACCATGCCTACCTTTCCGGTAGAGGAAGAGGAGCAGACAACACCACGAGATGGGGGTCTAGCTCAGCATGCGACTCTGTTTGCAGATTGGCGGAGCATGGGACAAGAGTTCATGGATGCTTTTCCTTTTAATCAATATATCCAGTTCCGATGTGGCGGCAAGTCTCATGATCGAAATAAGGGACGGGGCTCCCACCGTGATAGTAACCGTGCAGCCAGCAAATTTCACTTGCCAATGTTTGATGGTTCACCGAAGACTACAGCCAAGTCTTGGGTGGAGAAACTAGACCTCTATTTTCAGCTTAACCAGATGCCAGAGAGGGAGGCCATTAAGATGGCTGCATTACATCTAGAGGGTGAGGCCCAGAATTGGTGGTTTCATGGGTTGACAACACTGGGACATTCCGCAGTGACAACATATGCTGAGTTCACTAGGAGAGTGGTGGAACGTTTTGACCAGAAGGACCCGGATCAGCCTTTCCTCGAGCTGACCAAGCTCAGACAGACAGGGAGTGCAGAGGCATACATCTCAGACTTCTTGAGGGTTTCAGTGATGGTACCTGACATATCAGCAGCTCGGTTGATCACGATGTTTGTAGAGGGGCTGTCAGAACCACTTCGTGGTCTAGTCCGGTCGAACAAACCGGCTACACTTCAGGACGCTATCAGTAGGGCCCGTGACCTACAAGATGTCTTGCCTAGGACTCGACCACCTTATCCCCAGAGACAGGCTTTCCAGCCAAGGGTAAGGACACAAGGGTTCCGCCTCCCAAGGCGAATCCCGGACGAGGACAGTATGATGATGAGGCTAGGAGAGAGCTGAGACGGAAGCGATTATGCTTCACCTGCCAGGAGCCGTGGGCACCAGGACACAAGTGCACAGCAGGGAAGGCACATTTCATAGAGGTCTTCTCCGAGGGCAGTGGAGAAGAGGATGAGATGGATGATGGGGAGGCAGGAGAATGTTATGCAGTGCAGAGTACCTTACCACCTCCACCACCCGATGCAGGGGGGGCATCATTCGCACCTACAGGGGGAGCTTTAGCAGCATTACGAGGAGTCCCCAAGTATCTAACATTGCGCGTACGAGGGACAGTGCGCGGACAGCGTGTTTCAGTTCTAGTCGACAGTGGGGCCACCCACAACTTCATCGATGCCCAGATGGTCGCACGGAGAGGCATACCCACGGAGAGCTTTGATGGGTTTTCAATTTTGGTTCCAGGAGATCAGACCATGGCTTGTGCCCGATATGTACCAGAGTTATCGGTGACGATGGGCACCTATACATTGACCGATCACTTCTTTGTGGTGGACATTCCGGGCACCAATGTGATATTGGGAGTTCAGTGGCTTATTACTCTGGGGAAGGTCACAACAGATTGGAAGGCCTTGGAAATGGAGTGGGATGATCCCAAGACGGGGAGGCATGAGAAGATCCGAGGACAGAACACATATCCGCCCCAGACAGTATCGGCACACAGCATGGATGCGACATTCCGCAGGGGAGATATAGAGTGGGCAGTCGAGTTGCGGGCTTCAGAGATAGTAGATACGGGAAGGGCGGTGCACCCCGATCTACAGACTCTTCTCGACAGGTATGCAGTAGTTTTTGGAGACATTCCACCAGGACAGCCACCAGATCGGGGGTTTGAGCACACGATCGAGTTGGAGCAGGGGATACAGGCAGTGATCACCACCCCATATAGGCATCCCAAGGCCTATCAGGATGAGATAGAGCGGGCCATTCAGGAGTTGCTGGCCCTTGGGCACATTCGACCCAGCACCAGTCCTTTCGCTTCTTCAGTAGTGCTGGTGAAGAAGAAGGACGGCACATTACGCATGTGCATTGATTACAGGGCTCTGAACAAGAAGACCCTGAAAAACAGGTACCCCATTCCCAGGATCAATGAGTTGATGGACGAGTTGAGAGGAGCACGATTCTTCTCAAAGATTGATTTGAGGTCCGGGTACCATCAGATACGCACGAGGGAACAGGACATTCCCAAGACTGCTTTCAGGTGTCATTATGGGCACTTTGAGTTCCTGGTCATGCCATTTGGGCTGACCAATGCACCGGCCACTTTCCAGTCTTGCATGAACCATATCTTCCGGGATCATCTGAGGAAGTTCGTGCTGGTTTTCTTTGATGATATTCTCATATACAGCAGGACCTGGGAGGAGCACCTCCAGCACATTCAGACAGTCTTGCGCATTTTGGAGGAGCAGCAGTTCTTTGCCAAACTCTCCAAGTGTGAGTTTGGATTGACAGAGATGCTGTATTTGGGACACATCATAGGAGTGGATGGGGTGAGAGTCCACGACGAGAAGATCCGGGCTATCAGGGACTGGCCAGAGCCGCGGAATGTGACAGAGCTTAGAGGGTTCATTGGTATCTGTACTTACTATAGGAAGTTCGTCAAGGGCTTCTCACAGCTTGCTGCACCCCTCACAGAGCTGACGAGGAAGGGGGCATTCAGTTGGACGGATACCGCCCAGCGAGCTTTTGATAAGCTCAAGGAGGTGATGAGTAGTTGTCCGGTGCTGGCATTGCCCGATTTCACTCAGCCCTTTGTCCTAGAGTGCGATGCATCAGGGGAAGGGATTGGAGCAGTTTTGATGCAGGAGGGTCACCCGATTGCGTTCGAGAGCAGGAAGCTCCTTCCACATGAGAGACTTTATCCCATCTATGACAAGGAGATGTTGGCCATCATGCATGCATTGGCCAAATTCCGGCAGTACTTGGTAGGTGGCAGATTCAGGGTCAGGACAGATCATAACAGCCTGAAGTACTTTCTGGAGCAGAAGCAGTTACAGGAGAGGCAGCAGAAGTGGATCAGCAAGATCCAGGCTTACGACTTTGACATAGAGTATGTCAAAGGAAAGAACAATGTGGTAGCAGATGCCCTTTCCCGTAGACCAGCCACGTTATCCCTCATGAGCTTGGACGCTGATTGGAAGGCTCGACTACTGGTTGAGTATTCCAAGGATAGATTTGCATGTGAGGTGCTGGATGGACAGGTAGCAGATAGCAGATACAGGGTGGCCGATGAGATCATCTATTACAGGGATAGGATCTTCTTGACTGAGGGATCTCAGCTCAAGGAGAAGATACTCCATGCCTCTCATGATTCACCATTGGCGGGCCATCAGGGGTTCACCAAGATGTACAGGGCCATCCGGGAGAGATTTGCATGGAAGGGCCTCACGGAGGACGTACTCCAGCATGTTCGGGAGTGTGAGGTTTGCCAGCGGAACAAAGGGGAGATGAACCATCCCGCAGGGTTGTTGCAGCCGCTTCCCATCCCAGAGGGGAAGTGGGAGAGTGTTTCGATGGACTTCATCACGGGTTTGCCCACAGTGCAGGGCAAGGACTGCATCTTCGTAGTAGTTGACCGGCTAACGAAGTATGCTCATTTTTTCGCCATTTCGGCACATTATACAGCAGCGCAGGTGGCAGAGCTGTTTTTCCGGGAGATTTTCAGATTACATGGTCTGCCCAAGACCATCGTTAGTGACAGGGACAGCCGTTTTATGGGTGGTTTTTGGCAGGATCTCTTTCGACTAGTAGGGACTGAGTTAACACCGAGCACTAGCTATCATCCCCAGACAGATGGGCAGACAGAGATAGTTAACAAGTGGCTGGAAGGCTACTTGCGTAACTACGTCAGTGGGCAGCAGAGAGCATGGTTGAAATGGCTACATCTGGGCGAGTACTGCTACAACACAACCCACCACATGACTATTGGCATGACCCCTTTCTATGCGTTGTATGGATACCATTCCTTATCTTTTGTGGACGTGATGTTTGGTGTCAGCAGGGCTCCACGAGCCAAATTATGGATCCAAGAGAGCCAAGATATCCTCCGGGCTCTCAAGGACAACATAGCCACCGCACAAAATCAGCAGAAATTGTATGCAGATAGGGGCCGAGTGGAGAGACACTTTGAGGTAGGGGATCTGGTCTACCTACGGTTACAGCCATACCGCCAGTCTTCACTCAAACAGAAGGGGGCAGAGAAGCTTAAGCCTCGCTTTTATGGACCATACAGGGTGATTCGTAGGATCGGACAGGTTGCATATGAGTTGGAGCTGCCCCAAGGCAGCCGGATTCATAACATTTTCCATGTATCATGCCTGAAGAAGGCACTGGGCCAGCACGTGACAGTCACCGGGGAGCTACCACCGACAGATGATGAGGGGCACTTGGTATTACAGCCAGAGGCCATTATTGACACCAGGGAGAGACAGCTGCGGAGCAGGAAGATCAGGGAGTTCTTGGTGAGATGGAAGAATCTGCCAGATGAGGATGCCACTTGGGAAGATGAGAAGATCTTACAGCATCCCTCACTTCAGTTGCTTGAGGACAAGCAACGTTTTGCCGGGGGAGACTGTAATATTCCCAATTAGCCTTGCTAATTGGAATATTGCATTTTTGCTTTATTTTGCCGCTTAGCTAGAAATAATAAATAAAGTGAGAAATAAGAGGGGTCACCTCACTTTAGTCACCTCACTTTATAATAAAGTGTTCTTTTTCCTAGTAGATTGACGTTGTAACTTAGAGAGGGGGCCTTGGGGGTCCACTTGAGTATGATGGGGGGAGGCATCAGGCTAACCCAAGGTAAACTGCGCAGATCCAGGGAGAGTTAAGTTTTGGAGGGAGTTTGACATTATAAAAGGAGAGGTTCTCACCTCATTTGGATGATTCATGATTTGATATTCTTCTTGATAGCTAGACTTTGTCTGCTTCGACACGCCGGTTGTTTAGTCGGTCTGCAGCACTGTTTAGTGCACGAGTGTCTCCGGTCGGAGATCTCACCCTTAGCCTCGGGGGACTTCGAGTGCCTGCCCTGGTAAGGTTATTTCTGGTTTCACCCTTAGCTTCGGGGGACTTCGAGTGCCCGCCCTAGTAAGGTCTGTTCCGAGTACACTTTTCAGTTCCAGTAGCAAAGCAGCAGCAGTTTCTGAAGCAAATCTGAGGAGGAGAAAGCCCTCTTGTGGCTGCGCAGTTCAGTGAGGAGAGGACGCTGTCTCATCAGGAGAGAGGACGTTGTTCTATTCAGGAGGGTGAGGACGCTGTCCCAGGAAGGACGCAGTCCAGATCTAGCAAGGGAGAACGCTGTTCAGGAGGAGAAGAACGCTGTCTAGCCTGGAGTGAGGACGCTGTCTATTTCTGAAGGAAAGGGTTGCAGATCTGAAGGCCCATTGTTAGATCCAACCTTGAAAAGGGTAGATCTGAGCAGATACTTGCAGATCTAGTCTTGTATGTTGCAGATCTGGAGGTTTAGCCCTAGATCCAGCTTGGGGAGTTGCAGATCCGAGGAGATATTGCGCATCTAGTCCAGATCTCGATGGGATAACATCGTATCCTCAAATTTCAGAGGTCAGAGATCTCGAAGAGATATTGTCGATCCGTGCCAGATCCGAAGGTTTGTGCGTATCCGATAGTGAGGACGTTGCATCGGGAAGGGAAGGACGTGCATCCGGTTTGGAGGCTTCAACCAGCAGGATCTCAGCATTCGTGGAGCAGACCACTTGGCAGGACGGAGGTCAAATGAGCAGGTTTCTGGGTGATGGCTACAACACCGTTTTCTAGCCTTCAGAGCCGATCTATCCGTCCGGGAGGTTTGGGTGACTCGGTGCTCCATTCTGCTTTTCCTGGGCAGTCATTACCACAGACAATGCCATTGGAGAGGGTTTTGCAAGGAGATCGCTTATTTATCGCCTTCTCAAACTTAGTACCGTTAGTCATCTTCGCATTCGTAGCAAACAGGACGCTCATCTCAAGGTACCCATTATCTGTTGAGAGGGTCTCCACTTGCCTAGGGCAAGGATAGGTGCACTTACTCTGATTTACTTGTACTCCTCTCTATGTACTTTCTGATTAATAAAATGGCTCAGTTTCTGGTATTCTATGTGTCATGATTCAGTGATCTGGTTCAGCGTTATATTTTCTATATCTGTTTGGCATATTTCTGTTTATTACTGGTTATTTCCCTTTGGGGATATTACAATTGAATCCGGAAATAAACCTCGATCTGTCTAGTCCAATTGTTTAGTTTCTCTGCATTACATTATCCATTATATGTGGGCAAATCAAACTTTACATCTAGCTTAAAAAATGGCTTCTTAGATGTATTTTTATGGTTCCTGTTAGAATGATGAGAAGAGGAAGAAGTTACTCCGTCCATGATCAAACACTTAGTCCGCGCTTCATGCTCCTTAAATTTATTTAGAGGATCAGGATCTGCAGGCACAGCTAGAACACTTGTTGCATGGTCCTTGATGCCATACTCATCTAGGACTGATAGGATCCTTGC
>CM076570.1:645071741-645299042 GCA_034641835.2 Pinus albicaulis | reverse complement strand
TTGTTGAAAATGCAGCAAGATGATGGAGCTTAGTGAAATGAAGTCGCCTTCACTAAGTGGGCCCGCAGGCTATTTTTGGTGCAAAATCTATTTTTAGACTATGTCTATTTTTAGACATATGGAGCATGGTCCAGGGGTTGCAGTATGTTATTCTTGGAGTATTGGTCATGTTGGTAAAAATAGATGGACCTCTATTTTTAGACATTTAGGTCGAAGTCTATGGTCCCACCCGCCTATCCTAAAAAGAAGAAACAAATATTATTTACCCTTAATAATATTTTTATTCTAAACTT
Organism: Pinus albicaulis; assembly: GCA_034641835.2. Classification (NCBI taxonomy): domain Eukaryota; kingdom Viridiplantae; phylum Streptophyta; class Pinopsida; order Pinales; family Pinaceae; genus Pinus; species Pinus albicaulis. The sequence goes on along the minus strand of CM076570.1, from coordinate 645,298,749 downwards.
CGCTTACTCTCATTTGAATACTCCCTCAAAATGAGTTTGCCGTGGCGGCTCATGCATCCGATGAGGAATTACGCGTATTCCTAGGGGTTTGGTGAGCTCATATTGTTGACTCGCCAGACTCGCGGCGTTTTCTGGTGGAGTTGATGAGAGACAGCTTGGTGGAGTTGTGTTCTATTTAACTTAGTTGAACTAGTTGAGATTAGTTTAACTAGCTAATCAACTAGTAATGAGTGGAGTGAATTAAATATTATTTAATTCACTAATTATTAACTCATTATTCAACTCAAGAACTATCTACTCACCACAAAATTCTGGACAGGTCAAAGGAGACCAAGAAAGAGGTAGATGAAAGGGTTGAGATAGCTATCAGTTGTGACATCAGTTGTGCATGAGATTTGCACCACACTTGGAGGAATTGCCCATGATGATTGCGCTGTCAAGCCAAGGAGATTCGAACCTTGGATCTCTCATTAGACCAACCTTGATTGCACAATAAAGGCAGGCAATTAGTGGATGTGTTTTGAACCTGTGACTTTTCAAAACCAAGCTAGTTTGTGTGTAACTTTATGAGATAGTACTGAGTACTTGTGAGGAGTATTGTGCTATGTACTGTTACATGTTTTCTCCATTATAATATACACAATAGCTGAGGGGTTTTCAGCTATAAGCTTTCCCCATACATACTGTGTAATGTGTGTGATGTTTTGATGATATTTTGATCGCATACCGCTTGTTTTATTTCCGCATGTGTGATGATCTGAGTGGAAGAGATTATGTGTTGCATATGAATTCGAATTGATATGTGATCAGGATAATCTCAGTGGATAAATCTTCTTTATTCAGCAAATTTCTACATGGTATCGGAGCTATTGAAGCAGAGATTGATCATTACAGTGATTACAAACTTATTTCGGTAGACAGAGTCTGCATGCGGGCCAGGTAGCCTCTACATCCATTCTTTCCTTTGAAAGGTGATATATCGAGTAAATGCCCCTGCAGTCGATCTTTGTGCTAGAAATAATTTGTTCTCACAGATCAAGAGCGATTGAGCTTTGAGCTCATAATTCGAATTTTGCAGCAGTTTTGTTTTCTTGGTGCCGGAGTTGAAAATGTCTTTCAATGGTTTGCGACTCGAATATGCTCTTGAAGGCAGTTCGAATTATGTTGCATGGAAGGATCGCATGGAGGCAGTATTAGAAGATAATGGACTGAAGGAGTTCGTAGATACGGATGTCCAAAAGCTCACTGATCCTGCTGAAGTCGAAGCCTGGCAAAAGAAGATGGCGAAATGTCGAAGGATCCTGTTGGAGGGCGTCAAGGATCATATTGTATCCAGCCTGCATGGAAAGGCTTCTCCATATTTAATGTGGAAAGTTTTGACGGATCTATTCCAGAGTAAGAGCGACCAAAGGAAGCTGGCGCTCAAAGATAAGCTCAGGAACATCAAGATGGAGAAAGGCGACAGTATCGCCAAATACCTCACGAAGTTCACTCAATGCAAAGATGAGCTGGGAAGTGTGGGGGTGACTGTCAAAGACGAGGACATGGTCGACCTGGCTCTCCTTGGTCTTCCGAAGGCTTGGCACTCATATCAAGATAGTGTCAATGGTCGGGAGAAGCTGCCGGGATGGGAGCGCCTTGGGGCGGATCTCATGCAGGAGGAGATAAGGAGGACTACTCGAGATGGATCTTCATCAAAGGGAGCTGATGAAGAAAACTGCGCTTTGGTCGCCAAAGCAAAGAAGGGGAAGGGTAAGAAGGCTTTCGTCCGGTGCGAAAGAAGAAGACACATGTCCAAGGTGGAAGTGTTTTCACCGGTCACCACACCACACCGGCCACACCGTCCGGCAGGAAGAAGAAGGCAAGGCCGGCCAACATCCGGGCAGCGGGAGAGGTATTGGCTTTGACTCGAATCGGATTTTTCATCGATCACATGCTTGGTCTCGCGTGCGGACCGCTTGGTTCTTGGACGTGTGCGTCATTTCACATGCGCATCTCCGGAGATCGAGACTATTTTCAGATCCGGAGGAAAAGATCTCGGCGCGGCCACCAGATGGGGCACAGATGGTAGACATGCTGGCGACTAGCACGTACCATTTCCTTTGAGAGGGAGTCTGGTAAACCTTTCATATTGAAGGTAGTTTTGCATGTTCCAGGATTGATGTAGAACGTGATCTCTGTGGCGATGTTGGAAGACAAGGGGTATGATGTGGTCTTCAGCGAAGGAAAAGCCTTCCTGCGCAGTAAGACTACTGGTGAGACCCGGAAGATAGGGGTTCGAGTCAAGAACCTTTATCAGTTGCAAGTAGATGGCTGCGCAGCAATGGCATGCAAGGCGGGAGAAGTGGTGAGCCGGGATGATGAGGGCGAACTGTGGCACAAGAGATTGGGCCACCTTCACCATGGAGCTTTGAAGACACTGCAGCAGATTTCTACTGGGCTTCCTAAGGGCACTCTTACACAGTCAGATTAGTGCAAGGGGTGTACCTTGGAGAAGTATGTGAAAGCCACCTTTCACGAGAAGGTTAGTCGTGCCACGACGATCCTTGAGAGAGTTCACACAGACGTGTGTGGTCCTTTCTCAGTTGCTTCGACAACAAAGCACAAGTACTACGTGATCTTTGTTGATGATTTCTCTCGGAAGTGCTGGATCTTCTTCATGCAGAAGAAGAGCGAGACATTTTCTAAGTTCTGTGAATTCAAGGCGCTGGTAGAGAAGGAATCGGGGAAGCATGTGAAGGCTCTTAGGAGCGACAATGGTGGTGAATTCATCTCGGCTGAATTCAAAGACTTTTTCAGCGCAGAAGGGATTCGGAGAGAGCTCATCGCACCCCATAACCCACAGCAGAACGGGGTGGCTGAGCGGAAGAACAGAACGATCGTGGGTGCTGCACGGCGATGTTGCATGATCAGGGCCTACCCCTTCACTTGTGGGCTGAGGCATGCAATACAGCAGTGTATGTGCAGAACCGTTGTCCTCACAAGGTTCTTGGTATGAGTACACCAGAGGAGGCTTATTCTGGCAAGAGGCCTGATATTTCCTCATCCTAGGAATTTTTGGCTCACCCGTTCGTTACGTATGTGACAAAGGATGCCGGCAGAAGCCGGGATCCGACCCAGCAGGGGGGAACACGGTGGGGCACATCCCTAGACCCCACAACCACGGTGTATTTACGTGCGCCCCAAGACCGGCGGGGGGCGACGGGACATCAAGTTTCGTGAGGAAAGCCAGCAAGGTTCGCTGAGAGGAGCCACACTTGCATGCGTATGAGGAGCCGTTAGTTCCCAAGGAGGAGTTTCCATGTGGATCGGCCCGCAAGAGGAAGTTCGGGTAGGAAGAACCACCCATGGCCGCCAACCACCGCAGGGCGCAAGCGCACTGCGTGTCGAGCGACCCCCGAGATGCAAGAGAAGGTTGTAGGACCACCCACAAAGACAGCGCGTACAAGAGGCGGGGGCCACCGTGACTCCAAGACACCTGACATGGCTCTTGTGAGTCAATGTGTCGTGACCGAGCCATCCTCTTTTGAGGAAGCTGTGGAGGAACCCGCATGGGTTGATGCCATGATCGAAGAATATGATTCGATCGTCAGGAACAGTGCATGGGAGATTGTCCCAAGACCGGTGGGGAAATCAGTGGTGGGTTCGCGAAGGATCTACAAAGTGAAGGTGCGGTCGACGGGAGGGAGAAGTACAAGGCGAGATTTTTCGCCCGTGGCTTTTCACAGATCGAGGGGATCGATTATGAGGAGACTTTTGCACCTGTCGCAAGGTACTCTTCCATATGGACGATCCTTGCTCTCTCAGTGTAGATGGGATGGCACATTCATCAGATGGATGTGAAGACTGCGTTCCTCAACGGAGTCATTGAGGAGGAGGTGCACATAGAGCAGCCTGAAGGTTTCGAGATCTTCAGCTGTGAGTCGCATGTGTGCCGACTCAAGAGAGCACTGTACGGGCTGAAGCAAGCACCTCGTGCTTGGTACACTCACATAGACAACTACTTCACCGGGCTTGGATTCTCCAAGAGTGAGGCGGATCCTAACCGTACTCGTATTGTGGTGGAGGGGAAGCCGATCATTGCATCGTATGTAGATGATCTGATTTTGACTTCGGGTGATAAGTCGTTGATACTTTCATGCAAGGAGGACCTTGCTAGAGAGTTCGAGATGAAGGACTTGGGCCTCCTTCATTATTTCCCGAGATTGGAAATTTGGCAGCGCAGTGATGGACTGTTTGTTTCTCAGGGTAAGTATGCCCGGGAGATATTGGAGAAGTTCAACATGCATGGCTGCAAGCCTATTGATACTCCTCTTCCTGGAGGTTGGAGGAAGGAGGATGTTACTTCAGCGAAGGTAGTGGATGCCACTGTTTATCGACAGTTGGTGGGGTCGCTTATGTATCTGGTCAATACACGACCCGATATATGCTATGCTGTTAACCAGATTTCACAAGCTATGGTTAAGCCAACCAAGCTCTTCTGGAAGGCAAAGTGTATTGCGTTATCTTAGTGGCACATCGGGATATGGTCTATGGCATGGCGATGAGGATGGAGCGAAGCTTCCAAGCCTGATCGATGACAAGGCAGGAGCCCAACGGACCGAAAGAGCACATCTCGGGAGGAGTTTTCAGCATTGGGTCGACAATGTTTCCCGGAAGAGAGCAGTGAGATCCGTGGCACTCCGCTCAGCAGAGGCTTAGGCACATGGCGCAAGCTTGGCTGCATGCGAGGCTATTTCTGATGAGGAAGATCCTCGTTGGATTGTTCGGGAAGCACTTTGAGCTCACAGTGATTTATTGTGATAACCAAAGTTGCATTAAACTCTCGGCTAATCCAGCATTTCATGATAGATCCAAACACATCGACATCAGGTACCATCATATCAGAGATTGTGTTCAGCGGAGAATCATGATGCTTTCATATGTTCCCATGGAGGATCAGGATGCCGACATCTTGACGAAGGCGCTCACCAGGAGCAAGTTTGAATTCCACAGAGGCAGGATAGGGGTTGCAGATAATCCATATCTTGCCGAGAGGGAGTGTTGAAAATGCTGCAAGATGATGGAGCTTAGTGAAATGAAGTCGCCTTCACTAAGTGGGCCCGCAGGCAAATTCTGTCGCAAAGTCTATTTTTAGACTATGTCTATTTTTAGACATATGGAGCATGGTCCGGGGATTGCAGTATGTTATTCTCGGGAGGTTGGTCATGTTGGTAAAAATAGATGGACCTCATTTTTAGACATTTAGGTTGTCTCCTATTTTTAATCGCCTATCCATAAAAATAGAAAAGTCAAATATTATTTACCCTTAATAATATTTGGACTCTAAACTTCAGCTTACTCTCTTGGAGCACTTCAGTTCGAGCTACAGAAGTGGCTCATGCATCTGACAAAGAAATTACGCTATTCCTAGGGTTTTGGTGAGCTCATGCATGGTTGACTTCAGTTAGGACTTCAGTGGCAGAAGTTTGATGGAGTTGATGAGACATTTGGTGGAGTTGTGTTCGGTTTAACTTAGTTGAACTAGTTGAGATTAGTTTAACTAGCTAATCAACGAATGAGGGAGTGAATTAAAATATTGGCTTAATTCACTAATTATTAACTCATTATTCAACTCAAGAATACACTGGGCTCAATACGAAAGGTATGATTAGCTCAAAGGAGACCAAAGGAAAGAGGTAGATGAAAGGGTTGAGATAGCTATCAGTTGTGACATCAGTTGTGCATGAGATTTGCACCACACTTGGAGGAATTGCCCATGATGATTGCGTTGTCAAGCCAAGGAGATTCAAACCTTGGATCTCTCATTAGACCAGCCTTAATTGCGCAATAGAGGCAGGCAATTAGTGGATGAGTTTTGAACCTGTGACTTGTTCAAAACCAAGCTAGTTTGTGTGTAACTTTATGAGATAGTACTGAGTACTTGTGAGGAGTATTGTGCTATGTACTATTACATGTTATCTCCATTATAATATACAAAATAGCTGAGGGGTTTTTAGCTATAAGCTTTCCCCATACATACTGTGTAATGTGTGTGATGTTTTGATGATCTTTTGATCGCATACCGCTTGTTTTATTTCCGCATGTGTGATGATCTGAGTGGAAGAGATTATGTGTTGCATATGAATTCGAATTGATATGTGATCAAGATAATCTCGGTGGATAAATCTTCTTTATTCAGCAAATTTCTACACTATTTTCAAGGCCACTTCTATTTATGGATCAATCTGGATCATCTCTTCATGGGATCCTCCTCATCCCCACCTATATCTATGTTAAATGTTGATTTGAACTATCTGCATTAGAAATCATCTACCTAGAAGACTGCGCATGCACAAAATATTCCTCACCTTCAGGTGTAGTTGCTTGAAGTTTGACACCTAAATCCTTATCCACCACTAGCAGCTAGTAATTTGGACTTTGAAACAAGTATGGAAAGGTCCAAATTCCTCATCAACAACAATATCTCTATTAAATCTCACCTTATTCATGTCATGATCAAGTAACCTATATGACTTATGATTGTCATTGTACCCTATGATCATTTGTTTTTTCTTTTTGTATCCAACTTGGTTCTCTTTTCATCCAGAATCCAAATGTAGGCAATATAACCAAATACTTTAAGATCCTTGACGTTGGGCATTCTTCAATACCTTGCTTCCTTCAAAATCTTCCTCTTCACCACCATTATTGGAGATATAGTCAATAAATGTATTGTTGTGAACATGCCTCAACCCAAAACCTATTTGGAACACACATATTTTGTGACATACACCTATCCATCTTTGTGATAGTGTAGTTTTGCCTTTCAACCACTCCATTCTATTGTGTAGTGTAAGGCATAGCGAATTGTCTTTTAATCTCATGTTTAGCACAAAACTTATTGAATTCTTTGGAATAGAATTTGCCATTATTATTGGACTTAAAGTGAAGTACTAAGACTTTGAACTTTTTAAATTCATTAAACATGTCATATTTCATTTTCAAAAAATACACCCACATTTTCCTAATATAATCATCAACAAATAGAAGGAAATACTTGGCATCGACGATTAAATTCATGTCCATTAATCCAGAAATGCTTGCATGAACCAATTGAAGGAATATTTGTACTTTCCCTTCTTGTATTTTCCTAATATAATCATCAACAAATAGAAGGAAATACTTGGCATCGACGATTAATTTCATGTCCATTAATCCAGAAATGCTTGCATGAACCACTTGAAGGATTATTTGTACTTTCCCTTCTTGTCTTGCATCAAATGTAATGTCTCTTTTAGAGAATAGAAGAAAGGAGAAAATTAATTTAATTATTTAATGTCACCCTAAAGGTGATATTGAATAATTGAATTAAAAAGGAGATTATGCCGGACTTTTTAATTTAATTGAGAAAATAACTTATAAAGTCACTTTATTATTACAAAATGACCCATGGTATTACAAATACCCATGGTTACCCATGGTATTTGGAGGAGAAGAATTATAAAAAAGAGGAGCATTCATTTTGGGGTATGCTTGGATATTTGATATTTTGTTAATTGTCCCAAGAGCTCTTGTGGCTTAAGGTGGAAGGGAGAAACCCTCATTGTATTTCTGGGTTTTGGTGTTGAAATACACACCCTAGATGGTGGTGATTAGTTTCCGATAATGGTGATTAGTTTCTGGGGTGAAAGATTCCATCCTAACTAGTCAAAAGGGAGAACCACTTTAGGTTTTGGTGTTGAAATACACACCCTAGATGGTGGCGATCCTAACTAGTCAAAAGGGAGAACCACTTTAGGTTCTTCAGTAGTGCTCATCAAGAGAAAAAAGGAAATTGTGTTTTGTCATGGCATATCACCGGGGAAGGCCAAATTATTATATCTCAAGAGGGTCGAATTGGTGGATCAGTTGCTAGAAATCATATTACAGAAGTCTGTGAACCAGAAACCAAGTATATCTTCCCAATTTTTTATGTGATATATTTCAGTCAATTATTATTATATAAAATAAAATTGGGTTTCTTACATTAAATACTGATTTCTATGGATTTGTGTTGCATTTTATCAATGTTTTGGGAAAAAAATTATACTATAATATTATTTTGCAATTTTTAGCAAAATAATAATAAGAGATATTACAATGGTTTCAAAGTTGATAATAAAATGTTTACAAACTAGTAGGAGAAATTGCTTGCAATAGCAATTCAAAAAATCCAAAAAATTGAAGATTGCACCAGAAAGTTTGAAGATTATAACAAAAAAAAAAATTAATTCAAAATTTTACTAGAGAATATTAAGAATCTAACCAAAATCTCAGAGGAAGGAAAAATAAATTTCAGACCTGAAGATGATGATAGACCCAAGAATGGTGTAGTTGAAAAACTTGCAGAGTTAAGGTAGAAGAAATAAAAGAAAAGATTGCAGATTACGTTGCAAGGAATCCAAAGCTCATTGAGCCTGCTCGGTTGCATAAGCTTATAGCAAATGAGCATTTGGAAAGTGGTGTAAGGGTTAATGTACTACCATACATCACTATCTGCAATTTAAGAAGACGTTCAACATTCATGGAGGGTATCTACTAAGTATTGCATCTAATAGCAGGAGTGCCATAAATAAGGCTCTAGAGCTTATGGCCAAACTAACTGTTGCTCGACGATATTTGAAATATCTCAGATTAAACTCTGCTCGCCAGTATTTGAAATATCCCAGGTTAAACTCTGACATTGGAGGGAAAAATATTAGTCTTCTTGGGGTTGGGCCTCAAAAGGTTGAAGGACTTTTACATATTTTCAAAACACAACTACTTCCAAATGCCAAATGCCAGGTCTACAATAACTGACCACCATATTGAAGCTGATGATTCGGTCATTATGTCATTTCCGATGCTTACATACCTTACCTGGAGCTCATCAATAAGTTGCCTACCAACAAAATAATAAACCACTCGCACAATTTTTTTGTGAACAAGGGATCTTTAAATCTCGTTGCCATCTAATTGTGTTTACGTCTCACATCTAATTGGCCTATTTCGCATTCTTGGAGATCATGGGTTGTTATGGGAATTAACCAAATCTCATGTCAATGTAAAAAATATTACGGGATGGTTTTCTGTTGACATTATGTTTGAATAAATATTGATTAAACTCTCTGTAAAATCTGGTGTCAAAGCTCTCATTTTTGGAGCCAATGGATACACCCATTCTCATATTCGTAACTCCTAACGCCTTTGAAGTTGTTTCCAATCCCAAATCTCGATCTGCTCTCTCGTATCCTCCCCAGGGTTAGGTCTCTCTTCTTTGTATAAAAGGGACTACTAATTTCATTTCTAAAATATTATAAAAAAGAATTTATAAACCACTTTTATGAGATCTTTTCATTATAGGGACTATTAACTTCATTTCTAAAATATTATAAAAAATATATATAAATCACTTTTAAATCTCATAAAAAGTTTAAAATTCTAAGGCAGATGATTAAGTTATCCAAAGCTAAGTCTGAGCCATGTCATGTTCGATGTTTACCAAAGTCTTTGCTTATGCAAGAAATCTTATATTGATCTATACAAGTGAGCCATTGTTGAGCATTCATTCAATTCCAAATATCTTGTTTGCTTTGATCAATCCAAAATCTTATCCAAGTCCTTTTCACAACACTCACATTATCAAAGAAGCTCTTGAAATGTAGAAGCACTGTGATAATTTCAATAAGGAAGATGGATTCAAATTAAGTCAATACTGGAACCGTGTTGTCCATTATTTTTTTTCTTTAAGTGTGTTGTTGTTAATTTATTATTAATAATTAATTTATAATTATTTCTCTATTTGACTTCTACTCTCTCTTTTTTCTTTCTTTATTTAAATAATTGAATTTCGTTAGTTTATTATTTTTAATTTGTTAATTTTAATTCGATTTTTTTTTTTCCTTTCACTTTAAATTCAAATTTTTTTTTTTAAAGCTTGGAGGTACATTTACATCATGTTCAATGTATCACCCCATTCTAGGTGAAAAATTGAACCATTGACTTCACATCAAGAGTGCCTTAATAGAGACCAACTTATTTATTTAAGTTAAAAATCTTATTTTTAATTTAAAAACTTATCAAGAGTGCCTTAATAGAAACCAACTTATTTATTTGAGTTAAAAATCTTATTTTTAATTTAAAAACTTTTATTATTATCGAAACTCTTCTTTGATCTGTTCTTTTTGTCTTGCCCCTTAATTACTCTTTTAAAATTTATTATTGTTTTTCCCAACAACTAAATAATTAAATTCTTTTCTATTTAAGGCTTTCAACACTCACATGTTTATCATTCAATATTGTCTAGTCGTTGATGGTGAAGGGCCCCTGAAACGTTTATAAGATATTAATCGTATACAGAGTTCCATCATGAGCTTTATATAATATTCTTTATATATATATTGAACATTATGGTTTTCTTTATTTTTTTGGGTCATAAAATGTCTATATATTTAAAATATTTCAATTTTTTTTAAGCTAATATTTATAGATATTTGAACCAATGAACAATTACAATGAGTGTCTTAATAGTATACCTATTTATTGGTAATTCAAAGTTTTATGAAATATTCCAAATTGTTCTACACAAGAATCAAATCACAATAATTACCACTATTCACCTCAATATCAAAAATATAAATTTTCTCGTCTTATAAAAATTACTCATCACTATTTACTTGTTCAAAATTTTTCCACACAATCTAACATATTTCCATAAAATAAAACCTATGGAAATGAAATTAATGCCCGCCAACTACCACTAAAAGTGTTATCATTTGACAAATGCAAACTTCTCCTTAAACCTACTTCACTTATCTATTTATTAAAATATGATTTTATTATATGTATTTGATTCCACGAAAACATTCCGAAGTCTTTGCCAAGTGTAATCTTGTCATTAAACCCACTGAGCTATGGGTAATCTTGTCATTAAACCCACTAAGCTATGGGTATATTAGAATATTATTGTGTGTATTTGTTTAATGCGTTTTATTTTATATATTATAAAATTACTTTGATTTTTTTATAATTTTTTTTATCATTATCAATTTAAAAGGGAAAAAATAAATGAGATGATTTTAAATTTATACATTATAAAATTACAATATTGGTAAAATTGAAAAAAAAAAATCACAATAACTGTAAAAGGATTTAAAGTGATTTATAAGGTTAATAATATAATTTTTTAATAATAAAATATGATTGGATAAATTATGAATATTTTAAACTTATTGAGTGTGAGGAGGATGTATATTTTTTTCAGTTGCAAATTTTAATAAAATTTTTTATTGAATGTTAAGAATATGATGTTATCAAGTTATTAAATTTTGAATTTTTTTTTGGGTTTGATTTATGAGATTTGAACTTTGAATCTTATAGTTTAGATATTATTTCATAACATTATGATCACTAATTGAGTTGCCTTCCCCAAACTTTGATTAATTTTAAAAATATCGATTTGATATTTTTTATGATGATTAAAAAGTTAAAGTGATTTGTTTTTAATATATCATTGTGGTTATTTAATAATAAATGTAAGACAATTTTTTTTTGTGTTAATGCTTATGTTAATAATATAATTCTTTTAATGTTTATAGAAAGATGATTTGATAAAATATTAATAGTTTAACTTGTTCATTGTTTTTTTTACTAGACGAATCGATAACACGATGATTCTCATACTCGTGTGACATGGGGTTGATACCTATCAGATGCCTCTATAACCTCCAGGTGTGATCACACCGCCCCCAAGCATGGTGCACAGGCTAGATAAGGATTAAGCTTGTGACCTACGCAGTGAAACAAATGCATTAGCAGTATGTTTTCTTTCCAATTGGTTGCACCCCTAGGAGCTAGTTTAACTTGTTCATTGTTACACACATCTTATAGCATATATATTTTCTTTTTGGTTACAAATTCAATCAGAATTTGAAGAAAGCTTTAGGAATGAGGAGAGTTCTACCATGATTCATTTCAATGCATGGTGGATTAATGTTCATAGAATTTTTTCCCAATATGAGTCCATGTAGATTATCAAAATCTCAATCAAAGTTCTAAATCAATGAGAATTATATTTGTTTGTATTGTCAAACTTAAATTATTAGTGGGAAGTTTGTTACAGTATTAGATGACTATGCTTATTCTATGTTTACCATAATTGATAAGATAACTAAAAGAAGTTGGCATGAATGATGACTTGTAAACAATCTAAATATTTATAATTGTATTATTTATACTGGATTTTGGTGATACTTAGTGTTATCAACCAATGTCGTTATGTTTATTTTGCACACATATATAGCCACAAAAAGTGAAGTAAATTTCATATAATAGAATGGGTTTTTCATGAATTGGTCTATGTTACTCAATTATTTGCACATTGATATGTTTATGTTCTTTTCCCTCAGGTGTAAAAAATATACAAAATAAAAGGGTTCCCTTATTTCATTTCATATGGCTATTTTTATAAATTAAGTTCTTCATATTAGCAATATTCATTATTGTTAAATGCATTTAGGATTTTTATATATTATGGATTTTGTGGAGAAACTATTGATAGTACCAAGTTTTAATTGACCTGCAATTTGTGAAATCATCCTTTTATTTTGATGTGGGCATAAATGTTAATAATTCTTGTGTGTAATTAGGGGTAGACACTGTATCAATCCTTTGTCTTCTAATGTCATTTCTTTAACATTGTATTTTTTTTCAAAGGAAATAAATATTGGTATATATTATGAAAATAATATACAATACATCTATTAGAGATTGTTCAAAATAGACCTCATCATAAGGGATATGCCCAACACAATCTAGACAAATTGTCTCAAAATAACTAAATTACCCTACTTCCCTGATAATTTAGTGCTTTACAATACATTATATCGTTTTAAAATACCAAAATAGATTAGTCTATATCCATCATTATTAGACTAAAAGCATAGCCTATGGGAGCAGAATCAAGCCCACTTATTTAATTATGTTATCCTCAAAGTACCTAAAATTAAAAACACCAACAACATTTAGACCTTATTTTGATGGAGCATTTGCAACCATGTTTGATTCTCGAAAGATGTGTTGGAAAGATATAATCTAAAAAGACAATTTAAGAGATATGATATGGTCCAACCAATAACATAGGTTTGTAGGAGAGAAATTAGTGTGCCCTAGAACACCATGAATGAGAGACTTTGAATCTCCATATATATGAATGCATTCCAGAGTGTTGAAAATGAAGCAAGAATTTTCTAATTTAATTTTTCCTTTGATTAAATTAGGAGAAAATTGAAATTCCACATTAGTGCCCTAGAACACCATCAATGAGAGACTTTGAATCTCCATATATATGAATGCAGTCTAGAGTGTTGAAAATGAAGCAATAATTTCCTAATTTAAATTTTCCTTTGATTAAATTAGGAGAAAATTGAAATTCCACATTAGTAGACAACTTGAATGAGTTAAGTGAGTTATTATCACTCAGTTGGCTTATTTAATTCGATTTGGAGGATGAAATTGAGTTGTGTACAATTATTCCTAAATTTTAGGAGCCTAGGTTGAGTTAATTTCAGTTGTAACAATTTAATCCAGTTAAATTGAGTTATGGTCAGTTAAATTAGTTCCAACTGTTGGAGAAACTAATGGGAGGTCTAACAGTGGGGTTCATCTTCATTGTTTAACCAGTTAAACTGATCAATCAACCTACATTAACTCATGCATGAAAAAAATTTGAGTTGCCCAATTGAGATTGGAGTTCAAGGGAAGTGTACTATCAGTTGTAGAATATTCCAAATTGTACATTTTATGCATGCAGTCAAAGAAAGGCCTAAAGGAATTGTGAAATTCTCAATGAGTAATTTCCCTAATTAATAGGGGCTAATTCCCCATCTAAAAACACAAGGAAATATGAGCTTGTAGGCTTGGAAATTTGGCTAAGTGTTGGCCAAAGGCAGTCAGTTAGTCAGAGGATAGAATATATTTGTGCAGTTTGAGCTCAAGGTTGAGCATAACATATTATATTCATCCAGATTCTTTGATTAATGAAATACATATAGCAAGGGGTTTTGAGCAGTTTCTTTCCCCTAGATATATCTATGTGTATGTGTGTTAATGATTTGTGTTCCCGATCATGAATTTACTTCCGTTGATTGGTAGAGTAGATTTGAGTCTTATGTTTTAATGCATTACATGAGAATTTTTGAATCTACATTAAAATTCTACATCGTATCAGAGCTAGATTCATAATAGAGAAGTGAATTTGAATTTGTCATTTCAGGAGGTTCAAATTTCAAGATAAGTGTTACAGGTTTTCTCCAAGACTAAGAAGATGGCTTTCAATGGACTTAGGCTCGAGTATTCTTTGGAAGGAACCACAAATTTTGTGGCATGGAAGATCTGCATGGAGGCAATATTGGATGATAATGAGGTGCTAGAATACATCAAGATAGATGTAGCAAAACCCCAAGCATCTTATGCCTAGGGTCTCTCTCAGTGGAAGAAGGATGTGGCTAAAGCAAGGAGAATCATATTGGAGGGATTTTGAGATCATATTGTCTCAAATATCCATGGGAAAGAGATTTCGCTTGTGATGTGGAAAAGATTGATATATTTGTTTGAGAACAATAGTGACCACAGGAAGCTGGTACTCAAGGAAAAGCTTCGAAGTATTAAGATGCAAAAGAATGAAATAATTTCGTAGTACTTGAGAAAGTTTAGACATTGTGGTGATAAAATTGGCAGGGAAAGTGTTATTGTCCTGGAAGAAGATATGGTAGATCTAACTCTTTTGGGCCTTCCCGAGAGCTGGAACAATTATCAATATTTTGTAAATGGTAGAGAGCAACTACCAATTTGGGATCAATTATGGTCAAATATAGTGCATGAAGAAATAAGGCAGAGCAACAGAGATGTGACCTCATACAAGGTTGAGGATGAGGAAAATTATGCCTTGGCTGGAAAGGAAAATAAAGGGAAAGGGAAGAAATCCCAATCCAAAGGAGATTCCAATCAAGGGGGAAAGAAAAAGGATATAAGTGAAGTAGATCGTGGTTTTGGTGAAGAACATCTACAAGTTGGATGTGGCAGAGTATGCTTCTTTGAGCACAAAGGCAGAGAAGGTGCAGAGCCGAGATGTTGGTGAATTATGGCATAAAAGACTTAGACATTTGCACCATGGAGATTTGAAGATCATGCAACAAATCACCACAGGATTCCCTAATGGAGCACTGGAGTAAAAAAATACA
The DNA here is from genome assembly GCA_034641835.2 of Pinus albicaulis. Taxonomy (NCBI): domain Eukaryota; kingdom Viridiplantae; phylum Streptophyta; class Pinopsida; order Pinales; family Pinaceae; genus Pinus; species Pinus albicaulis. The sequence continues at coordinate 645,283,510 of CM076570.1, read as the reverse complement.
TGCAAAGGGTGTACCTTGGGGAAGTACACAAAATCCACCTTCAATGATTGGGATAGCAGGCCACATGCAATCCTTAAAAGGATCCACTTTTATGTTTGTGGACCTTTCTCAATATCCTCCACAACCAAGCATAGGTATTATTTTATATTTGTAGATGATTTCTCATGTAAGTGCTATATTTTATTCATGCAAAAGAAAGACTAGAAATTCTCCAAAGTTGTTGAATTTAAAGCACTTGTTGAGAAAGAAACTCGCATGAAAGGGAAGGCTCCCAAGATCGATAACGGTGGTGAATATGTGTCAAATGAGTTTAAAAACTTAAGTGCAAAGGAATGTTATACAATATTTTGTCACACTCCCAGTCTCGTATCTTGAAATGCGGAAATTTGTGTCGTCAATGTCACAAGTGTCGGAAAGTGATGAAAGTTGTCCAAACAATGTATTCACCATGAAACATGTTTGTGGAAATCAGAAGAATGTCCTTGAAGAAAAGGAAGAAAACTTGGAAGAATTATGAAGAACTTGTCAAAAACCTTTATTTGCAATCCGAACACAATTTGTGTAGTAGTTTCTAGTGTTGATAACCTGTGGCATTATACAAGCCTCGCGCTGCAAGCGTGGATTTTAAAAGGAGATCCTCTTCAATCAGTTTTTCCCAAAATGAAGGAGAATCTTCTCTTACTAGAAAGCTCGATAACGATGACGTGGTTTCATGTAGATAAATATTGGAAAGAGACCTCCCATTCCTGGCCCTATATCCTCCTTCCATGGATCTCTCCCTTAAGATGTGGAACTCCTCTCTCTTTTCATGGATCCTCAACTCATTGTCCGTCCCTATAATTTAAATTCCCACTATCCACTAATGGTTACTGAGGTTGGTCATTGCTTTTTTGTGGGTTGTTGGCTGTTGGCAAGATGGTTCCCATCCTAAGCGCTGAATTATGCCCAAATGCTGCCCATTTGCAAAGGAGAAAGGTGTTTGAAGGCTAATGCTTAAACTTGGAATCTCGCTTGAAGGAGGCTTCCAACGTCAAGGCTTCATTGGTTGTAATGCTCCCTTTTCCATCTATTTATAATACAATATATGTTTTCTTTCCATAAATGCTTCAAATATTTTCCATTTATTGTAATACTCCTTGATCTATTACATAATTTGTATTAGAAAGTGTTATTCTTCACATGTGTTTGTTGTCCCACTTGATTTTTCTTGCAAGCACTCAACTACACCAACAAAGAGGATATCATGAGCTTGGAAGCCAAAGAGTTAAGGTTGAAATTAACGGTATTACCATCAGAGAGAGGTAGGAGATCTATCCTCGTTCCCATTTTCTAATACGAATTAGGAAAGATTGCATTTAGTTGTCTTATGTAGTTTCTAGATCCTCCCATAGGACTAGAGGGATTGTTTCTGTCCGTGGAAAGGATTTCCTACACAAAAAAATGGCGACTCCACTGGGGACTACATAACCCTTCAAATGTCCTTTTGTTTTTTGTCTCTTTCGATAATTTTGGCCAACCTCCTAGCGCTCCGTAACTTTGATTGATTATGGATCTGCATTCTAAGTGGTGTGTTGTTTAGAGTGTCAAATTTGGATATCCATTCAATTCTTTTAATTTTTTCCTAAGTTTCTCTCGCCCAACGCATTTTTCTCTTAAAAAAAAAGAGCATTGTCAACATGGATTTGGCTGCTTACTATCGCACTTACGACCTTGTCTTCCACTATCTGCCTTCTTTGGTCCAAAAATTTGAGATTTCTTAGAGTTTTTGTCAGAAGATATAGTTGATCTCTAAAGTTTTTCTCCTACTATTTTTTCATAGAATTGCGAATTATTGTTGTCAATTTCTTAATGGTTTGCAAGATTTTGTTCCATGTTGAAGTAGTGAAAACGAAATTTGGTTGAATCTTTAGTTATTTAGGTGAATCAAATCTACTATTTTATTGCTTGCATGTGTTGAGGGAATTACTAATTTTTTTTCTAATAAGAATTTTAGTCCTTTTGAAAACCAAAAAAGAAATTGCATTTGCATTTGTTAAACCTTCATCTCAAAGTTGATCATTACTTATGGAATTGCGTTATATTACATTGCACTGGAATTTTTTTTTTGAGATTGTCATTGAGTATAAATTACATTGCTTAGTGTTGAAAGCTGATAAGTGCATCCTCATTCTTTAAAAAAAAAAAAATCATGTAGGTGAACTTTAGTGAATTAAAATTCATTTACTTTTTGGGTTGTTGCGTTGGAATTGTGAAGTTGAAAGATCTAGTTAGGAAGCTCTTGTTGGTTGCATATTCGATTGTTACATCAATGTTTTCAATTCTTCCCTACACTAGATATCTTACATTGAAAATTAAAAGAGTCCTTTTTTTCATATCAATTGCATCGTAGGTGTGTTCAAGCGACATCGAGTTTTGAGCCTTGAAATCAACACATAATCCAAGATTAAATTTAAAATTCATCTCAATTAACCTAAGGAGCATTTGGAACATTAACACAAACATCTAGAGGTCTAGGCTAGATATGTTTTTTGGCATCATTAAACATTAGAGTTGTTGTTGCTTTCCAGCGTTGCATCCTTGGGGTGAAATCCTGTTCCACGTACATAAGTGTATAGGATCGTTCTCCACGTACCTTCAAGTATATTAGATGGCGCTCCACACATGAAAAGCATATGGGAATTATCTCATCGAATGTTTACGCAATAGAGAATACTACTACGGACTGCACTCCCACATATCGTTGACTATATTTTGGGAATCCCATATAGGTTGCTATCCATCCATAGGTAAACGAGTCTGTCACCTTGTATATCGTGATACACCGAACACATCATTCAGGGAGATTGGTTATTGTACATTAATTTCTTGGTTCAACAAGGTGTATATTTCAGTTCACAGTTGCTTAAACCTTTATGCCTAGATTCCCCTCTTTGATTTGTTTTTGTTTTTGTTGTTAATTTATAAAATTAATTAATTGACCGCGGAAAAACATCATCTTCATGGAACACCTCCGTAGTAGATACTAGGTTGATACTAATGGAAAATTTTCCCGAGTCTAACAATCAAGGAAACCCATATGATGGGAATCCTCGTCCTTTTCCTGCTTTTGGAAATATTGGTCCTCCTTATATGTCAACGTTATCCCTTCTCAGATTTACAATTGGTTTTCTAGTTTGGTTATTTTTCGACCCCTATGCTTCTGAATGTCAAAACTTCTTCTCAATCGAGTTCTCCTCCACCTGAACAACATCAACCTCGTGATCCTAAAGTTTACCCTTTTCCTTCTTCACATGTTTTTTCTTCCTCACGTTCTTCATCTTTGCCTGGTGAAAGCCTTGATTCTAGTAACCAGGAAGCTAAGAAGAAGAAGAAAAATAAGAAATGGGCTAACCAAGAAATCATTGCTGTAGATGAAACTAATTTAGACAAACATTCCAATCAACCACACAAAGTGAAGTTCCCTTGCAGGTTATGTAAGGGTGACCACCTTCTTAGAGATTGTCCTGGTATTCCCAAGGTATTAGAAGTGTGGTCCACAGGCTCAAATTGACCTTTGTCATCGACCTCTGGATATCATGTTGTTGATAAACCCTCGACTAGCGACAATAATGTCCATGGGAAAAAGGGTAAAGTCAATTTTTCATGTAGGTTATGTGAAGGGAATTATCCTATTAAACTTTTTATTTATATGGATGAAGCCTCAAAAGAATTGGAAAACCTTACAACTTCTCAACCACGTTTTCCAACTGGTTATCGAAAGTTTTCCCCTTATCCTCCACTAGTTGATGAAGTGATTGACCAAGATTCATCTCTAGTCAATCCCACTCTCCCTAAAAGTGAATCCCATGATCCCGTTCTCGACCAAACATTGGTTGAGAAGATGTTTGACTCAATTCCACCTCCATTTGATCATACCTTTCCCATAGAGAGTGAACTTTGTACCACACATGTTCTTCTTGTTTCTTCATATTTGAATGAAGTAGAGGTAAATCCTCCCGTTTCCTAGGTATAGGGGGGCGATTCTCCCGTTCCCATAACACAAGGGGGCAGTTCTCTCGCTCCCACGACACCCCCTCCAAGTAATATGGTCACTTATTTTGATTGGAGTCGACTGGCAGGATATCACCTTACTTCTTAGGTTCCCTTTTAGATTACAATATATGCTTATAATATATCCGTACATGGCACAATCATAGATGAAGGCACATCTGTTAGTATTCTATCCTCAACTACTTGGAAATATTTAGGTTCTCCTCAGCTTGTGCCCATTACGCAGAATCTGTTGGCTTTTAACAGAGGAACCAATCAACTGTTAGGGATCCTTCCTAAGTTTCCCATTACTTTAAGAGGAAAAATCGTGTATATCGATGTAATGGTTTTCCAAGGCCCTTTGGATTTTAATTTACTCCTCGGGTGTGACTATGTTTATTTCATGGGAGCTCTTATCTCTCCTCTCTTTTGAGTGATGTGTTTCCCGCATGAAGGAAGAATTGTGACCATTGATCAACTTTCATTCATTGGTCCTACTTTGGCTCCCAAACAACCAACATCCCTAAATGGTCCTTATATGCAAGTGGTATCTTCCCCTCCATAAGTTAATTATGTGGCAACATGTTCCATGCTCGCATCAACTGTTGATGTCGTCAGTGATATAGCGCATCATGTACTAGGGGCATTCGATCCTGATCTTCCCATTAGATCCCTTGATATTTATCCCTTCCAGAGTGTTTTTCTCCCATTTGATGAGAACCTCTAGGAAGCCATGACCTCTTATGGGCCATGATCAAGGTGTCCGGAGCACAGTTCCTTGTCTTATGTCAAGCTCGTTGAAAAATAAAACAAAGTATTGGAGCAGAGTTTCTTTTTCTTGTGTTAAGCTCCTTAAAAAATGAAACAAGGTCTCCAGAGTATAGTTCATTTTCTTATGTCAAGTTTGTTAAAAAATGAAACAATCTGTCATGAGGATAGTTATTTTATTGTTTCAACCTCGTTAAAAAAATGAAACAGGCTCCTATGAGGGTAGTTCTTTTAATATGTCAACCTCGTTAAAACATGAAATAGGTCCCTATGAGCATAGTTCTTTTATTGTGTCAAGCTCTTTAAAAAATGAAATAAATCCCCTTCTAATTCAAGTCTTTGAGTAGATCTTGTAAATTCACAACCGAGTCTTTCATTTGATCTTGTAAATAAACCTTGATTCCATCCACCTGTTAGTAACAAGTAGTCTACTTAGGTGAATGAAACAAATCTTGGGGGGCATGTACCTCGAATTGAGTCATTATGCAGGGGGCATGCAAAATTATCTCAAGCATAGTTTTTCTTTGTTTCAAACTTGTGAAAAAATGAAGCCACTCTCATTCTACCTCTTGTGATTTCCATTTTTATCAGCATGTTTTTTCCAGATTAGCCTTGGTTTTCTCATTCCATCATCACCATATGTTTGGCCGACATACGCTTTCACTTGGTTGTTTTACCCTTTCCTAAGGAACCGTTGCGATGAGTGGTATTATTAGCTAACCTCTTTACCTTTACATGTTTTGAACAATTCCATCATCATCGGAACCAGTTTCTACCTTTTATACCACTCATTTCTCCAAGATAAATCCTCTTTCAACTCTTTTCAGACTCTCAAAATATGAAAATATTTTCAAGCACTTGTCCTTTCTAGCTCGTAAAAGTAAATGGAAAGAAGTCTACTTAGTATAAGTTTAACCCTTTTCCGGACTGATATAGACTAGTTATGAAAAATGAATACCTTAGTCAAACGTGGCTAAGAGGTTCTCTCAAGTATTGTTTTCATCCTTTTTAAATTCGAGAGACTATCAATGAAAAGGGACATCTAGAGTTTTCTTTCTTGTCTCTTTTTCAAACTCTCTAAACATGAAAAATATGTCGAGTTATCCCTTTGTCGGGCTTGTAAAACTAAAAACAACGAAGGACTTGTCATCATGACGAGACCGAGATACTCCTTCCTGGGGATTGTTAAAAATACTAGGATGGATTCATCTGAAGGATGAACTTATACAACAAGCATATGGTATCCTCTTCAAGATTGAGATTAAAAATAAAGAGTTACTCACTAGAAATAGTGGGGGGGAATGAAAGGAAACATATATCCTGTATTTTGTGTGAAAAGTAGTATGGCACTCTTGAACATGACACTTATCTGTATCTCGTGTCAGGTTTGGGGCATCCTCACTTTGTCACTTCTCTTACTGGGTTTAGGAAATCCATTTGCCTCTCATTCAATTATATCTCTTTTTCACCATGACCTCTGATCCTATTTTGAGTCAAATGCTGCCAAATTCTGGAGTCGTATCGCCAATATGTTCAAGAGAAGTCCCACTTGCAAGTTCCAACCAATTATTCCTTGTTTGACTTTATCTGCTTCAATCTTGAATCACTCTTACCAACTTTGCAAAATCCTATGTTTTGTTTCGATGATGTGGGAAACATATGGCCCTCCTTCGACAGACAACTTCTTTTTGACTCCAACTCATTATCCAGGAAGATGATCTAGGAACTCCCTTTCAGTACCTTGGCGCTTGCATGCCTTAATGGCAGGTTCTTCGCATTCGACGATAGGTTCACATCACTGTCCTTCGATCGAATAATTCTACGAGTGTTCGACTTCAACTTCATTGTTCACACTTGTAGATTGTGTTGTTGTACCTTGAGAGCCATCATCATCATTCCATGTATTCATGATTGTAAACATGATCCTTTCTATTCAAATGGCTACCTCCATGTTGTGGATCTATGTATTATTAGATTCTTACTCTTTAAATCATACTTACATCAGAGATGTCAAGAGATATTGTATTATGTTTGATTTGCAGGTCTCCTGACGGTGATTCTCTAAGTCCTTCCCTTTGCTTGTAAAGCATTTCAGCCATCACTTCTCTTTCTAACTTCATGATTTAGGGGCATTTGTTATACAATATTTTTTCACACTCCCAATCTTGTATCCTGAAGTGTCTCACTTTGTGTCATCTATGCCACAAGTGTCACAAAGTGATGAAATCCGTCACAAATAAGGTATTCACCATGAAACATGTTTTTGGAGATCAGAAGAATATCCCTGAAGAAGTGGAAGAAAACTTGCCTTGAAAAAATTATGGAGAACTTGTAAAAATCCCTTATTGCAAACCCAACACAATTTTCATGCTAGTTTCTTGCGTTGATAACTTGTGACATTATACAGGCCTCATGTTGCCAACGTCACTTTTACAGGAAAATACACACTGGTCTTCTTCAGGCAATTTTTCCCAAAATTAAGGAGCAGCTTATCTTAGTAAAAGGCTCAAGAACGATGACATGGTTTCAGGTAGTTGATGATTGGAATGATACCTCCCATTACTGGCCCTATATCCTCCTTCCATGGATCTCTCCCTTGAGATGTGGAACTCCTCCCTCTTTTCATGGATCCTCGCCTCCCTCTCCTTCCCTATAAATCAATTTCCCACTATCCACTAATGGTTAGTGAGGTTGGTCATTGTTAGTGAGGTTGGTTGTTGATGGTTTCCATCCTAAGTGTTGAATTATGTCCAAATGCTTACCATTTTCAACTTAGAAAGGTGTTTGAAGGCTAAGGATTGTACTTGGAATCTCACTTGAAGGAGGCTTCCAACATCAAGGATTCAGTGGTTTTAATGCTCCCTTTTCATCTATTAATAATACAATATATGTTTTTTTTCCATAAACGTGTCAATTATTGTCCATTTATTGTAATACTCCTTGATCCGTTACATAATTTGTATTAGAATGTATCGTGCTTTGTATGCATTTTTCGTTTCCACTTGATCTTTCTTGCAGAAACTCATCTATACCAACGAAGAGGAGACAATGAGCCTGGAAGTCAAAGAGTCAAGGTCGAAATCAAGGGTATTAACAATAGAGGGAGGTAGGAAATCTATCCTCCTTTCCATTTTCTAATATGAATTAGGAAAGATTTCATATAGTTGTCTTTTGTAGTTGCTAGATCCTCCCATAGGACTAGATGGATCATTTATGTCCGTAGAAAGGATTTCCTTCACAACAAGGAAGGAAATTCAACGGAGTTGACAACACCCTAAGCAAGCCACAAATGCGGGGGTGGATGAGAGGAAGAACAGAAGTATTGTGGGAGCTACACAGGAAATGTTGCATGATCTGGGCCTGCCTCTGTACTTGTGGGCCGAAGCATGCAATACAATGGTATATTGCAGAACAAGAGTCCTCATCGGATTCTCGGGATGAGTACACCAGAAAAGATTTTTTAGGGAAGAAATCATATGTGTCACACTTCAGGATCTTTGGATTGTCAATATATTTCCATGTTTCGAAGGAAGTAAGGAAAAATCTAGAGAAGACAACTGAGTTGGGCATATTTTTGGGGTACATTGATACACCTCACAACTATCGGGTGTACCTTCCATCTCTCAGAATGACAACTGTTCGTAGAGATGTGAAGTCCGATGAAGAGAAAGTAAGGAAGTGTTCCCTTGAGAGGGAGATTCAATTGGATGCAGATCAAGAGTTTTTTACTCTGAAGGAAGAACTTTAAGAAGATGTGGAGCAGCCACATGTAGAGGAGAAAAGAGTGGAGACAAACACTCAAGTAGATACATCTAGGGAAGGAAGGAAGTGGACTAGGGAAGTCTTCATATTAGTGTTGGATGCTAGAGAGAATGTGGGAGAACCCACATCCCAACGTAGGAAGAGGAGGTCACCAGATCGGTACACATTCTACATGGCTCTGATGAGTGAGCTAGTAGAGACAAAACCAACCTCATTCCAGGAAGACAGAGAGTATTCAGTATGGGTTGATGCTATGGTAGAGGAATTTGATTCAATTGTAAGAAATTATGTTTTGGAAGTGGTCCAAAGACCTGCAGACAAGTCAATGGTGGGTTCAAGATGGCTTTACAAGGTAAATCATGCAGCAAATGGAAGCATCAAGAAGCACAAGGCTAGGTTTGCGACCAAGGGGTACTCTCCAGTAAAAGGGATTGACTATGAAGAGATAGTTTCTCATGTAGAAAGGTAATCTTCCATTAGATATATTCTCACTTTGGTTGCACAGATGGGGCGTAAAATACACCAAATGGATGTGAAGACAACATTCCTGAATGGAGTGATTGAGTAGGAGGTGTACATTGAACAACTTGAAGGTTTTGATATATTCGACAGAGAGTTTCATGTGCGTTAACTCAAGTGAGAGTTGTATGGGTTGAATCAATCACCTCATGCTTGGTACACCGAGATCGATAGCTACCTCATTGGGTTGGGATTCACCAAAAGTGAAGCAGATGCAAACCATTACTACATTCTGGTATAAGGTAAATTGTTGATTATTGTTCTTTATCTTGATGAATTGATTTTGACTGGTGATGAACAAATTATCAGGTCTTGCAAGAGAGTTTTATATGAAGGAAATGGGGTTGATGCACTATTTCCTTGGTTTGGAAGTATGGTAGAGAGAAGAGGAATTTTTTTTTTTTTTTCTCGGGGCAAGTATGCCAACGAGATACTTCAGAAATTCCACATGGAAAGATGCAAACCCATGGAGACTCATCTAGTGACCAATTGGAGGAAAGATGATTCCAATTCATGTGAGGAAGTTGATGCTACTATGTATAGGAAGTTGGTGGGTTATCTCATGTATTTGGTGAACATATGGCCAAACATGTGTTATGTGGTCAATCAGTTGAGGCAATCCATGGTTCGACTGACCAAAATATTTTAGAGGGTTGTTAAACATGTACTATGGTACCTCAGAGGCACCACTCAGTTTGTACATTGGTACATATGGGCAAAGGGAGTGAAGCTGCAAGGATTCATAGATGCATATTTAGTGGGAATTCCATCAGATCAGAAGAACACTTCAAGAGGAATCTTTAGTATTGGGTCAGCAGGAGTTTCTTCGTACAACACGAAGCAGAGATTATTTGCACTCAGTTCAACAGAAAAAAAGTACATGGATTCCAATCAAGTAGCTCGTGAGGCTATCTGGATGAGGAAGATTTTTGTTGGGTTATTTGGTCAGATGATGGAGCCTACTTTGATTTACTATGACAATCATAGTTGTATCAAAATATACGAGAATATATTTTTTCACAATATTTCCAAGCAAATAGATATCTGGTGCCACCATCTTCGAGACTGCGTGCAAATGTTAGAAAATTATATATTACAGAGAAATAGAACACATAAAATATGCGGAAACACAAACACATAAATAACATATAAAATAAGAGAGACACATATATATGTGGTTCAACCAACTTGGGCTATGTCCACGGAAACATCCAGTCCTTCCTTTATATTATCCAACAAAATGAAGAGACACGACCTACAACAGATGTTGAAATTTGCAACAAGAAACAGTGAAATTCGCATCCAGAAACAAAATCTAGAAAATGGCACCTAGAAATGGTTACCATGTGAGGCTTTTGATTTAATTAGAAGTAAATTGTAATCTTATCTCATAACAGCTTGTAATAGTTAACTAAGTGTGATCGACTTAGTTAGCTCAAGAATTTTGAGTTAAGGGTCAAAGGATAGGCATGTAGAGTGATTATATTATTTAACAGGGTACAGTTGTAATTGTAGCACTAGTGTGGTGTGAGTGTGATCATTTAACTCACATTAATTGATTTAAAATCAGTTAAACTAGTTCTAACTGAATGATGAGCTAGTGGAAGATCAAGTGAATTAAAATAGATTTAAATCACAAGTAGGGATCTACCAAGTAACTGACGATTCACTATTAATAGTTGCATGCATGTCAATTTTGATGGAGACCTAGTTGAGAAAAAAGTTAAAGACAAGTAAACTATCAGTTGTATTTTTAGCGAACTGCCCAGGTGCAGTTATAAAGTCAGAGGAAGGCTCCATTGGGATTGCGCAGTCAAGGAAGGTTAATTATCCTATTTAATAGGCATTAATTGCCTAGGGATTGCATAAGAAAGGTTGGGCTAAGCAGGGGCTGAGAATTGGCTAAGTGTTGGTCAATTTTGCCTAAGAATTGCTAGTCAGTTTTGTGGACGATCGGTAGAGTGCATGATTTTCTCAGTGTGAGAAAGCATTGTATTGTTTCATGATTCTTTGACTATGTAAAATAGATGATGGAGGGGTTTTGAGCAGGTGCTTTCCCCGGATATATCTTGCGTTGTGTGATTGATAATTTACTTTCTCTTACTTGCTTGTGGTTGAGCCATTGTGTTTTATAATCCAAAAATATTGTAGAAAGATTCAATATCTTGTTTTAGTACATTACATGATCGGATCGAATCCACTGATATAATTTATACATGGTATTATAGTTGTGTTATAGATTTTCTACATGGTATCAGAGCGCCGGGAATGAAAATAGTGGATAATAAATTTAGTTTGTGTTGAACAATATTCAAATTTGCAGATACTTCCTTTGGAGCTAGAAGTGGATTAAGATGTCTTTCAATGGTTTGAGACTCGAATATGCACTTGAGGGCTGTTCAAATTATATTGTATGGAAGGACATGATGGAGGAAGTTTTGGAGGAAAATGGGTTGAAGGAATTCATAGATAATGATATTCCCAAGACTGCAGCAGCAAATGCCCAACTTCTTGATGCATGGCAAAAGAAGGTAGCAAAGGTGAGGAGGATCTTGTTAGAGGGAGTTCGAGATCAGATTGTCTCGAATCTCCATGGGAAGGCATCTCCATATGTTATGTGGAAGGCTTTGTCATATATGTTTCAGAGCAACAACGACCAAAGGAAGTTGGAGTTGAAGGACATGCTCAGAAAGATCAAGAAGGAGGAGGACGAGACAGTACCAACATACTTGGAAAAGTTCACTCAATGTCAATATGAGCTTGGAAGTGTTGGTGTGGCCGTAGCCGATGATGACTTGGTGAGCCTATTACTTCTAGGCCTTCCCAAGAGCTGGCATAGTTACCAGGACTTTGTGAACGGGAGGGAGAAGTTACCATATTGGGAGTGACTATGGTCAAATTTGGTAATAGAAGAGATAAGGTGGAGCACCAGAGACAAGACCTCCAACACCAAAAAAGAATAAGATTGTGCATGAGTGGGAAAATAAAATAATTCCAAGGGAAATAAATCCCAAGGCAAAGAGGGCAAGAGAGACCTGTCCAAGATTAGATATTTTCACTGTCATGAGCATGGGCACTATGCTTCGAATTGTCCACAGAAGAAGGAAAGCAAGAAGGAGCCTGCAATTATAGTGGGTGAAGCATTGGCTTCACAATTTGAGTTTGATTTTACTCTCATTGCATTCATGGCCAGCACTGCAATGGGATGCATGTGGTATCTAGATAACGACGCCTCCTTTCATATGAAGGGGAATAGATATCTCTTTAGTGACTTGAAGGAGAAGGACTTCTAGTAGAACATAGAGTTTGGAGATGATGAGAGGTATAGTGCGACCGAAATAGGTACAATTACCTTTCAGAGGGAGCCTGGCTCCCCTCTCAGACTAGCAAATGTTTTGTATGTTTGAGGCCTTAGCAAGAATCTTGTCTCCGTAGCGATACTGGAAGAACATGGTTATGAGATGATGTTTTAAAAGGAAAGGTGTAACTTAAACACATAGCCACGGGACAGGTGAAGCAGATTAGTTCAAGAGTCAAGAACTTGTATGTACTCGAGGTTGAGGATGTATACAAGGCTTTTAGGAGCAAAGTAGTGGTTAATGACTTGGTGGTTGAGAGTGAGCAGTTATCTCTCAACATGCCGCCTCAGAAGTAGTCTCGGAAGGTTGTGGAGCAGCCACAATTGGAGAAGAAGAGAGGAGACCGAGTAGAAGATTCCACTCAATCATAGACCTCCAGGAGGGGGAAATTTCGAGCTAGATGGGCAGAGGGAGTACATGCAGCTATACCTCCAGGTGTGAGGTGGGGCGATGTGCAGATATGATCCCAAGAATAAATTTGGGCAGGGTCCATTGAGATGGTGTGTCTCATGGATCAAACCTAACTACGAGGAGCCAACAGTACAACATTATTAGGAAGGATCAGTTAGATTGATGCAGTCAGATGTCAGGAAGACAAAAATTAGAGTGATAGTTGTCAGATACTGGAGTGCATATCAGAGTTGGTAGTAGTGTGGAGTGCATGGATGTGGATGTCAACAACAACACGAGAAGTCCAGTAGACATGTGCAGTAGCTACAAGTAGTCAGAAGACTTTGATGACAGATGCATTATACTGATTCAATTTTTTGGAGGCTATTCAGTTTCAGGAGAGTTGCATGTGCGAACAACACTAGAGAAGTGTTGCAGGCAAGAACATTCCAAAGGTACAAGATCAAGACAAATTGATTCCTTTCTTGTTGAGAGGGAGTGTTGAAATTTGCAACAGGAAATAGTGAAATTGGCATCCAGAAACAAAATCTAGAAAATGGCACCCAGAAATGGTTACCATGTGAGGCTTTTGATTTAATTAAAAGTAAATTGTAATCTTATCTCATAACAACTTGTAATAGTTAACTAAGTGTGATAGACTTAGTTAGCTCAATAATTTTGAGTTGAGGGTCAAAAGATAGGCATGTAGAGTGATTCTATTATTTAATAAGGTCCAGTTGCAGTTGTAGCACTAGTGTGGTGTGAGTGTGATCAGTTAACTCACATTAATTGAGTTAAAATAATTTAAACTAGTTCTAACTGAATGATGAGGTAGTGGAAGGTCAAGTGAATTAAAATATATTTAATTCACAAATAGTGATCTACCAAGTAACTGCCAATTGATTCACTATTAATATTTGTATGCATGTCAATTCTGATGGGGACACAGTGGAGACAAAGGTTAAATTCAAGTAAAATATCAGTTGTATTTTTATCGAACTACCCAGGTGCAGTTATAAAGTTAGAGGAAGGCTCCATAGGGATTGCACAGTTAAGGAAGGTTGATTATCCTATTTAATAGGGATTAATTTCCTAGGGATTGCGTGAGCAAGGCTGGGCTAAGCAGGGGCTAAGAATTGGCTAAGTGTTGGTCAATTTTGCCTAAGAATTTCTAGTCAGTTTTGTGGAGGATTAAGGTGATACGATTGGTAGGGTGCAGGATTTTCTCGGTGTGAGAAATCATTGTATTTTTTCATGATTATTTGACTATGAACAATATATGATAGAGGGGTCTTGAGCAGGTGCTTTCCATAGATACATATTGTTTTATGTGAATGATAATTTCCTTTCTATTACTTGTATGTGATTGAGCGATCGTGTAATATCCCAAATCTGGAACAACTCATGATTCATGCAAAAAAAATGCATTTCCAGCAACATATGCAATAAAACAGTGAAATGGACTATTGGATTCCATAGGTCAGTCAATATACAACTTAAATCCAAGAATAGAGCTGAAACAAAGCAAACTAGGTGGGTTAAATAGATCTTCCACACCTAGGATTGCCAAAAAGTGCTAAAACCCCAAGACTGCAAAATATCAGAGTTGCTACATAAGGGACTGCGCAGTTTAAGAGAGGGTTTACACTCAGAAAATAGGAGAACAATAGATCTACTCATATATTAATCAAATATGCTTTAAGAACTGAGATCTAGTCTCCTTATACAAAATACAAGATAACCCGGCAATGGTTTCTTGTCAAACACTCTGCATACAAAATGTGATATTTCGAAAATTACTTAATCATCATTGAAACACTGAAGCACATGAGTGTAGAAGGCTGAAATATGTCTGATCTAATGTATATCCCTCAAGGGCTTCCTCCCATGAAAGGATGAACCTCTCAATCACAAGGAAACTTAGCAACAGAGCCACCAAACCATGCACTGAGCACTGCCTCCAAAATAACGCATTCCCTAGCTGGAACAACGTTGGGAATGTATGGGAAATGTGTGGTCTGATACCACAGATCTGAAATCAGCTCTAGATATCTCCAAACAGGTCCCTCAAATGAAGGAAACCTCCCTCCAATGAGAAACTAGCTCAGAAACCGGGATTCTAATCCCTTCCACTGCTGCACCCAGCAACACTGCACAATCTCTGGCAAATTGCGTTGATGAAGTTGGCTGAAGCTTGGCATGAAAACCTGATGTGGAATGATGAATACAAAATCTCCCAATGAGGCTCCTCAAAGGAAAGAGGTGGGATTCCCGCTCGGGAACACCCGTTGCTAAACAACACTACTACTCTGCTAAACAGCAAGAGGAAGCAAAAGTCTGAGTAGACATGAATAATAATCTAAGACATGATGAGTAATGTTGCCATCCTCTTCCTTATATAAAATATGAGTTTTCTTGCCCTTGGCCCCACTCAATTAGGTCATCTCTATCCAAAGATACATCTCCCTCCAAAATTGCGTTATTCCTCCTTAGATTCCTTGTCCTCCACAACTGTGTTGCTGACTTAGTCAAAGCAGCTTGATTTTATCCCTATTCACACATGCAGGTGTTTTATTAAGCTAGAAAGAGTGTCTCCTTTCACACTTGCAGTATTTTTATCCTCCTTAGGAGACTTATGGGCTTTTCTACCCATTTATTCACGGACTAGAGCTGCTGCTAACTCTAATGTTTCATTTAGCTTTGAGGCTAAAATTTTGGAACATTATAGTCCTCCCCTCCAAAATCTTTGCTTGTCCTCAAGCAAATGCATAGGGAGAGAAAATTTCTCTCCTCCTCCTCATGTGGCCTCTCATCAATAGCTTTCATCCCTGCATCAAGAGAATCTGCAAATAAATTTTCGTCCAACGCTTCCTCCCAAGTGTGTAAAACCAAAGTGGCTGCCTCAATCAAAGGTGGAAAATGTGAATGGAACCCTGCTTTCTGTCTCATGGCCTCCACAAAGTAGGAGTGATGACCAACATGGTGAATGAGTGCCTCCCTCACCCATGCTATCATCCAAATGAAGTGAGTCACCCTCCAACATGGCAACTCATGAAGAATCTCTTCCACCTTGGGCTCCTGAAATGTAGGTGGGTTGAATAATCGAACATGATAGGCAAGAAGGGCTATCCCACGCTGTCCTCCTCTCCACTTATGATAAGTGTAGAGGGCATGCTGATCTTGGGCTGCAACATGATTTCCCTCCAATGACAAGAAGAAGTTTGAGCCTCCAAGGACTCTTCCTCCAAAATCATGAGACATGCCAACCCAAACCATTCCATTCAAGATGAATGGCACATCATCACCATTTGGCCTCCAAATCAGAAAATTGCTGAAAGTTAGGTGCAATTTTGGATGGTACCAAAGGTTCTTCAAGTGGATATTACGCAACCCCCCCAACTGCTGCTTGAGAATGTCATGTGGCAAGTGGTTCTGCAACAAGTTACAAGTTGTATATGTTTTTTCTTCCAACATGGGGAAGTAAGCATCAATTTATATCAGCTGTACATAGATAAAATAACAATACACTTGCCCAAAGTAATGTATATATGGGCCGCTATCATCATAAACATTGGCCCTAAAGTGACCATGAAACCAAAAAATACTCTTGCTCTCTTGAGGAGCAATGCACTATTCAAACATGGTGACAAAGTAAAAATACTCAATGGAGTAATAAACAAGTACATAAATGCATTTCCTACCATACATAGTGAGTTGGATGAGAGTGAGGTCCATTAATAAGTCCTCCCATGAGAATCTCCTCATAAAAATCTGCAAGAAGAAGGGATACATCCTCTCCTTGGAATATTCCATCCATAAGAACATACTCCTATGTGATAGCGCTGTAGGCCTTTGTAATAAGGCTCCATGACTCCTCTCTTTGACATTCCATATGCCAAATTCATCCACCATCATGCTGCTATGTGAGAAGATCTTCTTCCTACATGGAATTCTCTCATGATCCTTCAATGCTGAAGGGTAGCCTCCTTGCACCATGAATGTGCCTTCCTTTTCTTTAGAAATTTCATGAAAAGTATGGGAAGAATGCTGCCCATACTCTCCCAAGTGCAACCATAACAACAACAACTTTTGTTGTTGCCTCCTCTCTCCCTCATACAAGCCATAAAGTAAGATCATGATGGTCAACTTGTATGATGTCCCAACAAACAATTCAACCATGAAGTGCCTCCTGAAATGTACATCATATAAAGTGGGGAGAATCATGCTCCCAATGGGCACCTCCAATATCAAGCCCACTGTCCAAACAAAGCTCCCCATGAACATATGCATATCAGCAATATATGGAAGAAAATTACAATGAGAACAAGTTGCCAAGTGACAACCGGAGAGTGAATCATGGTCCCTCTCATGGAACCAGTGCAATGCATCCTTGGCCTGCATCCAAATAAGAAATAACAAGTGCTTTTCCAACCACTTTTTTGTTGCCACATTCATCTCATAAGATGAAAACATGAAGTTACAATATGGTGTCAATGGTGCACACCAAGAAACATGTGGTTTCCCCCACAAACCATTAAAAAGATAGCCAAGATCAATGCTACAAGTAGTTGCAAGTACATCATCATACAATATGCAAGAAGAGATAATTCTTCTTGTTACATCATGTTGCTCAAACAAGGAAAAGAAGTACAATACAAGATGTGAAATTATACCTCCTCCATCATGTACTTGAGGTCTTGAGCTGAAATGGATCAACTAGAAATTCTCGCTCACTCCCAATGAGTATGAAGGTGGTTGTGACATCCTCTCTATCACCATCCGGGCTATGCATCTCTCCATATGTTGAAATATGTCATGTTGAATGCCCTCCCAAGTGAACTCCTCCATCAACTGGAAATATGCATCAAGGTGCATAGAAGAGAAGTCCTCATGTGCTGCATGTAGCAGCTTCTCCTTAAGACTAGAAGATCTAGTCAAGAAGATCCTGCCATAGGAATAGATGACCACATCATCCACCATGTATCTATCATCTCCATCTAGGTCATCGAGAATCATGCATGCACCAAGATCCTTGGAGTACTCTACCAAGAGCTGAGATCTCCAATAAGGATCAATCCTCCTAAGAGACAACACTAGTGATCTGGCATGTGAAGCTCTCCTCATGCTGCTGCTTGCTACTTTGACATCCCCCATGCCAAAGTCTTCCTCCAAACTCTTCACCTCTCCAAAATCCAAGAATGGTGAACCCAAAGACAAGATATCTCTCATCAACTGTAGATCTGGTGGCCTCCTGGGTGGAATGCCTCCATGAAGTGAGACATCAATGTCAAGAGTAGATTGCACAGATGGTTGGGAAACCTTGCCCTTGCTTTTACAGCACAAATCAATCTGCCTCTTCCTTGCATTGAAATAGAGAAGGGTGTGTTCCTCTCATCAAGTGATGCTGCTCTTCCTCCCTACCTCCTCCTTCTAGATGCAATGCTACACAGTCATGCTGCTCATTGATTGTGCTTGGACCTCTATGTATGAGATCCTGGGAAACTTATTGTAAGGATACAAGAATCCCTCCTGTTGGAGCATGTGCTCCTCCTTCCTCTGCATGAGGTACTGGATGTGCTCTAGATGTGACAGCGTTGTTGCCCTCATCTTCATCAATGTGTATGGGAAACATCTCAATAGTTCGATCCTCTTGTGAAAAGGAGATCCCCATGCCCTCTTGTTCAAGAATATGAACTGGAGGTCTTGCTTCCGGCAATGTGTAATGCAAGATATCAGCTTCTCCCATGGTTTTCTGAAGTGGGGGTTCCTCTATGACATGCAAGGTTTTTGTTTTCTCAAGTTTTCCTTGTTCATATGCCTTAGGAAGTTTTTCACCAAACCTTCCCATCAAAGTTTCTATGAATCTTGTATAAGAGAAAGTGTTTTCATTTCTTAAAGAACGAGATTCAAAAATCCACCATGCATGAGCCTTACCTCTGAAATGCAGCACTGCAACTCTAATGGCTTCATTTTCGGAAATATGGTGCAACTGCAAATAGGAATCTAGCTCCTTCACCCAGGCTCCAGCTGAACATGTAGGTGATCTGATAAAAGTACATAGAAGAAATCTACCTGCATCCTGCTGCTTGCTCTTCTCCACTTGGATCTTTCAAAACTTTTGGAAATCAATATGATCTCTAAACCTCTGAGTTTGAGATTCATACTCCTGCAACAAATCACTAAGAGTTCTCCTCTTAGGCATTCTTCCTCCTCCTATCCATCTCAAGATAGTTATGGGAACTTGACTGCGCTGTGCATCATGGTGTGTAGCTGCACGCTCACACTCACCATGTGCAGATCTAGATTCAGCTCTAGATTCAACCTCTATTGGAGATCCCATCTCCAATCTCATTTTCTTCATCTCTCCTTGAAAGCTCTGCATAGATTTTGGAAGAAGCTTTGTAAGCTTGTCTTCCTTTCCTCCTTTACATAATGAAGCTTTCTGGTCTCTGTCCATCTCTCCTTTCTTTGATAGCTGCATCTCATAGGTTGAGCCAGAGATCATGCTTTGATACCACTGTAATATCCCAAATCTGGAACAACTCATGAATCATGCACAAAAAACGCAATTCCAGCAACATATGCAATAAAACAGTGAAATTGACTCTTGGATTCCATAGATCAGTCAATATACAACCTAAATCCAAGAATAGAGCTGAAACAAAGCAAACTAGGTGGGTTAAACAGATCTCCCACACCTAGGATTGCCAAAAAGTGCTAAAACCCCAAGACTGCAAAATACCGGAGTTGCTGCATAAGGGACTGCGTAGTCTAAGAGAGGGTTTACACTCAGAAAATAGGATAACAATATATCTACTCATATATTAATCAAATATTCTTTAAGAACTGAGATCTAGTCTCCTTATACAAAATACAAGATAACTCGGCAAGGGTTTCTTGTCAAACACTCTGCATACAAAATGTGATATTCAAAAAATTACTGAATCATCACTGCAACACTGAAGAAAATGAGTGTAAAAGGTTGAAAGATGTCTGATATGATGTAGATCCCTCAAGGGCTTCCTCCCATGAAAGGATGAACCTCTCAATCACAAGGAAACTCAACAACGAAGCCACCAAACCATGCACTGAGCACTGCCTCCAAAATAACACATTCCCTAGCTGGAAAAACGTTGAGAATGTATGGGAAATGTGTGGTCTGATACCACAAATCTGAAATCATCTTTGGAGCTCTCCAAACAGGTCCCTCAAGTGAAGGAAACCTCCCTCCAATGAGAAACTATCTCAGAAACCGAGATTCTAATCCCTTCCACTGTTGCACCCAGCAACACTGCACAATCTTTGGAAAAACTGCATTGATGAAGTTGGCTTAAGCTTGGCTTGAAAACCTGATGTGGAATGATGAATAAAAACTCTCCCAATGAGGCTCCTCAAAGGAAAGAGGTGGGATTCCCACTCGGGAACACCCGGTGCTAAACATCACTACTACTTTGCTAAACAGCAAGAGGAAGCAAAAGTCTGAGCAGACATGAATAATAATCTAAGACATGATGAATAATGCTGCCATCCTCTTCCTCATATAAAATATGAGTTTTCTTGCCCTTGGCCCAACTCAATTAGGTCATCTCTATCCAAAGATACATCTCCCTCCAAAACTGCGTTATTCCTCCTTGGATTCCTCCTCCTCCACAACGGCGTTGTTGACTTAGTTAACCAGCTTGATTTTATCCCTGTTCACACATGGAGGTGTTTTATTAAGCTAGAAAGAGTGTCTCCTTTCACACTTGGAAAGTTTTTATCCTCCTTAGGAGACTTATGAGATTTTCTACCCATTTATTCACGGACTAGAGCTGCTGCTAACTCTAATGTTCCATTTAGCTTTGAGGCCAAAATTTTGGAACATTACAGATCGTGTTTTATATTCCGCAAATATTGTAGAAGGATTCAATATCTTGTCTTAGCACATTACATGATCGGATTGAATCCATTGATATAATTTCTGTATGGTATTATAGTTGTGTTAGATATTTTCTACAACAGATCCGATGTAATATCCTCTAATCTCTCACATAGTCCCCCTTGCTATTTCTTTCTCAGAGTATACACACAATACATACCGCAATACAATTCCCTCATACAACAGAGGGGGTTTCATTCTAGGGAAAAAAACCCTAAATTAAACATAACTTCTACCTTCAAATCATCCACCTAATGAATGACCCATATTGGCTATGAAATTACAATATTTTACAAGTCAAATTTACATATGTTTTTAGCTTCGTGGCGCTGCCCCTGAAACCCCCCACCAGGGGGGGCTCATAAAATCGCCGTCACCCCCCATGGACCCCCCTTGACAGAAATTAAAAAAAGGGCGGGGTTGCCACCCCATTAAGGACAGGGATCCAACACAACAATACATAAAGAAGATAATCAAGCTCCTCACCCAACAACATAGGTGATCATGTTGTTGCAGTACATTCCGATAGAGGAATAGGATGCAGACATTTTGACAAAATCATTTTCAAGAGGAAAATTTGAGTTCCATAGAAACAGGATTGGGGTATCTGATAATCCCTTTCTTGCTAAGAGGGAGTGTTGAAAATGCAGTGAGAAATTCCTAATTTAATTTAAATTTCCTTTGATTAAATTAGGAGAAAATCGAAATGCCACATCAACATACAACTTGAATGAGTTAAATTATTTATTAACACTTAGTTAGCTTAGTTAATTTGAGTTGGAGTATGAACTTGAGTTGTGTACAATGATTCGTAAATTTTAAGAGCCCAGGTTGAGTTAATTTCAGTTGTAATAATTTAATTCAGTTAAATTGAGTTGTGGTCAGTTAAAATAGTTCCAATTGTTGGAGGAACTAGGGTGAGGTCTAACATGTTGATTTTTGTAGCATCAAAAATTGTTGTAAGTCTGAAATTTGGTGTAGAAGCTTAGACACTAGTATTCCAAAGAACCCAAAAAGTGTTTGTGGAAATTCCACTCAGTTTTTATTTTATTTGAAAAAATAATTATTTTAATGGGGACCCTAAGTCTAAACTTAGGGAAATTAAATAATTAAAGAGTATTAAATAAAACAGAGTGTGAATCTTCTAGAGGACATGGATCAAGTCATGTTATAATCTTAGTTGTTGATTAGAGATCTAATCTTGGTTGTTGATATGTCAACGAGAAGACTATAAAGGATGGCTTGAGGGTCATTTGGAAAACACACTTAGACACTAAATTGATCTAAGAGTTCGAAATTTTTGGGGCATGGTTTGTCAAGAAATTCGAGCTAGAGATCTGAGCAGTGAGGGGTAGACATAACATCCAGAGAGGAAGATATTTTCTTAGCTAGTGGAGAATTAGTCAGAGAGAGGCAGAAGAGATCTAACCAAATCCATCGCTGAAGGAAGAGGGCTGACGCAGTGACTACGTAGGCTCACACAAAAGCAACATAGTGGAAAAGGAAGGATTTTCAGAATTTTGATGGTGGATCAGTTTCGAAGGCCGAGATCTGGAAAGTGGCACCAGGAGGCTGTTCCTCAGGGTCCACAGAGGTAAAACGACTTGGTTGAGAGCTAATGCTAAGCCTGGAAGGGGGTGACGTAGTGGCTAGAAGTTCCAATGTTGGATCTGCACAGAGCTTCTTCGGGGCAATGTTTTCTTCATTCGGATCAGCAGGAAATTCAGTGATTGAGTGAGGTAAATCCTCACAATTTCTTCTTCCAGTATTTCTATCTATAACTAAATCTCCCTAGGGGTATTCAGATATGTATTCAAACATTGCTACTCCATAATAATAAAACCCTCATATCTGCTACACGGTTTTCCCGCATTAGGTTTTTCTGGGGACGTAGTCCAAAATAAAGGTGTCATATGTGTGAATGATTTCCTTGTTCAGTTTCCTTGTTTCAAAATCATAATTATTGTAGAGTAGGCTGCTTCAATGATTGCCTTAGTATTTCATGAATGTATTCATAAATAATTGTGTAAATTAAATTACATAATAGATGGAGTAATCCAGATGGTTGTAGTAGGATTCCTTAGATTGATTGAGATCTAGGAATTGTCACACGGTATCAAAGCATTAATTTGAAACATGAAGAAAATATATGAATAATGAAGTGAAGGTCATTTTTGTTGCAGTGCAGCAGAACGAATCCATTGAAGGATTGCACAGTTCTGGCCAGGAGGGCTGAGATTTTCGTGGCAGTCTCTCTCTGAGTGAGCTGATAGAGAGAAATGGATTCCATATTTGAGATATTGTTGTGGCAGAGGGAGAAGCACAGAACCTTCATGCATAAGACAGAGGGATGCAATTTTCTAAAGCTGTTGTTGGGCAGAAAAGCGTCAGAAGGATTCAGGAGCACATATTTGGGGAATTCTTTCTCAGTGACTTCCTAGCTGAGGAAGTCATCATTTCTTAGTTGTTGAGCAGTAGAGGAGCATCATAACTTACAAATCTACCAGGGAGTGCATAAGCCTTCCAGGTGCTGCGCAGTAGGGAGGAAGAGGGAGTAGATTCGAAAGATTTCGAATGAGATAGCATCTCATGGACTTCGTGATCATGATTGGTTGGAGGGATCCTCCAAATATATGATCTGGAAGGAATGAGCCATGTTCCTTCTGAATGAACATGATTTGAAGGCGTTCATGGTGAACATGGTAGTTGTACCTACAGATCCAGATCAAAACAAGAAGTACAAGGCTGATATGGTGAAGGAAAAGAGGTTGCTCCTTAATGGTGTCAAGGATCACATCATCTCACATGTGGTTGGAAAGAATACTTCCAGAGAGATGTGCGTAGCTTTGCATGACCTATATGAGGGATATTCCGAGTAGTGGGAGTTTTACTTGCAACAAAAGCTTCATATGATCTAGATGTGGAAAGGGGAGTGTGTGGCTTCATAGCTCATGCGGTTTCGGGAGGTTCAAGATCAATTGTTGGCACTAGGTGCTACACCTACAACTACAACTGTGGTATGAATGGCCCTTAATAGTGTCACGAAGGAGTGGCAAGTGTTTTTCTAGATCATATTGGGTCGAGAAACGTTACCAAGATGGGAGTGGTTGTGGTCAGATTTTCAAGAGGAAGAGCTGAGGATAGACCTCGTCAAGTGAAAACTTGATGGCAACAGTGGGAGTGGATCGAAATCTGTGGAGGAAGAGGAGAACACAACCCTTTCATCGAAGGGACAACAGGCGCAACAGAAACCGAAGTGTGATGCTTCAAAGGTCAAGTGCTTCAGATGTGGCAAGATGGGCCACTATGCATCTCAGTGTCCTCTGAAGAAGAAGGACAAATATGAGAAGCATAACCCGAAGGTTGCAGCCACGAGAATTGAGGAGGATAAGGTGGCCATGGGTGCCCGTGCTTCTCCTAGTGAGAAGTGGGGTGATATTAAGATGTAGTTCTTTGAACTTCATTTGGGTAGGATCCTTGAGGAGCCCACCTCATGGATCATACCTTGCTACAAGAGCCCATGGTCAGCAGTAGCGGGAGGGAGGAGTATTCAAATGGAGCCAATGAGTGATGGAGATGACAGTGCAATAGATAGTAGCATTCATTTTTGGATAAACGTAGAGTATGTTAGAGTCGGTCTGTTCATCCCTCTGTCAGAGATCAATATCTCGTTTATTGCATTTCATTTTAGGTGTCCCATTCACTTCTGTCATTTGCATTCCATTAGGAGCATCGGTCTTCTGACGGAAGGGTCTTGTCACTCATATCCCTCGTGTCTTGTACCTGCTGGCTCAGGTCTGTTCATCAAAGTCCTTCAAAATCATTTCCAGTCAATGTTTGGTCTTTTGGTGGGCAAAGAGTCTTTTTAGAGTCATTTTAGTCATTAGGTCTAGGGTTTTGCAAATTTTGTCTTTAAAATGTTCAATAATGCCAGCAGGCCAGAGGGAGGTTCAAAATAAAGTTTTCATCACAAAATTTCATCGTTATAATGATTGATCGTGACTTTTCTTCAAAACTCTGTTTTGAAGAAAATTGTCATTCTGTCCTTTGTAATAAATGTCATGTATATTTTCAAAAAATTTCAGCTGTCAAAATCTTCAAGCGCAGCTCTGGTCGCCTTTGCCAAATTCCGTTCCAGTCATCCCTGCAAAAAATTGACAAAAGTTTCGTCATTTCAGTCAAAAAATCAAATGGAAACAAAAACAGAGTTTGTATTAACAATGTGAAAAATGCCAAAGTTGAGACATAATAAAGTGGGTTTTTGCAAAATAAA
Organism: Pinus albicaulis; assembly: GCA_034641835.2. Lineage (NCBI taxonomy): Eukaryota > Viridiplantae > Streptophyta > Pinopsida > Pinales > Pinaceae > Pinus > Pinus albicaulis. Next base: position 645,258,492 of record CM076570.1, on the reverse strand, counting down.
AATCAAAATCCTTGTATACATAAGATATTTCCACGTTTATCAAATCATTTACATTCAAGAGATATCAAAGAAGTCGGTTGCAATTGTGGAAGGGCGAAACTGTGAGTTTAAAGCTGAGACTGTGTATTGGAGTGCTGCGCGGCGCGTTGGGAGAAGGCGCGACGCATAGGCAAGTCACGGCGCACAGGGCCTCCTACCACTGTGTATTTTTAAACGCGCGCGGCGCATATACCCGGTGCGGCGCACTGGGTGTGCGCACGACACACAGAGCCTCCAAGCAGAATTTTGCCACTACTCCATCAAATTTCCAAAACGACTCAACTATTTTTGCTCCAAGTAAGTCCGATTAACCTTGCCATTGTTATTAGCTGGTGTTTAGTATGATTTAAAGGAAAGAACATGAAATTTTGGAGGTTGACGTTATAAACCCTATCATTTGGTGAAAAACTGTTCCTAGGGTTTGAAATTTGGGTGTTAAAACTTGACTTTGGTGCCAAAACCCTCCCATTCCATTTTTCACCTGTGTTCTCATCATTGTCATATCATCATAAGGTCACTCTCTTATTCCTTTATAATCCCATTATCACTCATTTCCATTTTTCCTATCCCTCAAATCCTTTTATTCCTTATCACTCTCCCTCTCCCATATTATTTACAAATCCCCAAACCCCACATTCCTAAAACACAGTCAAGTGACTGTCCTCACATTGAAAAATTCACTTGACAGAACCCTTATTTCCCACAGTCCTTCCTATTTGGCACACATTTGGAAATTGGAGGCAAATACACCAAATTTTTGTTTTCACCTCATACAGATCAGCATACACTTGGCATAAACTTGTGACACCATGACGGACACTGAGTCAACATATGAGCAAGACAGTGATTCTACCACAGAGCTTCATGTACCGAGAAGGCCTCGTAAAGGAGGCAAACATGTGAGAGAGGAGCCCACCTCATTGACTCAGTTGCAGGCCTGCCTGCTTGCCATGGCATGTTTCCGAGAGCAGTCATGCTATCAGTATTGTGAGAGGATTGCTCAGATTCGGCATCATCAGGAGTTAGCCCAGTTGTTTGTTTTACATTTGCGAGATGGTCAGGTTACCCTCGCTAGTGTAAATTTCACCTTGACACCAGAAACCATTTCTCAGGCAACAGGAATACCGAATGTAGGTGAGGAGTGGAACAAAAAACAACAGGTGGATAGAGTTCATTACGAGCCATACATAAGGCCTGGCTATGTGAGGCAGCTCAGCAGGGTATTCCCATTCTGGTTTCTGAAGGAATACTATGCGCCATTGATGAGACTCATTATCAGGTACTTCAGTTGTGAGGGCCGGTTCTCACGCCTTTATGCATACCACATCAGGTTGTTGATGCATTTCACGAGGGTAAAGATGATGAAAATTCGATATTTCATGTGCCGGAACATAGAGAGGATGACTACTCTTGTGCAGAAGAAGACTCCCGAGCAGCAGCACAACAACATTTATCATTATGCGCTCATCAAGATGATTGTGGTACATCAACTTGGATTGCAGGGCATTGCATGGGAAGATTTCATTTCCCGTGACTTCTTTGCAGTCCCTCATCCTCCTACAGAGATTGTTCATGATGCGGGTGAGCCTTCACATCAATTTGAAGGTCCCGAGACAGAGCCTATCATTGGTGTGCCAGTATTTGTTACTTATCAGAGAAGCACGAGAGCATTGTTTGCAGCAGCCCGACGAGTACTATCTCCACCTGGGGTGGAAGGGGTCTCGTTGCCATCTTCATCAGCACAGGTACAGGTACAAGACAGAGGAAAGAGGCCTATGCAGGAGGAGGGCCCTTTAGGAGGCCAGGATACTGATTTCACGTTGATTGATGTGGATTTGAGCTCTCCAAGTTCAAAACTGAGAGAGATCATTCAGGAGCAGAAAACTGAGATCAGCACCTTGACCGACAAGTTGCAGAGAGCACAGTGGATCATAAACTATCTGGAGCAGCGGAATAAGCAGTTGGAGGATCAGCAGACGATCATGGAGTTGCAAAACATCCGTGAGAACCGGCAAGCTGCTCAAAGAAGCCCATCCGAGATGACACCTATTGAGCGGGAGATTGAGGCCGATAGAGAGACATGGCTTGAGAGGGTCAACATGTGTCTTGAGAAGCTATTGGAGAAGGCAAACAAAGAGAAGAACATGCTCCGACACATGAAGAACCACTATTGGGCACGCACACATGTTTGCAAAGCGAGGATCAAGATCCTGAAAGCGAGGCTAAGGAGGGCATTGAGATGGTGCAAAAGGCATGATCGACTCCAAATCTTGGCCAAAGCTTCTTTGGCTGAGCATGGTACTTGATGAGGGACCTTCAGTCAAAATTTCAAGGAATTTGGAGAAAATTTTGTCATTTTTGAATTTTTGGTCACAAAACAGGTTTTTCTGCCCTACGCGTAGCGCCACCTTGCACGCGCTTATGATTGGCAGCTCTTTAGAGGGAAAAATTATTATTTTTTGATTTTTTATGAAAATTTATGCATGCTTAGGAATGGCCTAAGAATTTCATCAAGTTCTGGGTTGCCTAAAGGGTCAAAAACACCTTGAAAATGGCCTTTCTGCCACTTTTTGCACCCACAGGAACCAGTCTTGGGAGATTTAACTTTTTGAGGGGAAAATGGACACCAAATATAGAAATTCCACTTGGGTTGGAAATTAGACAGGTAGGGCTTTCCAACGAGCTATCATGAGCTCAATTTGGACTTCGGGAAGCGCCTCAAAATCAGCTCCAAAGTTGTGCTACGCATAGAGATTTTGGGCGCATCGCATGGAGGATTTTGGCCTATTTTTCACTCCACAGCTCAGAATTTCGCCTAGTTTTAGCCAGTTTCACTTTTACATGTAACTTTTGATCTACCTTGATGTAATTTCATGACAATGATGTAATTTTGGAACATTTTTACTTGTTCTAGAAGATTCATTCACCAAAAGGTGAAATGTGAGTGAATGGATCAGTTTCCTAGCATATAGAGGCAATTTGTTTCATGGCCTATTTTCTAGTTCCTAGTTTAGATATGGTTGAAACAACTCCTATAATGATGAGCTCGACCCCTAGAGGCATGGGAATGGGTTAGTCTTGTCTATATGATGTATTTTCTCAGTCATTTTCAGGGTTGGACATTTGGGATTGCATAGCACTTCATTGTACATTCATTCTGCAATTTTGGCAAAGGAATAGACCAGTGTTTGCAGCCCTCTTTGGGATCCTTGTGGCTCTGTGTTTTGATGGTGTTTTCCTCCATGTATTTGTAAGTTCACTGATGTTTATGTGTACCATTTTCATTCTCCTTTCTTCTTAAACTGAACAAACAAGTAATAAAGGTAGAATTCATTGGTTTGCTTTGCTCTGCCTTCAGTTTTGTTTAGTTTTTCGTGTTTTCATCTGTTTGAGGAGGACTCTTGAGATCCTCTTTCCCTCTTCAGCTCCTCACCGGTCTGATCCATCCATTCACTCAATCTAAAGCATCAAAAGTATTTCCTTCCTTGCCCCAATCAGAATTCTACAAAAACTAGGCCTAATCCCCGCACCCAAAACGACCTTTCCCTTTGATCCAACAAAAACCCCCAAAAACACAATCAAACTCCTTTACTTATATACCTAGCCTAAAATTAGCTTTAATTTCAGTCATCTCAAGCCCTATTGATTACTTTTTGCTAAGATTGACCCGGAGAGAGCCCTCTCCTGTTCTGGTAGGGCTAGCTACCAGACTGAGCGTGGTTTGATGTTACCCTGAACTCTGCCTTCCTTCAGCCTGAGGTAGATTTAGGCAATAACATAGTGGCGACCATACTAGGGAAGAAAATGGTTTGCTTGTTGGTGTTATTTGTTTTATAAACTACAGACAGAGCCTGAAGTTATGCCAGGTAGCCTTCGAAACGCTCTTGCTTTGCATTAGCGAAAGTAGATAAATGCTGCTTCAGTCAATCCCTAGTTTAGCTTGTGAACGTGACACTTGACTTGTGAATTACCCCAGTATATCAGATCGTTCTAGACCTTTGGGTGATGAGTCTAGAATTTTATAGGCTGAACAAGTTGGTTTTGTCCCTTTGATTTTGAAATTAATCCAACACACTGGCTTCCAGAAGACATACTAGAGCAAATCCGGATCCTGATCCACCTCCAGTGTATGAGAACCCCAATATGATTTCAAGAATTCTTCGTTGATAAAATCTCGTGATCCCTATTTTCAAATCTCATTCATGCCCTACCATATTTGAATTCCTTGAAGATATTGAGTTTGATGATCAATTTGAGTTGTCGTTGTTTGAAACTAAGTCTAAAAGTGCAATTGGTTCTACTGTCATAAATCCCGAGTTTATCAAGTATCTTGATATTGAACAAGGTAATAGATCCATTGATAGTTACATCTTGAATATTCAAAAATCTATTGTGGCAACAAATATTCCTGAGTTTATCGAATCTGCTTCTAAAACTCTTGGTCCATCAGCAGTTACATCCGGTTCACAAGTTCGTGCTGAGCCTTCTTTCATTCCTAATGTTCTCGTGCAACCATCTATATCTGATCAACAATCTGCAGTAGTTTCTCCTCCTTCCCCACCACATACACCTCGTACATCTACTGCTCCTACTCCACCCATTTCTCCAAGACAGATTATAAATCCACCAAGAGCAATGGCTGCTAGATTCGCACCTCTTGTCTTGCCTCAGAACTTGGATGCCATGCCCACTGATTATCAGAGTAAGATCCCATTGTTTGATGGCACTCCACAAAGTGTTCCTGCTCATCATCATATTGATAGAATGGCGGACTTCTTTTAACTTCATGAAATTGATGAAGAAAATGTCACCATGAGATTGTTTGTGCAAAATTTTGGAGGTGAAGTACGTAAGTGGTTCAGAGCTTTGCAACCTAGAAGTATTGCTACATTGGTTGAGCTGCAAAGAAATTTTTTGGATCGGTGGGAAATAAAGAAAGATCCTCTTCAAATCACTTCTGAATATACCAAGATCAAGCGCAATTCTGGTGAGTCCATTCAAGACTATTGTATTAGGTTCAATGCGGTTTATAATGCAATTCATGATGATCTAAGGCCATCTAAGAAGTCAGATTTGCTTAAATTTCTAGATGGTTTTGATCCGGACATGGCCTATTCATTACGGGAAAGAGATCCGCCCACTTTGGAGGATATGCAGAAAATTGCGGTGAGTGTTGAGGCGAATTTGAATGACAAGAGAGCTAGATTGAAAGCAGAAAAGAAAGTTGTGATAAAGGAAGAAGCTTCTACTTCAGATCAACTACTTCGTAAAGTGGAAAAGATGATTTAAAGAATGACACTTGATAAGCCCGAACCGCAGATCAAAAATCCCAACTTTTGTGGGCAGCAGCAACCACAATTCAGGATCAAACAACGAGAGCAGTGAACACCAGAACCGCCAGTACAACAGCAGGTAAAGACTCCTTTACAACATAATTTTGTTGGTCCGGAATCAGATGATGAAGACAATGTAATTGGAGAAGAAAATCATTTTTTTACACCTAATGACATGCCAACCTTTATCACTGAAGATGAGGAGTTTGCAGAAAGTTCAGTTGAACAAAAGGATGAGGATTTTATCTTGGAAAATGAGACAGCTCTTGAAGAAGATTCGGATGAGTATCAGAGAGGTTATATGAATGCTTTGTCCGCCTAGCAGAAACAATATTCACTAAGAAATAGAGATGTGCCTATCAACCCAATCCAAAAAAAAAAGAAGTTTCAGCACCAAAGAATGATGCACCCATTGCACAGAAGAAGGGAAAAGATGTAGTTGATCCTACTACAAGAAAGCCTCCATCAGCAAGTGAAAGATCAAATCAGCCAATTGTATCGAAGGAGAAAGCTGAAAAGAAGGATGCTCCAGCCAAAGAGGTAGAAAAAACTTCAGCTTTTAACTTAGAGAGTGAGATTGCTAAGTTGAAAGTTTCCATTCCTTTGACTGAGTTGATGAGAAATAGCAGCTACAAGGGTCAAGTATCCAAAATTCTGAATTTCGATCCGATGTCTGATATGGTGAATGTGGAAGATGATCAACCTGAATTGATATTTGGACCAACATTGGATGGTGAGTCTCCCGATAATGATGTGCCGCCTTTTTATATCAGCCTTAGATTGCATGATTTTGTGTTACATAATGCCATGTTTGATTCTGGAGCTTCTCACAATCTCATGCCGAAGGCGATTATGGAGAAATTGGGATTGGACATCACTCGAAAGTATCATGATCTGTATTCCTTTGATTCCAGCAGAGTAAGATGCATTGGGCTTATTAAATATTTGGTGGTAAGTTTAGATCAGATTCCGACGAAGAATGTTTTGATGGATGTGGTTGTGGCAGACATTCCTCCAAGATTTGGAATGCTTCTTTCCAGATCTTGGGGAGAGAAATTGAAGGGAACCATACAGCTTGATTTCTCCTATGCTACCATTCCTGTGTTCGGTCAGATGAGAAAACTATATCGGGAACAGAAGATGAAGTATATGATCACCAACAAGGAGAAACTGGTAAATCATCCGATTAATTATGTACATACAGATTTAGAGTCTTTTGTTTTGTATTTAGATAGTTTCAATGATGTAGATAGTCAGTTAGTTGAAGCAGAGGAAATTCCAGAGATCACAGAAAATTTCAGAGAAGTTTTGATGAAAGAAAGACAAGAACTTGAGAGTTCCGCTGAGTAATCAGCCTTCCGACAACGACACAAAGTTGAGGGACAACAAGCAGAAATAATAGAGCAAACGAAATTTCAGCACTTGGAAGAAGATGAATAAGGTTTATGGACTATGGATTTCGATGGTGCCGTAGGGAGTGATGGTGTTGGAATCGACATTTGGGTACGCAGTCCTTTTTCCGCCCCAAACAAGGTACCTAGTAATGTGAGAGTTTGTTCTTACAAGTTAGCATTTGATTGTTCGAATAATGAGGAAGAATACAAAGCTTTGATTGCTGGTCTGAAAATACGTAGGAAGTTGAATGCTAAGAGAATTGCAGTCTATGGTGACTCCGAGTTGGTAATTAAGCAAGTGAAAGGTGAGTATCAAGCGAAGCATCCTCGGATGCGGGCTTATCGTAATGTTGTTCTTGATATATTGAAGTTATTTTCAGATTATACTTTGACTTGCATCCCTCGCATTCAGAATGGTATTGCGGATGCTCTTGCCAAGGCAGCTAGTAATTTGAAGATCCCCATGAACTCAAGTAACAAGTTCGAAATTCATGTGAAACATCGTCCAACTGTCCTGGACAATCAAAGGTTTTGGCAAGTATTCCAAGATGATGACGAGATTGATGAATTTCTGCAGAACAAAGGTAAATTCAAAGACACTTCAATTGACACGGAACATGATGATGGTGAGGCTGATGTGCAAATAAATCAAATGGAAGTGTTGCAGCTGAAAGATAATGTCATTCCTAAGGGTTTGATACCTTTAGAAGAACTCTTTGATCAAGATGACGTAGCTAGAAAGCCAACCTTGCAGCCAACTGAAAAGGGAGTTGGAGACGTGAACATTGGAACAGCTGAAAATCCAAAGATGGTGAAGTTGTATAAAGCATTGCCACCGGAGGTAAAAGAAAAATATGTGAGTTTGTTGTCTTCTTTTGCTGATGTTTTTTCTTGGGACTATTCAGATTTAAAGACGTATGATACCAACATAATTCAGCACACTATTCCTATTAAGCCAAATCAGAAGCCTTTCTGGCAGAAGTTGAGAAGGATAAATCCGAAGTTGCTACCCTCAATTGAGAAAGAGGTAAATCGATTATACAAGGCTGGTATCATTGTTCCTATAAGATTTTCAGATTGGATATCCAATTTGGTGCCCGTACGCAAAAAGACAGGTGAGATTCGTTTGTGCATTGATTTTCAGAATTTGAACAAGGTTTCTTTGAAAGACAATTATCCATTGCCCAAAATGGATCACATATTGCAACGAGTAGTTGGAGCATCTCGTATGTCACTACTCGATGGTTATTTCGGGTATAACCAAATTTTGGTCCATGAGGATGATATAGACAAAACAGCATTCACCACTCCGTGGGGAACTTTTCATTATGCCAAAATGCCTTTCGGTTTAAAGAATGCTAGTGCGACATTTCAATGTGCAATGGACATGGAATTTGCGAATGAGAAAGATGTTTTCTTAGTTGTGTATCTTGATGTTTTGACAGTCTTTTCCAATTCTGATGAAGAGCATCTTTACCATTTGAAAGTTGTTTTTCAGCGATGTAGAAAGTATGGTGTGTCACTTAATCCGAAGAAGAGTTTTTTTTTCCATGGATGAGGGAAAAATCCTTGGTCACATTATCTCAAAATATGGCATCCGTATTGACCCAGCTCGAGTTGAAGCAATTCAGAAAATTGATCTTCCCCGGAATAAGAAGGAGATTCAGTCTTTTAAAGGCAAGATGAATTTTTTATGCCGCTTTGTGCCTAACCTTGCTGAACATCTAAGAGAGATTACAGACATGCTTAAGAAGGATAGTGTAGTAAAATGGAGTGAAGAGGAGGTAAAGTCTTTTAATTTAGTGAATTTGGTTCTTTCATCAGCTCCGGTTTTGATCAGCCTAGATTACACTCAGGATTTTATTTTGTTCTCTTTTGCTTCGGAGCATACTATGGTAGCAATATTAATGCAGAAAAGAGATGGACATGAAAAACCAATTGCTTTTTTCAGCCGTACTATAAGAGATGTAGCCCTCAAATATAACATAATTGAAAAGCAAGCGCTTGTGATTGTGAAAGCTTTGAAAGATTTTCATGTATATATTCTGCATTCTCATATTATTGCTTATGTTCCTAACGCTGTTGTGAAGGATGTTTTAGTGAAAACAGATCCGGAAAGGAGACGGGGCAGATGGATTGCAGCTTTGTTGGAGTATGATGTGGAGATAAAGCCCACAAAGCTTATCAAAGGGCAAGGGCTGGCGAAGTTAATGGCTGAATCGAATTTGCACGATTTGGACATCAATCTTATTGCTGCTATGTCTGAAGATAATGAGGAAATTACATCAGTTCAAGTATCAGAAATCTTTGTGACATCTCCTTGGTATTCAGATATTGTATATGTGCTTCAAAATTTGTCACCACCACCCAGCATGGCTAGAAATAAAAGTAGAACTCTGAAATTGAAGGCTGCTAAGTTTTGTGTTTTGAATAATTCACTTTATTGGAAAGATCCCGGTGGTGTTTTGTTGAATTTTTTGGTGGAAGAAGAAGCAAAGCGGGTTATGGAGGATTTTCACAAAGGAGATTGTGGCAGTCACCTTTTTTGGAAAACAACGGCCAACAAGATCTTGAGAGCGGGGTATTATTGGCCGAAATTGTTTGCTGATGTGTATAAGACGGTTAAAGGCTGCCATGAGTGTCAGATTTTTGAAGGAAGACATAAATTACAGCCTTTGCCGCTTAAGCCTATTGAGGTGAGTGCTCTGTTTCAGCAGTGGGGTTTGGATTTTATTGGTGAAATTCATCTCGCTTCTTTAGGTCAGCATAGATGGATTCTAACAACGACAGATTATTTCACGAAATGGATCGAAGCGGTTCCCACCAGGCAAGCTACGGATTCAGTAATAATTTCTTTCCTTGAGAACAACATTTTGTCTCGTTTTGGTTGCTCGAATAAGTTGATCACTGACAACGCGGCAACTTTCAAATAAAAAAGGATGATTGAGTTTTGTGACAAGTATAAAATCATTTTGGGGCATTCAATCGCCTATCATCCGCAAGGCAACGGATTGGCGGAGTCTTCCAACAAATATTTGGTCAACATCATTAAAAAGTTGCTGGAAATAAACAAGAAGAGTTGGCATAAGAAGCTGGTCAATGCATTATGGGCTGATCGGGTGAGTCAGAAGAAATCCATTGGTATGTCCCCCTTTGAGTTAGTTTATGGAGTTGATACAGTGTTTCCTACCTCTCTCGCGGTTTCGATGGTCAAACTTCTACAGGAAGCTGGCAGTGAAGAAGATCATATGCAAAGAAGAATAAATCAAATGATCCATTTGCAGCAGACGAGGGAAGAATTTTTTCAAAACACATTCAAGATGTAGGAGATAATTAAGAAGATCTACGACAGGAAAGCAAAGGCGGACAAATTTCAACTGGAAGAAGTGGTGCTGAAATGGGATGCCAGAAATGAGGACAAAGGTAAGCACGATAAGTTTAAAAATCTCCGGAAAGGACCCTTCAAAATTGTTGCATATCGGGGTCAGAATGCGTTTCTTTTGAAGGAAATGAACGGGGAAGATTGTCCAGGAGGGCCGGTCAATGGTTGGCTGCTCAAGCAGTACCATTTCTAAGATGTTTTATGCTGATCACATTGTCATTGTACATACCATTTATTTCAGTTTCATCGCAAGTGTGCACTGTGATCTTTTCTTCAGTTTGGGGCCCGAAGTGAAGGCTATAATTCTGAAGAAGGATTTCAGTTTTGGTTTGAGTTTGTCGAGTCGGTTTTGATCAGTCATTTCAGTTTCAAAGTTGAGTAATTTTGAGTCAGATTTTCAGTCAATAAATCAGTCAATAGTCTTGTGTTGATTTGTCAAAATAATGGACTCCATAGCCCAATGGACGAAGGCACTGTCTGCTTTCCAAAGATCTGTAGTTCTTGGCACCTCCCAGTAGCTACCATCCCCATTGGAGCCAATGTTAGAGTCGGTCTGTTCATCCCTCCGTCAGAGATCAATATCTCGTTTATTGCATTTCATTTTAGGTGTTCCGTTCACTTCTGTCATTTGCATTCCATTAGGAGCATCGGTCTTCTGACGAAAGGGTCTTGTCGCTCATATCCCTCGTGTCTTGTACCTGCTGGTTCAGGTCTGTTCATCAAAGTCCTTCAAAATCATTTCCAGTCAATGTTTGGTCTTTTGGTGGGCAAAGAGTCTTTTTAGAGTCATTTCAGTCATTAGGTCTAGGGTTTCACAAATTGTCTTTAAAATGTTCAATAATGCCAACAGGCTAGAGGGAGGCTCAAAATAAAGTTTTCATCGCAAAATTTCATCGTTATAATGATTGATCGTGACTTTTCTTCAAAACTCTGTTTTGAAGAAAATCGTCATTCTGTCCTTTGTAATAAATGTCATGTATATTTTCAAAATTTTTCAGCTGTCAAAATCTTCAGGCGCAGCCCTGGTCGCCTTTGCCAAATTCCATGCCAGTCATCCCTGCAAAAAATTGACAAAAGTTTCGTCATTTCAGTCAAAAAATCAAATGGAAACAAAAACAAAGTTTGTATTAACAATGTGAAAAGTGCCAAATTTGAGACATAAGAAAGTGGGTTTTTGCAAAATAAAAATCAAAATCCTTGTATACATAAGATATTTCCACGTTTATCAAATCATTTGCATTCAAGAGATATCAAAGAAGTCGGTTGCAATTGTGGAAGGGCGAAACTGTGAGTTTAAAGCTGAGATGGTGTATTGGAGTGCTGCGCGGCGCGTTGGGAGAAGGCGCGACGCATAGGCAAGTCACGGCGCACAGGGCCTCCTGCCACTGTGTATTTTTAAACGCGCGCGGCGCATATACCCGACGCGGCGCACTAGGTGTGCGCGCGACGCACAGAGCCTCCAAGCAGAATTTTGCCACTACTCCATCAAATTTCCAAAACGAATCAACTATTTTTGCTCCGAGTAAGTCCGATTAACCTTGCCATTGTTATTAGCTGGCATTTAGTATGATTTGAAGGAAAGAATATGAAAGTTTGGAGGTTGACGTTAGAAACCCTATCATTTGGTGAAAAACTGTTCCTAGGGTTTAAAATTTGGGTGTTAAAACTTGACTTTGGTGCCAAAACCCTCCCATTCCATTTTTCACCTATGTTCTCATCATTGTCATATCATCATAAGGTCACTTTCTTATTCCATTGTAATCCCATTATCACTCATTTCCATTTTTCCTAACCCTCAAATACTTTTATTCCTTATCACTCTCCCTCTCCCATATTATTTACAAAATCCCCAAACCCCACATTCCTAAAACACAGTCAAGTGACTGTCCTCACATTGAAAAATTCACTTGACAGAACCCTTATTTCCCACAATCCTTCCTATTTGGCACACATTTGGAAATTGTAGGCAAATACACCAAATTTTTGTTTTCACCTCATACAGATCAGCATACACTTGGCATAAACTTGTGACACCATGATGGACACTGAGTCAACATATGAGCAAGACAATGATTCTACCACAGATCTTCATGTACCGAGAAGGCCTCGTAAAGGAGGCAAACATGTGAGAGAGGAGCCCACCTCTTTGACTCAGTTGTAGGCCTGCCCGCTTGCCATGGCATGTTTCCGAGAGCAGTCATGCAATCAGTATTGTGAGAGGATTTCTCAGATTCGGCATCATCAGGAGTTAGCCCGGTTGTTTGTTTTACATTTGCGAGATGGTCAGGTTACCCTCGCTGGTGTAAATTTCACCTTGACACCAGAGACCATTTCTCAGGCAACAGGAATACCGAATGTAGGTGAGGAGTGGAACAAAAGACAACAGGTGGATAGAGTTCATTACGAGCCATACATCAGGCCTGGCTATGTGAGGCAGCTCAGCAGGGTATTCCTATTCTGGTTTCTGAAGGAATCCTATGCGCCATTGATGAGACTCATTATCAGGTACTTTAGTTGTGAGGGCCGGTTCTCACGCCTTTATGCATACCACATCAGGTTGTTGATGCATTTCACGAGAGTAAAGATGATGAACATTCCATATTTCATGTGCCGAAACATAGAGAGGATGACTACTCTTGTGCAGAAGAAGACTCCCGAGCAGCAACACAACAACATTTATCATTATGCGCTCATCAAGATGATTGTGGTACATCAACTTGGATTGCAGGGCATTGCATGGGAATATTTCATTTCTTGTGACTTCTTTGCAGTCCCTCAGCCTCCTCCAGAGATTGTTCATGATGCGGGTGAGCCTTCACATCAGTTTGAAGGTCCCGAGACAGAGCCTATCATTGGTGTGCCAGTATTTGTTACTTATCAGAGAGGCACGAGAACATTGTTTGCAGCAGCCCGACAAGTACTATCTCCACCTGGGGTGGAAGGGGTCTCGTTGCCATCTTCATCAGCACAGGTACAGGTACAGGACAAAGGAAAGAGGCCTATGCAGGAGGAGGGCCCTTTAGGAGGCCAGGATACTTATTTCACGTTGATTGATGTGGATTTGAGCTCTCCAAGTTCAAAACTGAGAGAGATCATTCAGAGCAGAAAACTGAGATCAGCACCTTGACCGACAAGTTGCAGAGAGCATAGTGGATCATAAACTATCTGGAGCAGCGGAATAAGAAGTTGGAGGATCAGCAGACGATCATGGAGTTGCAAAACATCCGTGAGAACCGACAAGCTGCTCGAAGAAGCCCATCCGAGATGACACCTATTGAGCGGGAGATTGAGGTCGATAGAGAGACATGGCTTGAGAGGGTCAGCATGCATCTTGAGAAGCTGTTGGAGAAGGAAAACAAAGAGAAGAAAATGCTTCGACACATGAAGAACCACTATTGGGCACACACACATGTTTGCAAAGCGAGGATCAAGATCCTGAAAGTGAGGCTAAGGAGGGCATTGAGACAGCGCAAAAGGCATGATCGACTCCAAATCTTGGCCGAAGCTTCTTTGGTTGAGCATGGTAATTGATGAGGGACCCTCAGTCCAAATTTCAATGAATTTGGAGAAAATTTTGTCATTTTTGAATTTTTTGGTCACAAAACAGGTTTTTCTGCCATACGCGTAGCGCCACCTTGCGCGCGCTTATGATTGGCAGCTCTTCAGAGGGAAAACTTGGCATTTTTGGATTTTTTATGAAAAGTTATGCATGCTCAGGAATGGCCTAAGAATTTCGTCAAGTTCTGGGTTGCCTAAAGGGTCAAAAACACCTTGAAAATGGTCTTTTTGCCACTTTTTGCACCCACAGGAACCAGTCTTGGGAGATTGAACTTTTGGAGGGGAAAATGGACACCAAATCCAGAAATTCCACTTGGGTTGGAAAGTAGACAGGTAGGGCTTTCCAACAAGCTATCATGAGCTCAATTGGGACTTTGTGAAGTGCCTCAAAATCAGCTCCAAAGTTGTGCTACACATAGAGATTTTGGGCGCGACGCATAGAGGATTTTGGCCTATTTTTCACTCCACAGCTCAGAATTTCGCCTAGTTTTGTCCAGTTTCACTTTTAGATGTAAATTTTGATCTACCTTGATGTAATTTCATGACCATGATGTAATTTTGGCACATTTTTACTTGTTCTAGAAGATTCATTCACCAAAAGGTAAAATGTGAGTGAATGGATCAGATTCCTAGCATATAGAGGCAATTTGTTTCATGGCCTATTTTTTAGTTCTTAGTTTAGATATGGTTGAAACAGCACCTAGAATGATGAGCTCGACCCCTAGAGGCATGGGAATGGGTTAGGCTTGTCTATATGATGTATTTTCTCCGTCATTTTCAGGGTTGAACATTTGGGATTGCATAGCACTTCATTGTACATTCATTCTGCAATTTTGGCAAAGGAATAGACCAGGGTTTGCAGCCCTCTTTGGGATCCTTGTGGCTTTGTGTTTTGATGGTGTTTTCCTCCATGTATTTGTAAGTTCACTGATGTTTATGTGTACCATTTTCATTCTCCTTTCTTCTTAAACTGAACAAACAAGTTATAAAGGTAGAATTCATTTGTTTTCTTTGCTCTGCCTTCAGTTTTGTTTAGTTTTTCGTGTTTTCATCTATTTGAGGAGGACTATTGAGATCCTCCTCAATAGTCTCTTCAGCTCCTCACCAGTCTGATCCATCCATTCACTCAATCTAAAGCATCAAAACTATTGCCTTCCTTGCCCCAATTAGAATTCTGCAAAAACTAGGCCTAATCCCCGCACCCAAAACTGCCTTTCCCTTTGATCCAACAAAAACTCCAAAAACACAATCAAACTCCTTTAATTATATACCTAGCCTAAAATTAGCTTTCATTTCAGTCATCTCAAGCCCTATTGATTACTTTTCGCTGAGATTGACCCGGAGAGAGCCCTCTCCTGTTCTAGTAGGGCTAGCTACCAGACTGAGAGTGGTTTGATGTTACCCTGAACTCTGCCTTCCTTCAGCCTGAGGTAGATTTAGGCAATAACAGAGTTGAGACAACAAAAACGTAGCAACAACACCATAATTCATAATGGTGTAGTGCAATGCAGAGCAGCAACAACATAGAGCATTAGAGGAACAATGCAGTAACTATCAACAGTCATATTCTTCAACACTGAGGTGCATCAACTGAACACTTGTTCAGTTTTAGGTGAGTTTCAGTTGTTTCTCTCAACAAATAAGTTACAGTCCAGATGCAGTGTTAGCAGTGGAAGTGTTAGTCATTAGGGGAATTCTTAGGTCTAAAATGGGCCTCCTAAGGAAATTATAAAATAATAGTAGAAATACTAAAATAATAATAGATTACATCATCAAATTTTAGAGGGAAAAAAGAATAAAATAATAAAACTATTTTTTCAACTCGTATTTTCAACTTATCTCCTTAAGTGTTTACTCAAATTTCGAGCGGAAACACTCGTTGGATGAAAAATTTAATTTCTCATCCAAGGAGCACCCATGTTGCATACTTTTGATGGACCCTGCTACATGGAAAATGAGAAATACATGAAAAACGTGATTGCAATCACCTTTTTTCATGTATTTCTCTTTTTTCGGATAGGAGGGTCCATCGAAAGTATGCAACATGGGTACTCCTTGGATGATAAATTAAATTTTGGATCCAATGAGTACTCCCCCTTGAAATTTGAGTAAAAACATATGGAGATAAGTTCAAAATATGAGTTGAAAAAGTAGTTTTATTATTTTATTATTTTTTATTCTTTTAACTTTTTTACTCCAAAAATGGTGAATCGTCCCCCATGGTCGACATCATCATCTTGAATCCTATTGGTTCTTATAAATTTTATTTTGATTGTACACTTTTCTTACGAGGCCCATTTTAGACCTCAAAGTTCCCCTAATGAGCATAGAAGATACAAAACTTGAGAGGGAGTTGTAGTACAGATGCAGCAGTAACAGTGGTCGTGTCATGGGAAGTAGTACAGTGGCAGTAACAACGCAGTGTTGGTGGATAGCATCAACAACAAAGAAGATGCTTCAAGGTCAGAGTAGTATGCAACAGGAATTATTATTAGATCAATTTCCCTGCTAAGAGGGAGTGTTGATTTTTGTAGCATCAAAAAGTGCAATTTCAAATTTGGTGTAGAGGCTTAGAAAATAGTATTCAAAATAACCTAGAAGGCGTATGTGGAAATTCCACCCGGATTTTGTTTTATTTGAAAATTTATCTATTTTAATGGGGACCCTAAGTCTAAACTTAGAGAAATTAGATAATTAAAGGGTATTAACTAAAACATAGTGTGAATCTTCTAGAGGACATGGATCAAGTCATGTTATAATATTAGTCGTTGATTAGACATATAATCTAGGTCGTTGATATGTCAACGAGAAGACTATAAAGGAAGGCTTGAGGGTCATTTTGAAAATGCACCGAGACACTGAATTGATCTAAGAGTTCGAAATTTCTAGGGCGTGGTTGGCTGAGAAATTCGAGCTAGAGATTTGAGTAGTGAGGGGCAGAGAGAGCATCCAGAGAGGAAGAGATTTTCTCAATCGGTGGAGCATTAGTGAGAGATAGGCATAAGATATCTAATCAAATCCAACACTGAAAGAATAGGGATGATGCAGTGATTGCGTAGGCTCATGCATAAGTAGCATAGAGGCAAAGGAAGGGTTTTCAGAGTTTTGTTGGTGGATCAATTTCAGAGGTTGGGATCCGGAAAGTGGCACTAGGAGGTTGTTCCTTACGGTACACAGAGGAAAAATGGCTTGGTTGAGGGATAACGCTGAGTTTGGAAGGGGTTTATGCAGTGGTTGGAAGTTTCAGCACTTGATCTACACAGAGGCTACACAGAGCTTCTCTAGGGTTGTGTTTTCTTCATCCGGATCAGCCGGAAATTCAGTGATTGAATGAGGTAAATCCTCATAAATTCTTATGCCAGTATTTCTCTCTATAACTGAATCAACCTAGGGGTATTCAGATATGTATTCATATATTTCTATTTCATAATAATAAAACCCTCAGATTTGCTGCATCGATTTTCCTGCATTGGGTTTTTTTCAGGGACTTAGTCCAAAATAAAGGTGTCATGTGTGTGAATGATTTCCTTGTTTCAGAATCATAATTATTGTAGTGTAGGCTGCTTCAGTGATTGCTTCAGTATTTCATGAATGTATTCAGAAATAATTTTGTAAATTAAATTACATAATAGATGAAGCAATTCAGATGGTTGCAGTAGAATTCCTTAGATTGATTGAGAACTAGGAATTTTCACATAGAAGTGGGGTGAATCTTTAGTGATTAACCAATTAAATGATCAATCAACATAAATTAACTCATGCATGCACAAAATTCGAGTTACCCAGTTGAGATTGGTGTTCAAGGGAAGTGTAATATCAGTTGTAGAATATTCCAAATTATATAGCTCATGCATGCAGTCAAAGGAAGGCCTAAAAGAATTACGCAATTCTCAACGAGTAATTTCCCTAATTAATAGGGGCTATTTCCTCATCCAACAACGCAAGGAAATAAGAGCTCGGAGGCTTGGAAAATTGGCTAAGTGTTGGCCAAAAGTAGCCAGTTAGGTAGATGATAGAAGATACTTGTGCTGGTTGAGCTCAAGATTGAGCAGAGTATATTTTATTCATCCAGATTCTTTGATTAATGCAATACAAATAGTAAGGGGATTTGAATAGTTTATTTCCCCTAGATATATATTTGTGTATGTGTGTTAATGGTTTGTCTTCTCGATTGTGAATTTACTTCCTCATATTGGTAGAGTAGATTTGAGTTTATGTTTTAGTTCATTACATGAGCATTTTTTAATCTACATTAAAATTGTACATAGAGACTCTCTCTTGGCAAACCAGAGCAATCCCCATAGGGCCAATATATAAACCCTTATATTTGTACTTCTCTCACCATTCCAAATTAATTTTAAATGTGTCCTATTGCAAATTATGAGCGACACCCCACAACCACAGAAACTACCCTTTGCAACTCCATCAAAAAATATCGCAGGAAATTGAATATGTGGGGAAATATTACGAAAACGTAACTCTTTGATGATTAGAGTGTCTTCCACCTATGTTTCCATCCATGTCCAATTTTTTTTGAAGATTTCGTGTACATCAATAGGAATACCTTCAAAAATGAAAAAGTTCCTTGCGCGCCAGATCTCCTAGAACAAGAATAAAGGAATTGGTTTATGTTTACCACCCTCACGACCCACCAAAAAATGCATTGTTCTACCTAGTGAAACTGTATATATATGGAATATGGTAAAGCTGGAGAACCCGTTGCCATACATGTTAGGTTTTCATGCACTCTAGTAAAATATGTAGACCTATTCCAATTAACACTCGGCATAGAGGGCACACAAACACCATGCCCTCACACTTGTCGAATTGTTAAGGGTTTTTTATGTCAAGTATTTCAACATGACTTTAATTATTTGTTACATTAGTTTTGTTGACTTGGATGTAATTATTGATTGTCATGTTGAGTTAATTTTCCTATTATTCTATTGTCTTTCCCTTTTAATGTTTTCTCAATTATTTTAAAATAACTTGATCCGTGAAACTGTAGGAACTACTTTACTTAATTCTTTATGTAAATAAAGTTGGAAAATATAAGGTAATAATAGGAAAAAATATGTATAAACATCAATGTATTGTAATATCTTAGTTTTTACCTTCTTAATGTATTAGAAAAACTTGTTTATAAATTATAAATAAGTTTTTATAACAATGAATTGAAAAAAATAATTGAGTCGAACTTGAAATAACTAGAAACCCAAGGGATATTTGACCCAAAAATATAGGGAGAAAAGCATTGAACCAAAGATGATGGGAGGATTTTATTTGTAAAATACAAGGATGAAAAGATCCTTGAGATGGTAGACTAATATCTTCTCTATTTTTT
This sequence comes from Pinus albicaulis, assembly GCA_034641835.2. Taxonomy (NCBI): domain Eukaryota; kingdom Viridiplantae; phylum Streptophyta; class Pinopsida; order Pinales; family Pinaceae; genus Pinus; species Pinus albicaulis. The sequence goes on along the minus strand of CM076570.1, from coordinate 645,239,442 downwards.
TATTCCAGAGACAAATTTCCAAGCCCTTAGATGAGTGTTCCCCAAGAAAACCCTATTTTCAATGAGGAAATATATGCTTATTAGAGGAAGCATACCCTCTTAGCCTTGTTTATGACCACTAACATATTTACCAATCAAACGGAAACTATTACCTCAAAACGGGAACTCTAGCCCAAAAAGACTCAAAGAACATGAAAAAACAACCCAAAAACGAAAAGTGTGTATTCCAAAACACATTTTTTTTCTTTTTTCTGAGGGTCAAATTTCAACCTTTTTTTTAAATTACGCTAAAAACGAGATTGTTTCCTAAAAAAATGATTGAAAAGACACCCTTAAAAAAACGAATTGATGCAGGAATAATAAAAAAAAAAAATTGTCACAATTTTGACCCATTTTAACAATGGAATTAAAGAAAACATATTAGGACATTGGAAAGTCGTAAAATTCTAAAAATTTTGATACATGATGTTAAAAATAAAAATATAATGTCTGAAGGCCTTATCATTTCCAACAATTTTCATCCATCTTGTTAAAGATAAAATATCTTGACTCTAAAAAACCCTAAAATTGTAATTGTTCTCAACCATAACATTAATTATAAAATATCGTAGCGCATAAAACCTTAGTGACAAGTTTTAAATCTAAATTTTTTAAATCTTAAGTTTTTAACATACTTAAACCATGAAATTATGGAGAAATTATATGACTTAAACAATTTTTAAAAATGAACAAGTAAATGAAATATTTATTATTCCAAGAGTAATTTTTTATTTTAAAGGATAAAAATATATCTATTTTCAAATCTTAGCCTAAGCCAACTTTAAATCTAATTGCAACCAAAACCTAAAAATCAACCATCAAAACAAAGTGTCCCCTTTCAATGAGGCATACATTTTTTAAAATTTTAAAATATCTTTTACCAAATGCTAACATTACATAATATTATGCCAATATCACTACATAATCTAAAAAAACAACATTAATTTCTATTATTTTATATTTTTACTTTTAATCAAAATATCAACATTGGTATGTTGAATATAACACAAATTATTTTTGTAATTCATTGTTGCGTTGTGGATATTCTAAAGAGATGAATTCTTCATAATTAAAACATATAACCCAACAAACATAGAAATGCCTCATAACGTTATGAAAGATCATATGGAAGTCAAATATTTATTTCAAGTTACCATGCAAACATCAATTACATAAAAATATCTTAGACAGTTATTCAAAATCAATCATAGGTTATGGCACACCATCAAAACCTACAGCTTCAGATGAATGATAGGATGCAGATGAAGATGATCCATATTCTTCTCTTTCATCAACTAGTGCTCCATCTGAGTCAACATGCATGGCCACCATTTCAGAGTTCAAAAGTCTTCTAGATCCACGACTACATTTAACAGAGTCCATCTCAGCTGTATTTGTTCTGGTAGAAATTTCTTCAAAATATTTATGGTTTTCAAGCGAAGAGTTCCTATCTTTGTCAAATTGAAGTCATACACAAGTATGTCAACATCCTCCAATTTTAAGACATGTGCGACGACGATTTATATTTGTGCCCTTTATTTTTCTCTTTCTGCAAATTTTGTTTCAACTACAATCTTTGGCTTGTACACACCATTGAAAGAGTGGGTAATTGTGATATACCAATGTACTTTAATAGTTGTAATATCTTCATTTTCCTTAATGAACTTTATAACCTTGGCAATCCAGAATGGATAACCAAGTGGATCTTCATTTGCTAACATTGATATCATGCAACCCCCCTTAACATCCTGCATAGAAACCCTGCAAAGGTCTTCCATGGCTTCATGTTGTGCACGTGATCTTCTAGAACCAATATAGATTTCTCTTTCCTCTATTTGTGGAGAATTAATAATAGCTTGAGATTGTTGTTGTTCAACAATGTGTGTTTCCTCATGTTCATTTGGCATATTTTGTGGCAAAAAAAATGGAGTCTTCAAAAGCATATCCTCATTTATTGATCTTGAAATCATATCACTTTGATTACTGAAAAAATACTCCCACCAAATTGAATCAAAAACATCAAAGTACTCATATGTATCTCTAATACATCTTTTAATTTCCTCCAGACATTCAGAATAATTTATGTCTCTCTTATGCCTTTGTGCATTATGGAGTTCCTCAACTAACTGTAATAACAATATATTTGATGAAAATATTGGACCCTCTAGAATGAACTTAAAAAATGCTAAACCTGATGATGGCCCCCATTTTGAAGCAGTTGAATACTTCTTGCCCCATATAAGTGTTATCCCATCAATTTTTTTGATACGAAATTGATGTTGGAAGCTAATGTTGTTAAGTTGTCTGATTTGCACCATTATGAATATTTGGAGCTGTGAAGTAAACTCTTGGAAACATATTTTCATTAAAGACCATACAACCAACCAAGTGAAACTGAATGAAATTTTCCTCCTGTAATATTTTTTCTGTGCGGACAAAATGTGGCAGACATGTTTTCTTTTGGTCCATACCATCAATTATCAAACTTAAATATTTATTTGGATTATCATAACATTTTTTTCGATGTTTATACAATTTTTGCCTTTCACTTGTTTATTGATTGCGATGCTCTTGAAGTTCTTTGACAATATAATTTGTACATAAAATAAAAGAACATATGAATAAATATATTTTCATAGTTGATAACTATCCAATTTTTAAAAATAATGTTTTGAACGCATACCTCTTTCTACCCCTTGACATTTATCTCTTTTTTCTTTAAGAGAATGTTAAGTCCCTATATTAATAGTGTAGTCCCTTAATATGTTAGTGTATCCCACCTTATTGTTATTGTTGTACCCCTGTAACCCCCATATTGTTATTATTGTGCCCTTATATTATTATTGTTAGGTTGGCTAGGGTTACATTATGGCCCCACTAGGATTACATTGTGGCCCCATGGACTCCTATATATATAAAGGAGATTTTGTCATTTGTATCATCCAAGCATTGTTCATTCATGTAATGTATTGGAGTTTGCCCCCTCAAAGTGGCTTATTTCTAAGGCGTTGATATCTCTTTTCTTCCATTTTTGGAGCTGGCTTCACAACATTTGGTATCAGAGCTTTGGATTCTAGGGTTTCGCTGCTCCAAACAGGTCATTGTGGAATTTTCGCTATAAATTGTTTTCTACAAAGTCTCAAAAGCTAAAATTTTTAGAGTACGAAGCTGAAATCGTGAGGAACATTGTCACAAAATTTCAGAGTTTGGTTCGAAATATTTTTGGAGATATGATCTGTGGAAGTTAGTGAGTTTTGTAGGCTCCTAAATTTAACCTAAACATGTCATTGTGGAATTTTCACTATAAATTTTGTTCTACAAAGATTCAGAAGTTGTAATTTTAAGAGAGAGAATCAGAAATCCTAAGGAACATCATCACAAAATTTCAAATCTTGGTTCACAATATTTTTAGAGATATGATCTGTGGAAGTTAGGTCTTTTTCAGGCTCTCGAATTTCATCTTAAAGAGGTGATCGTGGGAAAATATTCATAACTCTCTCTCTGAGCATCAGATTAGAATTATGTAAAACATGGCTTGAAGCAAACAGACTGTAATTTCCTTTCTATAAATTTTAGAGCCAAAGGAGTAAACAGGGACACGTGGAAAGTCGTACAAATTCGCTCTATTGAACCATTCCATAATTAGGTCATTATGGGAGATTGGACATAACTTTGTATTTAAGAATCCAAATTAGGTCATACCTGTGGCATTAAAAAGAGGATTCAAAGGGATATCTTAGGGCCAATTTTTAGATATTAAAGATCCAAAATCACAGAGATAATTCAGTTTCAATATCGAGCTCCTCAAAATCAAGAAAAGGTGTGTATTTGGTTTTTAAAATTGCATAACGTTTGTTTGAAAAAGTAGTTTGAAGTGATTCCAAGGGCATATTTTGGAATTTTCATTAGTATTGGGTTCTATAATGCCTCCAAAAAATAATTCCATACCCATTAAGCCCTCAAAAATCTTTAATATGACGCATGAAGAGGAAGAATTGCAACATGAGATATCAAAATTACAGTACCAAGTGCAACAAATTTCGATCTTACGAAGAGAAACCGAAGATGACATAGATGGTTTAAAAGCAGAAATGGAGGTTAATTTGGATGGTTTGAAGGATCAAATAATAGCTAATATGGATGATAAATTAGTGGAAGATCACATCGAGCATCAACAACAAGTTATCCAACTCTTAAAGGATAACCTAACTTTGGTGCAGAATATAATGAAACAACAGAAAGATGAACATCACATCGAAAAAATTTCTGAAGTAGTCACAGAAACAAGAACTCGACAAGTACGATCAATTTTAGAGTATTTCAGCAAGTGGAAGAACTTTCTTGTAGAATATCCCACATGGGAGGATGAGAATTTTATACAGAAGCATCAAGAAATAATTAAGCATTGAGGACAACACTTGTTTGAAGGAGAGGGGCATGTTAAGTCCCTATATTAATAGTGTAGTCCCTTATTATGTTATTGTATCCCCCCTTATTGTTATTGTTGTACCCCTATAACCCCCATATTGTTATTATTGTGCCCTTGCATTACTATTGTTAGTTCAACTAGGGTTACATTGTGGCCCCATGGACTCCTATATATAGAAAGGAGGTTTTGTCATTTGTATCATCTAGGAATTGTTCATTCATGTAATGTATTAGAGGTTTCCCCCTCGAAGTGGCTTATTTCTAAGGTGTTGATATCTCTTTTCTTCTATTTTTGGAGTTGGCTTCACAACAGAGAAGCACATGCGCTGCAAATCCCCCATCATTGCCTTCTTAGGAATACGGACATTGTTGAATTTTTTCTTCCATACCCTTGTAAAATATGAATATGTAATAAAATTACCAACTCCTTCAGTAACTTCTGCATAATATTTGTATAAGCTAAAGATTTCTCGTCTCGAGAAATTATCTGGAATATGTATTATGTATTTATTTGGAATACACTCTCCATGCTTTGAAAATAAGTCTTTCATCCATGACATAGAAGTATTTGCTAACGGCCCAACCTCCCGTTTATAACGTACTTCTGAATAACATGTGGGATCATTTTCCAGTGTTTCTTGGATTCTTGACAAACGACTATTACCAATTGAATGCAACATTTTGAAATCCTTTCTACAAAGCAATACATTCCCAATATGATAATCATAACTTGCTAGTGTAGATTGCATGCAACCCACTAAATATGAATTTTTCATGCTTTTATTCATTGGAAAATATCTTTTCCTTTTCTCCAAAGCAAAGTTGAAATCCATATATTTCAAGCAATCCCTTCAACAACATTCACTTGAAATCAAATGAACGACAAAAATTCTCTTTGTGAGATATGTTGTCCTCACCCTTGTATAACTGGAATGTTTTGGATTGATACGAAAAGGTCTACTCCTACTCCTACTCCTAGTTACAATATTTGCTTGAAACTGATTCATTATTCCATTATCCTTTGTAGAAGCAGTTTCATCACCATTAGGAGGAATATTATATATCTCCACTATCATCATTCTCAACATAGTTAAGAAATTCATCAGCATCATTGCCTAGAAAATATTCAATACCATCCTCACTTGAAGAAAACATTTCACAAGAATCATCTGCACTTTTGTAGCCCTGACTGAGACAAAATACTTCACCATCTTGATCCATGCTTTCGAATTCTTCCCTTGGAGGATCCAATTATTCATCACCATGAGTGTCTTTGAAACAGTCACTTAGAGAAAATTAATTATTCACATATGTGCCTCTAAAATTATCATTTTCATAAAACACTTCATCCTCCCCTTCCTCAGTGGTGCTCTCATAATTCTTGGGATTAGGCCTAAGTGGAGGCTTTGAATCTGCATTCACTAGAAATTATTCATCTCGCCCCTCCCCTTCCTCACTGGTTCTCTCATAATCCTTAGGATTAGGAATAAGTGGATGTCTTGAATCTCTATTTATTGGAAATTATTCATCCCCCCTTCATCAATGGTGCTCTTATAATCGTTAGGATTGGGATGAAGTGGTAATTTTGAGTTTGGAAATTCATCCCTCATTCATCAGTGGTGCTCACATAATCCTTAGGATTAGGCTGAAGTGGATATTTTGACACTGCAAAGTCTTCATTCCCCTCTTCATCAGTGGTGTTGGCATAATCCTTAGGATTAGGACGAAGTGGATATTTTGACTCTAGAAATTTTTCATTCCTCTCTTCATCAGTGGTGCTCGCATAATCCTTAGGTTTAGGACGAAGTGGATATTTTGACTCTGGAGAATTTTCATTCCCCGCTTCATCAATGGTGCTCGCATAATCTTTAGGATTAGGAGAAGTGGATATTTTGACTTTGGAAATTCTTCATTCCTCTCTTCATCAGTGGTGCTTGCATAATCCTTAGGACTAGGACAAAGTGGATATTTTGACTCTGCTAATTCTTCATTCCCCTCTTCATCAGTGGTGCTCGCATAATCCTTAGGATTAGGATGCAGTGGATATTTTGACTCTGAAAATTCTTCATTCCCTTCTTCATCAGTAGTGTTCTCATAATCCTCAGGATTAGGACAAAGTGGATATTTTGACTCTGCAAATTCTTCATTCCCCTCTTCATATACGGTGCTCGCATAATCCTTAGGATTAGGACAAAGTGGATATTTTTATTCTATAAATTCTTCATCCCCCCCTTCATTAGTGGTGCCCTCATATTCCTTAGGATTAGTACGAAGTGAAAAGTTTGACTCTCAAAATTATTCATCATGTGTTTCATCACTGGTGCTCTCATAATCCTTAGGATTAAGAGTCACTGGAATAAATGACTCTCGATTTACAGAAATATCTTTTTGCTGCCCTTCATCAATTTTGTTCTCATCTTCCTTAGGATTAAGACCAAGTCAAATTTTTGACTCTCTATTCATGGTGAACAGACTCCTGTTATATTCAACAATCTGAATGGGGTTGTTGTGTGACGAAGATGTTGATGTTTTAGAAAGAAAAACTTCGCTATTAGAAGAACCCATGGCTTTCAACAAGAAGATGTTGAATGATACTAATGCACTCTCTCCCAATTACAATATATAGCTTAAACACTGAAAAATTCCCTCTAAAATCCCCCCCCCCCAAAAAAATTCGCTAAAATTTTTCCCTCCAAATTTCCCCCCCAAAAAATTTCGCTAAAAACTTTTCCTCCAAAGATTTCGTTTGAAATATTTCCATACAAAATATTCGTCTAAAATGTATTTCAAAACATTTTAATAAAATGTTGGTCTTTAAATATTTCACCCTAATTTCTATTCAAAATATCCACAAAATATTCCTTTCATGCATACCTTCCAAACTAAAATGTTTGTTTTGTTTGAATAATTTAATATTAACTACGTATTATAATAATTTTTTAAAATTTGTGTTTTATTTTTTTGCCGACATTGAATAAAAGTTAATATAAACCTCTAATATTAACTTCAAGTAAATTTTTTTAATTTTTAATTTTAATCTCACATTCGCGAAATGGTAAACCAATCACACAATCTTCGCAATATAACAACAATCATTGTTTCTATTCCCCACATCACATCAAGTCTTCTCGGTTTTGTTGGAGCAATTTTGTGGAGGCGTTGTATTCACATTGGAGGCATTGCATTCTTATTGGAGACATTGCGTTGGCATTGGTAACAAGAGTTTTTCACATTTCAAAGGTTAGTTTTCCTTCTATTTTGGCCATTTAAAGAAGAATTTGGAGAGAATCTGTTTGTTTTTTTTTTATGTTCTAATACTATTTTTTTATGGTTTTTAGGTTCGAAAACCCTATTTTTTTATATTTTTATAGTGAATAAAATGGAAAAAAGACTCAAATTTTTAGGTTTTTTAGGACAAAAATTTAGAGAATTTTTCTTTTTTAGGGTTGCCTAGGTTCCTTCACAAAACAAAAACAAAAAAACGACCATGCTCATAAAAAAAAACAGTTATGTGTATACAAACTTTCGGTGAAAATCACATGACAAAATTATATTTATTCTATTTATATTTTTTCTAAAAATACTATCGAAAATTAATTTTTATTTTATTTTATTTTAAAACATGAAATTTTACATTTAAAATAACATTAGATATTTTAATATTTTTTTATATTTAAACGAAAATACAAATTTCATTTCGTTTTTATTAAACTTGTTTTTTAATTATTATAAATATATTTTACAATTACAAAAACAATTTAATTTTAAAATAATTTTAGTATTTTATTTTTGTTTTTTAAATTTGATTAAAATAAATTAAGTTTATTTTTATTTTTTTAATTTTTTTTAATACTTTTTACTATTCAAATTGTTTTATTATTTTTTATTTAACAAAGTTTTAATTTATTTAAAAAAAAAATATTATTAATTTTTTTAATATTTTAAAACATTTTATTTTAATATATTAATTTTTTTATTGTTTAAAAAAAAATTAAATTTAAAATGTTTTAATTTTTTTTTTAATTTTATTATTTAAATTGTTTTTTAATTTTATTTTTTATTTAAAAAAAATTATTTTAAAATTTTAAAATTTAATATATTTTTATTTTATATTTATTTATTTTTATTGTTTTTATTTTTGTTTGTTTTATTAAAAAAAAAAATTATTTGTGCTGCCCGCCGAGGGCCAGAGGCTGGCTAGGCAGCCCTCCACGGCATCACCTGGTTGGCCTCCGACCCCCGGTTGGGCAGAGGTCGATTCGCCGGAGGTCGACTGGGCGACGCAGTGGAGCGTTGCTGATTCGGGCAGTTTAAAATGTATTTGTTTTAAATTAAAATTAAAGAAAAACAATATTGTATTAAAAATTTTATAATAAATTTTAAAATTTAAATATTCTTTATATTAAAATTTTAAAATAAAGTATCTCTCTGTTTTAACTAGCTCAAAGAAGAAAATTAATATAGCCAGATTAGAATGAACTCTCATTAGTTCCATAGTGAAACAGGTCGTTGGACAATTCCTAAAATACCATGCATGGAAAGGATCTGCCATCTCTGTGAGAATATGAACATCGAGGATGAAAATCACTTCCTCTTATAGTGCTCCGCGTACAACCACATTAGAGCTCAATTTCATAATCTTTGTTGCAATGCTGACTTTCCTAGCCTTTTAAGATGTCAAAACTATAGTGAGCTTGGGAGGCTTCTCTCCAAGCTTTTTGAGCATAGGAATAAAATCTTAAATCAAATTAAATAACTCTTTTCTTTAGGTCCGATAGACCAAAGATTGGTCTCAGTGGACCACCACCACCACCACCACCATCATTATCATCATCATCAAATTTTTAAATATTAAAACAAATTTTAAAATTTTAAAATAACATTTTAAATTTTAATATAAAATTTTAAAATTTAAAATAAAATTTTAACTTTTAGAATGAAATTTTAAATTTTTATAATTATATTTTTATTTGCAAAATAAAAGTTTAAATTGTTATAATTATATTTTAAATTTTACAATTTTTTATTTAAAAAAAACAATTAATATTAAAAGAAATTAACATTAATTTTTTTTTAAACTTAAAAAAAACTTTATTTTTTTTTTAAATTTAAAAAAATTCAAAGTTTGAAATTAATTTTTGTTTTTTATTTGTTTTTAAAAATTGTTTTACAAAACTACTTTACATTAAAACAAATTTAAAACAATTATATATATATATATATATATATATATATATATATATATATATATATATATGTGTGTGTGTGTGTGTATGGTTTTAAATATTTTGTTTTTAAATGAAGAAATTATATAGTTAATTTTATTTGTTTATTTTCAATTTATATAATTTTGCAAATAAATTTTGTTTTTGTTTTTTTTTTTTAATTTTAATTTTCGATTAATTTTAAATTTATATTGACAAAATTAAAAAAAAAAATTGATTAATTAAGTTACGTGTTTTCTCATTAATTAATATATATATTTCTTTCTATGAGGAAAATGGCATCAAAAAAGATTTATGTAAATGTTTCTGGACCTAGGGCAGCAACTATCAAATCTAAAGTTATAGTTGGATGCACTATGGATACTGTTGGGCGCAATAAGGATATCGTTGCACACACTATGCGTATTATTGAAGAATAAAAAATTGGAAGACGTAATAAAAGTCAAGCAAATGGTCCACCAAGTTCATTAAAGTTTTTTTCTGACTAGAAGAATGCAGAGGAAATAAATAAAACTGATTTTTCATGGTATCTTGAAGACAATGAAATGGAAGATGATATACATATCTATTCGATATGTGGTATGATTGACTTAGATGAATCATATCAGATGATGGGTAGAGTATGAGGCATATGTTTGGTGCCGAATACAAACACTATTTATGTTCTTGCAAGAATGGCTAATAAACGTGACAAGGTTAGATATTGTCTATCAAAGGTCAAGTATGACACAAGTGAAATATCTACAAAGTTCTTTGCAAAAATCGCAAGCAACATTGCAAATAACATTGTAAGTATGCTTATTTATATTTCTGTTGTGCATTATTGTAAAGATCATTCATTTTTTATAAATTATTGATCATTGACATGCTTTATTTTGTTTCATAGGATTTTGTTGTGCCTCTTTCAAACATGTTTGAGGGTATTTGTTATATGGAGCCAAATGTTATGACTTTGATCAACACTTTCTACACAGACAAAGAAGAGGAAAGGAGAATGAAGCAAAGATCAATAGCTCGTGACATTGCAATAGTACAAAGAGGGGATCAACCAATAGTCACTAAAGTGGATCAATCTAGTAAACCTAAACATGTTGCTTTTGAAGATGTGGAACATGAAACTGAAAATTATGATAGAATTAGTGAGGAGGAGATTAGAACTGTTGTGTAAAAGGAGAAAACAAATCAGACATGAAAAATAAAAATGGCCAAAGATGTCTCTCTTTTACCTGATGATGAAGAGTTTTTTAATAAAAAAACTAATATGTTAACCAATAAGAAGAAGAAATAAAATCTTGGTCAACTTGTAAAAGTCATGAGCATCAGTGAAGAACAAACTGAAATCTCCAAAGGAAGCAGGGAAATCATAACACCAGGTGCTGAGTTAGAGGATGGAATTATTAAAACAAAACAAAATGCCATTCGATCTGAGTTGAGGAAGAATAAATTAATTTGTGGTGGTCAAATATTTGAGCTTAATGTCAGCCAATTTTATAGGCCATATGAAGGAAAATCTCAATATCAAATTAGAAAAACACATCACCTACATATACATAATATGAAAACATTATTCAGGTTCAATCCATATGCGCATGTCGTGGAATATGTGGTTCTTGTTGATCCATGCCAGGTTCTCGACAAACATGCATTTGACAAGACAAAATGTTTTGATTATAAATATTATGTAATTGGAGGGAACTATTCGGTAGAGGCTAAAAGACAATTGATTGAGGAATATTCCAATAACTATCTTTTTCAAATAGTGAAATGTATCATTTACGTTCCCTTAACATAAATAGAATCAAAGTTGTTGACATGGGATCATAATGGTTAGGAGAATTTTGAGGTCTAAAATGGGCCTCCTAAGGAAAATGTACAATCAAACTTCACTTTATGAGAACCAAACACATTTTAGGGGATGACATCATCCCTAATGGTTGAGGTGGCATTGATTAAGTTAAAGGTACTTGTCACATTCTCAATGGTGGATAAAAACTCATGGTTAACCATGGTAGTGCTCTAAGTACTTTTAAAGTCAAAGTAAGGTACTCATAATAAATGTCCTTTCACACTTTTTGAATAAAAATATATTATTGTCATTTCATATTTCTTGAAAGAAACAATGCATATCCCTATACATTTATTATATTATATTATTTTTATATAGTATATTAATTACATGTTATTATACAATTTAAATAATATAAATTTTAATTAATAACATATAATATAATTAAAAATTTATAAATTTATATTTATTTTTTATTTTAAGTTATTTAAATACAAAGGACAAATGCATTAGTTGTTCAATGATAATGACTTTTTCTTGAAAAACTCATTTTTATTTATAGTCACATCAATACAATTTTTTTATTAATTTTATTTTGGTACAACTTTTGAATTGAATTTAACTATGGTTACATTAATTGTGGTGCAAAAAGTGAATTGAAAATTTATAAATATTATTTTATTGGTTTAGCTATTATTTTATTATTTCCTTAGGAGAACTATTTTAGACCTCAAAATCCCCCTAATGGCAAATAATGAGTACAGAATGAAAATGACTTTCATCCAAAGGGTCAGATTTATTCATAATGATTTCATAGAAAAATGTGGTGGGGATAAGGCAAAAGTTAGTCTAACATTTCAGAAGGAATGCTTAATGGAAACAGGTTATCAAATTGATGAAAAAATTAAATGTAAAGATGAAAAAGTGCATTCAAATATATTCAGAAGCATGGATAACCTTTTTCGGTTGGCATTTAGAACTGGGGAGATATAGGAATTGATTGATGAGAATTTTTAGCGGTGGGAGAATATTTCCATAAAAAATCAAAAGGTTACAAAGAGTAAAACCATAATATGTACCAACAGTAAGACATGTCATGAAATGAAGCAACTTCTAGAGGATATGATTATCATACCTTGGAGAACAATGCAAGGAGTGAAGGATGACAAACTAGTCAAATCAGTGCTATCCCGTGTGAAGTCGGGTGAATTATCAATGGATGAAATGTGCCATAATTTGAAAATTAAGTTTCTTGAATTATTTTTACTTTTCCTTTTATTATAATTTTCTTTTAAATAAAACATAACGTTGTTGGTAGAATTTGTTATACATGTCATTATATTAACAATTTTTAATTTATTTATTTAGTCAAAAAATTTATATGAAAATACAAGAACATATGGTTAAAATTTGAATGGAGACAGTTGGGATGATATCTTGTGCAACTACCCATAATCAAGTTCTACAACAACGCTTAAAGATTTTTATATTGAATTCAATAACGTATGTTGATTTATACATTCATTTTACTCATATGTAAACTATTTTTATTTTATTATGTATACATATATATATTTTTTATGTCATCAAAGATGTCGAAGAAGGATAGAAATACAGTACCAGATACTTTCAAAAACTTTATTGAAAAAATTAAGTTGGAAAAGATGAGAAAGAAGCGTCTTATGAATGTTGAACTTGATCCTACTCTTACTCATTTCATTTGGAATGGGCTCGACGATATCCAATATCAAATAATACAAGGTGATTGTGAAGACATTACAAAACTAATATCTAAAAGGGAATATGCCCTAGTTATTGCAGATATTCCTCATGGTTTCAATTTCCCAGACATTTAATATGATAGTGAACCATTTACTTATCAAGATTTTAGTAAAGTGGTTACGGGTTTTCAAGAAGTCACAACATCACCACTTTGGAGATTTGTGACATTTCATTCAGACACACAGTGTGCAATGTTATTAACAAGCTTCAAGGGAAAAACAAACTCAAGGATGCAACTTACATGGTAAGACATTGAAATTGTGTGTTCGATTACTGTTACTTTTTATTTATGTACTATTTAATTAAAATTTTACTATGTTATGTTACAGGTAGAAGTCAAATCTTGTTTCTTCCGAAGATCAACCTATTATAAATGATTGTGAGTTCATCCATGTTGAATGCTGGACAAAAGAGGATAGATATAAGCGTATTCTTATGAATCAAGTAGATGGGAAGAGTCATAGTCAAATTTTGGTTCATGACGTTGTTGTAAGAAAACTAACATACGAGGATAAAGATGCAAAAGGAGATATAGTTAACATTTATCAGAAACTGCAAGCATTAATTAACTATCTTATAGATCTATGTTCAGATGAAGGAGATTGGGCTTTGGATTTATTGTCAAGTTCAAGTAAGTTTTATGATAAGAATCTGAATTTAAATATTTTATTTTTTATTTTTTATGCAGTTATGCATTTATCCTAATTTTCTTATTTATTTCTTTTGTACTTGATGACTAGGTGCAACACTAGCATGTTGCGTACAAAAATGAAGAAATTGCATTGCCATTGAGGAAGACCCAGTGCAATGCAAATTTATTCAACAAAGAATTAACGCTCTTCAATTTCTTCTAGATGCAAAGCAAGAAGTTGGTTTGAGAAAAGGGATTTTAATGAATCACATGTGGCAAAAAAAGCAAGGGAACCTCAACCACCATTATATGGAATGATTAGGAAATGACACTTTGGAGGATTTGTAGACATGAAAGATCCATTAGAAGATGACAATGACCAAAATGAAGTAGAAAATGTTGCAGAATAAGACATTAATGATGTTCTTAAAGATGTTGAATATGGATTAGTTGATATCGTTGATGATCTTTAAGTTATGCTTTCAAATAAAGCTCAATTTTGAGAGCTATTAATTAATTTTACTTGTAATGTTTAGACTTTGATATCTTATGAGAAGAATCCTTATTTTTTGCAAAAAACATGTCATTTTGACATAAAATTTATAAAAAAATGCTATTTTCTTAAGTTTTTTTTTAAAGATTTTCCCAAAAAGTTAATTTATTTAACATGTCTATTTTAACAAAAAGTCTCTAAAAGTGTCTTTTTTCCATTGTATTTAGATTGAAAATGTGTATTGTTTTGTCATATGGTTCAAAATATTGGTTTTTTAGCGACAATTATTTGATGTGCATTGAAATATTAATCAACAATATGTAAACATATAGAAAATATAAACTTTAAAATATTGACCATTTTTTGTATTTTTTATCTATGTGAAAAAATTAAGATTTCATTACAATTTTTTTTTTTAATTTTAATTTTTTAAACACAAGTACATAAATGCACTTAAAAATAAACAACTGAGGGAAGAAGAAGACAACATAAAATGTATAGTGTCAAAATCAAGCCTCTAAAAAAAAGTGGGTGATTCTGCACCACCACTATTCAAAATTGACATGAAAATCATCACATAAAAAAAAAATTAAAGTGCCAAAAACATGCTCTAAAAAAAGGGTGATTCTGCATCACCACTTTTCAAAATTGGGTGTTTTTTTGCTACCTCAAAAAAATAGGTACTAGTTCAGTTACCTATTTGATCGGTAACTATGTTTGGATAGGGAAAACTCCAATGTTGTATCGATACCTTGTAATGGATCGCACCATATTAGAGGATGCATAACAAGTTTTTGACACAATGTTTGCAAGCCAAGTGTTTGAATAAATACCTATTCAATAAGTGTTTGTTTTATTGTTATCGATAATCCTTCTAGGATGGCCTTAATTAGTGAGAGATTTGATATCAAGGAAAAAATACATATTATGCGCAATTTTTTTCATGGGAAAACCTTGACCTAGTTGGTGATTTCCACTAGTTTTGTGGTTGTTATAAAGAACAAATTGGAGCCCATATGATGAATTCCTATGAATCAAGAATGTAAAAGGTAAAAAAGATTGAGGGAAAATATTTGATATGTAAATATAGTATATGCAAAAAATTAACTCTATTTTTGGTTCTACACTTGCATGAAGGAGTAGTAGGCCCTAGGATGTATACACATTCAAATATTGTTTCTTTTAAGGATGCAATTAGAAATAAACCATCTACTTTAATGATTCTATCCCTTCTATGCCTAGTTTTTATTTGGTGTAGAAGTTAAAGAAATGCCAATGTCGAAGGTCATATATTTTCTCTCATTTAATGAAGCATATATAGTAATTTTCCAATTCAATGGTTTTTGGATTCTTATATCAAATACGTACCATTGAATTCATCTGAATTGGACAAAGAAATGTAAAGCATATCTTTGTTCCAATCTAAGATTTCTTCCTTCTTCAATTCATATAGCTTGAAGATTATCAAAACATTTTTTTGGGGGAGCCCCTCGTTTTAGGGCCAAATGGGACTCTATGCCACCCCACGTTTTCGTTATTTGGCCCAACCACTACAACTATCAACGAAAAGCCTATTCAAGTCTACCTACAAATTTTTTTGTTACACTTAATATTACCTTTATTAGTGTTTAAAGATATTGGGAACACCTTGGTAGATATTTAAAAGTAGATCCTAAGTGGGTTTAATCAAGTATTGTCAAATAATTTCAAATATGTGTTGAGTTGAATCTTGGCAAAGGTTTGTCAAACAAGATGATACTACAAAAAGGAACATTTTGCTAGACTTTTGTTTTGGATTATGAGATCACAATATTTTAACATTAGATTTATCAACACATAGGGCGTCTCTAAGATTCTTGTCCCCCATTGTGAGCTCTCCCAAAGTGAAAAAAATATCACACCTTGTTAGGGTCCCTATGTCCCTAACCTATTAAATGGATATATAGGTTGTTATGTATTTCTATGTATGGAGGTCATCTCTAGTAATTAAGACCCATGTAGTAGTGTGAAAGTAATTAATGTAAGGAAGCTTACTAGAAGGTTCTTCCTACTAGAAATTTCCTTCTCTAGAGTGTTCTTAGGAGGTAAATAGTGTATATAAAGAAGTAGAAGCAACTTAATGAGATGTTTTGTGAATTTATTTGTAATAGCTTAACTCAATTAGAGATTGTCCGCTTAAAGAGGCAAGTGAACATTACTTCCAATTAATAAAGGTATTAAATTTTTATATTATTATAGTTTTTTATTTGGATAATATGATTGCAATATGTATTTCTATTGTAAATTTGGCTAAAATATATTATTTATTCTTAGTATCTCTCTATTTTCTAATAATAAGCATGACAAGTGGCATGTGAGCATTTTCTTGGTGGGTACGACTACAATCTATAAATAACATGTTTTTTATTTGGTGGGTACAAGTACAATAGAAAAAGCTTACATGTAGGAAATACAAAATGATTCATCTGGTTGGACATTCTTGTAATTTTTGTTGGAAACCCTTTCAATAGTACCACATCACAAAACATTTGTATATGAAGTTTCACTTTGATGTACCATTATGTATATCAAAAGTCCTATAAGTTTCTTTAAACAAGGTTTAGATAAGTCAATTGACCACTTGGCTACTACAATGGTATACCTAGGTAACTCAGTGGTACAACTAAGTGTTAGATAGTGTGCTAAGAAATTGGGCCAATTACTATTATTAAACCTCACATTTATACTAAAGAGTTATAGCAAGGCCTCTTAGGCTCATATAATTTCATCTTATATAAGTATTAGACATGACCTAAATATGGGTAAACATATGAAGTAGATGTAATAAATGATTAGTTAGAGGGAGTGCAATCACTCCAACCATCTTTTTAATGTATAAATACATAATAAGAATGAAAAAAAAAATGTTATTTGACCTTCCCAATACATCTTTGTGTATTTGTACTTCCTTGTTATTCATCCCATTATGTAGTCTATTCTTGACTATGTGCTGAAGCCTAGTTTTCAACACTTTGGTTCTGTTTCCATTGGTACTGTCTGAGATTTAACAGTAACAAATGAAGCAGATCAAATTTGATTGAGAGGAAGAAACCCAATGCTGCGTGAAAACTTGTGGATGCCAAAGAATATGCACATGAAAAAAATAAATAGTTGCTCGTGATTCGAACTTGGAAGGGACGCTGAAATTGAAGACCTGCAAAAGAACCATTAGATCGAGAATCTCTAAATTCAAAGATCGATCATGTATACTCCTGATGTTTTCAACAAATTGTTTGTCGAAACGTGCAAACGAGAACGTGATGTTTATGTTGAAGATGTCCAAGAAAAGTTGTTGCTGGGAGAAAGATGACTCATGGATGTTGATCGAGTGATGAAAAGCCTGCATAAAATATGAAAGAGATGATTTTTTACCGGTTCATGAATGTTGCTTGTATAGTAAACCACAGGTTGATTGCTCCTGCACAAGAAATCAGAATTCTAAGAGGAAGAAACATTAATTCTATGGTCGACGAGTTTAAGGATGAAATAAATTTTTCTTCCTTCTAGAACCAATGATGTGCAACAGGGAATCCTTGAGATTCTAAGTTCTCTTCGTAAGTTCATGGATCCATTGAATACATTTATTTATTGATTAAACGATCATTGACTTGATGGAAAAATATCAAAACACAGACTTGGGACATGGCCAACCAAGAGAGCTTCAGAAGCATGACCTCCACATATTACATAGGAGTCGTGGAGACAGTTGTCAGTGCCAGACATACATCATTCAATAAGAATTTTAAATTTTGGTGGACTAAATAATCAACGTGTTTACCATTTGATAGCTGGCCAAAGAATAATCAATTCCTTACCTGCAATTGATCGGATCGATGCAACTAAATGAGTCATTTCCTCGAGACTATAATCTGCATTCTTCTCCATTTTATTGGATAGATTTTGGAAGAGTTCTACATGTGATAAGCCACATACAATAAATATAATGTCGAATGCACTGATGACCTAGCCGCTTGGAGGATCTGGTCAACTATGTGCACTGATGACCTAGCCGCAAGTAACATTGGATTCCATCATTGGAGTATTTAGTTTTACATTGTAAAGGGAGTCTTAATTATAAAAGAGTTTCATGAATGCCAGTTGAGTTGACTGTCAACATCAGTACAGTCAAGTCTGAGTTCCAGTCTAGCTGAGTTTTTGAGATGAAAGTTTGTCATCTGTGTTGGTCAACTGATTTACTTAAGTCATTTAGTCATTATTGTAAAATCTGAAAAAAAATGTGGGTTTTTGGTCAAACTTGGTTGACTTTTAGTTGAAAATGTAAAAGATCATCCATATAAGCAAATGTTTTTCGGCTAACGAAGTCATAAGAGTCTCTGAATTAAAGTAGACTTTAATATATTTTCAAAGAATATGAAAAAAGCACAATTAAGATTGATATGTCAAAATGATATAAATTAAGGTTTAATAAAGAGAATGACCCATAAGAAAACCAATGATGGTTAGTGAAAAAGCAAGAATAAATTTCAATAAGCATGTTTAATAACATCAAAAGAAATATTAAGGATAGAGCATTCAAAGTGAATGAAAAAAAATTGATTTCATAACAACAAAATTTATTGAAGCGCGGGCATTTAGTGAGAATTTTCCATCAGTGTTAATATAGCATCCAAGAACAGTGGAAGTTATTCAATTAAGTACTTGTAATGGGTGATTGAGCAACATTCAATGACAAGAGATAAAATGACATGAACACACATAATGAGCTTAAAAGAAAATGTAACGATACCTCCCTTCCAACCCCTTAAAAATTCTCAGGCTGAGGAAGGTGTTACATGTTTGAGCTTATCTCAAGGTTGGTTATGAAGATGGGGCTACCAAAAACCTTATCTTTGAAATTCCGCAGAATTTAATTATGATACCACCATTGTGATTGAATCATGAATAACTTTCCGACGATATAAAATTTGTCTCAATCTGAGTCCTAGAACAAAAGTTATGCCCGTTAGAAGTTTTGGGCCAATTAGAAGAGAAAATATCATCACATTACCCATGTGTCCTCCATCAGGCTTACATGACCCTGTCATGTCCTCACGGACTTGTAGTGCTAGTTCCACGTCATGTTGGCATGACCACTCTTCCACTTCTTGCCTGCAACATGTAACGATTTACCAAAGATTGGTGGTGGGTAGTCTCCCAGTTGTTAGGGTTCCATCTTTGGAAGAATGGTCGGATTGGCCAAGTCTCGAGCTCCTGCTCATCAACAAGCTTAGCAAATACCGAAGGGATCTTGGCGATGGTCAGGGTTCCATCGTGGAAACCATGGTGGGATTGGCTTAACCTCCATCAACATCTACCATTCACAAGGCTATCGAATGCAAATGGTCCCAGTGGTTATAGTGACCTAGAGGCAAGTTTCCACTGCTACAACCTCCATCAGATCAACTCCTCAGCATCAGGGTTTCCTTACCTTTCTTTCATTTCAACTTCACTTGCAAACGTCAAGTTTGGACGTCCTAGGGCAAGGTCCACCCCCAAGCCACATCACCCCAAGCCTCATCACCTCAACCACATCATCCCAAGCCACGTCAATAGCATAATCGTGGTCTGAAGTCTAACGACCTAATGGCAAGGTTCTAGTAATTAGGGTTCTGCCTCGGTCCCACTCTCCACTTAATTCTTTTGAAGAAGCTCGATAGCCCAAAGGTTGATGGCCAGGACCCTCGTGGGGACTTCTTGGCACAAGTCCATTGGGACAAGGTTCCACTCAGGGACCTGTAGTGTTGGGATCTTTCCCATAAAGTTGTATGTATATATCAACATTCTTTTTACCTGTTGGTTCCAACAAGCAATAGAGGCACCAAGCTACACTAGTACATTTGGGGGAAATTCCGACACTTGGTTCCGACACTTTTGACCAAATGTCGGAAATTTCCCCAAAATTTTTCAATCCCGCCCGAAACCATTGCTATACCGACGTTTAGAGAAAAGGGTCGCAATACCGACACTTCGACAAAGTGTCGCAATTGCGACATTTGGAGGAAGACGTCGTAATTGCGACACTGTGCCCCAAAGTGTCGCTATTGCGACGGCTGCCTCCAAACGTCGCAAGTGCGACACAATGTATAAGTGTCACAATTGCGACGTTTGGAGGCAGTCGTCACAATAGCGACACTTTTGCCGCTGTCGGTATAACGACACTTATATGCGCGCTACATAAAAATGATTTTATTAAAAACTACATTAACGTCTGATATCACGCGCGCATTCACCCTTAGCTCTTGCAGAACAACATTCGCCCTCAGCTCTTGCAGAACAGCATTCGCCCTCATCATTCGCCCTCAGCTCTTGCAGAATAGCATTCGCCCTCAGTGTTCGCCCTCAACTCTTACAGAACAGCATTCGCCCTCAGCTCTTGCAGAACAGCATTCGCCCTCAGCATTCGCCCTCAGCTCTTGCAGAACAGCATTCGCCCTTAGCTCTTGCAAAATGGTAAGTTCTTACTGCTGGCCCTTCCTCCTATAGTAGGGTTGACTCTATTTGGGTTTTTTTGGTCAATTCCATTGGATTGTGTTAGGCTATAGGGTTCTCTCTAGATGTCTTCCAATGTTATTTCGGATGAGTTTCAAAGAGGATGTGTAAGATGTGTTTGTGCTTGCATGAATTTGACTCCACCAATTTCATGAAGTTTAAGCTATGGATTTTAGTTCGACAAACTCATCCATCTCAACACCCAGTAACAAATTGCCCTTGGTCTGATCTATATTGAAGGTGAAGTGAAAAGTGGTAGAGAATGGGAGATCGAAAGTCATCAACTTTATCACAAGGGTAGTACTCCAGATCGAAAGTGATGAGCTTTGGTTCTCCAGATTTGGGGATTTTCTGATATTTGGGGATTTTCTGATGACATACCAAAGGTCACATCCATACAACCATATCAAGGTCAATGTTGAGATCATTCTCATATAGATATAGGTCAATGATATATAGGGTTAATATCATCATCACTATCCATGGAAACCGAATGGTTACAAAATCTGTGATTGTGGTTGGCTCATTTATAATTATTACCCATTTACAGTAGAGCACAGAAACACTAAATATGGCCCGAGTAGAGCCTTTACAACAGGCAATGGAATTGAAGCTGCTTCATCAATAACCAATAGCTCCACTTGAGAAAACTTTTCATAATCTTGGGGCTGGATATACTGCAGAGCAAACAATTTTAGTTATCATTCGTGCTCCAATATACTAATATACTTTTTACATTGAACTGAAGAAAGGGAAACAAGCAAATGCTAGCCATCATACAATGCTTTGACATAGGAGTTTTGAGTGACATACTTGAAAAAAAGAACTCATCCACTGATATTTATAATCATTTGAGTTATTCAAGTTAAACACAATGTCAAGAATCAAGATTCAATACCCTCTATTATCTTCATCACCCAATACAAGATTTAAATTTTTCCCAAAGAAACGCTTATTAATTTGCCAGCCATTATTTCTCCCTGCTTTAAAAACCCTACATTTAAATGAAAACAAGCATTGCATTTCAACTACAAAAATCTATTAGTGTTCAAATATACATGTGTGCATCACTTGTGTAGGGTATTCCTTTTCCACTTTCACATTATCCAAGAATGTGTGCAGTATAGTTCATATTTTTTGTGATTTAGATTATCTTGAAAAAGGAAAGGTAAATTATTTCCCATGGAAAAAGAAGGTTTTCCCTTTTTACTATTGGAAATGGTACAACAAAGTTCCATTTCTACCGAAACTCCTATGAAACAGGAACCAAATAAAGGCCATGTCCTCAATGGACATCATTTGGCTTTGAAAATGGCCATTGCACCGTGTTGTTTCTTATATTACATCACGATAGTTTCTTGGGTCATTTCTTGTTTCTTGAGATGAAAAACAACCAAAGAAATTGTGAAGATCCTTTCAAGAAATAAATGACCATTTCTAAATCATATCTCAACTATTTTTTATTTTATTCAGTGGTTGCTTACTTTGAGAGAAATTTGACACTTTTATAAGGAATATAACATAAAAAAACAAAATGGGAAGGAATTGATGATGTAGATGACCTTTAGTTGTTGTCAATTAAGAATTGATAATACACGATGCATGTTCTGTACTACAAACTAGATTCCTTCCTGGAGTTAGGACACAGATTATTGAATCAAAGTTGTAGTTTCTAACTTCTTGTATTGATTCATCAATCTTGAAATTCAGACATTGCATGTCTTCATTGCTTCATGTTTGAATAATTTGCATCATATCATACAATAGGAAATTAGGAATTATGATTATTATTACTTTATGGATCTGTTAAGTTACTTTTAAGTTTGCATGGTTTAGTGTGAAATTATTCTTGTGTGCCCCTAGGCCCAGGTGAAGGAATGCCAAGGACTGAGAACCCTAGTTTTTAAATGATATTGTTTCTTATACCCAAAAACCCCTCAACATCACTTCTTATTAGTTCTTAACAATAGTGTTGTAAACAATTTGAGAATTGATATTGCAAAATCTCACACTTCTCAAGATAAAGTCTTAAAGCTAAAGTGTGATACCATGTGTAATTCAATAGCCCCATTGTCACCTCACCAACCTCTTTTCACTTCAGGCTAGCTCTCCTCCAACTCAAGGGGGGTTCTCCCTAGTAGATGTTAAGGATCTAATGGCCCAACCAAACCAAGTCAAGAGCCCCCTAACTCTCTATGTTTACTACTATCAATCAAAATATTGAACAATAGGGTCAGACATGCATCCTGAAGATAAAATTGCCAGGGTATTTTTAAGTAATTTCAAAGGGAAAGTCCCCAAACACATATAATCAAGGAATTATAACATGATTTCAAACATTAAATATCAACAAAATCATTTAAAGGATATTGAAAGGAAAAAGGTGATGGAAGATAGAAAGTGCCTTACTTAAATGCTCTAAGGATTTTTCAATAGTTTCTCCAAAAGTTTCACTTCAAGGCCCTTCAAGATCGTCTGCAACAATGCTATACCATCAGCTTCAACAATGTTACTCCAAAAATGTCCTCAAGGTCTTCACAACAAGTTTACTAGAAGTTGCTCCAACAATATATTCAATAAGGTCTTCATTGTCTACTCATCTCTTGTTTGGGTGCCTTAATGTGCAATGACATGTTTCCAGGACTGAATTCAATGCAAGGCATATTTGAAACTCTAAATCTGTCTTCCGGTGTCTTATTAGAAATTATTTCAGTTTTCATTTTGTGTTTTCAAGTTAGATATTTTTTTCAAGTTTTTACATTTATAATTTTATTGCAATGTGGCAGACTGATCAGGGCAGTACAGGAACAACCCCGAGATGGGATGATCGCGGAAAGAGGCCAACGGAAGAACATGTAAAGTGCCAGCATTGCTCTATCTTCAGGTATTTTAGTTATTTACATAATTGAAATAATATTAATTTTGTTCAAATATGCAGACACCTAGCCATGGTACATCTGTCAATGATTCCCTCTTTGAGGAAGACCTTTCTTCATCCCTATCTCCAGCGCTCTTGTTGCGAAAAAAGGCACGATATGCAAGGTCGAAATTTAATACTTTGATAGACGCGCCTCAAACACCTGAAACAGAAGATAGGATAAAACAACTTATGACCCAACTAGAAACATATTAGGGAATAATAAAAATTCAAAAGGATATTTTTTTTGTTCTGCATGAGATGAATTGTGATAGTTTGATTTTTAATTTTTACATTGACTAAACTAACAAAAATTTCTTTTGTATGTAGCGTTTTATGGCACTTGCTGAACCCGGTGTTGGTGGTAGTGGGACACAAGGGCAAGAGATTGCTTAGCAACCCTCTCGTACACCTTCTACTCCTTTAGGTGCCAGCGAAGAAACACACCCTGCCCAAGAAGACACCCAACCAACCGCTGAACGTGTTGGCAGTGATGAGGCTGATATGGCCAACTACATTATTGCGTTTCCTGGAGCTACACGTGTCAGCTCCACAGAGACCATTAATGGCCCATTTTTGGTGAACGATGAAGGTGTACCTATAAAGCACGTACAACTCCCAGGTAAATTTTAATATTTTAACTATTTCATGTACTCTATCTAAAACATATTTATCATGATTTTTATTTTTAAATTAATGATAATATCTTTCTTTCTTTTTCTGTGTAGGAAACAATGAGTTCTACAGGTTTTTGGAGAGCCATGCTTTGGTAATTTTTGGCCCAACCATACGCACAAGGTGGAATTACCAGAATTCCAACCTGAAAAAAGAACTTCTAGATTATCTAGAAGCCCTTTTTGGGGTCGACACATTTGACAGAACAGCGATGGCTCGGGTAGCCAACAAATATTTGAAATATACCAGGGACACCTATAGGACGCAATTGCAATTTAACCCTAGATACGAGCGTCCTCTCACAGTTCCAGAGAGTGAGTGGAGAGCACTCATCCATGACGCAAAAGAGAAAAGGGCAAAGAAAGAAGGAAAAATTCCAACTAGACCCGCAAGGTAAATTACAACTTTAATTCAATAGCTTTAATTTTCTCTATGTCTAAAATAAAAGTGTGCTACGTCATATCTGACCTCGAAGGAAATCAAAGCTAGGATTGAAAAAAAGGGCCATCACAAGCTAGGCCAGGGCGGCTACTTGAAATTAGCCGCAAGAATTATAATTAAGTAGCTAAACATCTTATAATTAATTGTATCGCCTTCCAACGTTTTTGTAATCCTATCAAATATGATTAAAAATACACAATAATATGTAATGTAGGGTGATGACTTCGGAACAAAAACTACAAAGGAAGATAAAAATATCGCTTTCCATTTTGGCTATCAAGCCATAGTTGAACGTCGCAGAAGCTTGGGGCAGGTCCCAAGATCCAGAATGCCTGATAAGGTAAAACATTAACCTTTCAATATGTTTGTTTTCGTCCATAAATTTAATGTCTAACAAATTTGTTTAAATCAGGGGAGCAGCACTATCGACGAGGCAAATAACCCAGTTTTAGAGCCAGATGTAGATGATCCTCACGTGCAACCTGACCATTGTAGTGGGGACCAATACGACAATGCTACTATCAGTGAGGGCCGTGAGGGTAATTAATTTCCACTTATAATTTTTTCTAATTATACCTTGATGGTTGTCCTTATAACGTTTTTTGTTTAAATGACAGAGAATGTTTCCCTTGAGGATCTTACCACCAGAGAGGAAGACAGGGCAACAATCCCAACGACGACAACTGGTGCACTAGGTAGATAATCTCATTGCAATTTTTTTAATTAATATTACCGAACTAGTTCAATGATATTTAAAAACTGACGATTAAAATTTAATATTATCTATTTTTGTAGGCGATGCCCTGTCACTGGATGAGACCATACATCATGACTACGCAACTAGGTCAGCAGTGCGGGTCGAAAGGCATGAAACATGAGCAGAGCACGATGATATTGATGATGTAATTAGGAGCTTTAGAAATAGGAAGAAGAAAAAGAAAATTTGATAATGTAAAATATTGTATTATTATAAGACAAACATTACCATACTTGGAACATTTTTTGCATTATATAAAAAACTCATTTATCATACTATTTTTATGTCAAGCATTAATTTCAATGTTTCCTTGCGTACTTTTGTTGAATTGTTTTTTTATTAGTTATTGAATATTTTTTTTTATTCTCATGAAAGTAAAAAATGAAATATAGATTGGGTATTAGGGAATTGAGAGTGATGTGAGGGGGGGGAGGGGCCATAAGAGCTTCCACCTTCACGTGGTTGGCCCTGTTTAGTAGAGAATAATTTATTGGAGTGATTTAATCTTGGAGCAAACCTCCCTTGATCCAGCGTAGCAACAAAAAAGTCACTGTTGACTTAGTTTCTACTCTTTCAGATCGTGGGAGGCTTGTTCCAAGTTCATGCGACTCCAATAAATTGTTCTTGAAATGAAGAGGAGCTTATTCAGGTATGTTTTGAAATTTTCAACATATGTTCTAACATTGTCATAAGAATGCATCTTAGAGTAAAAAATACTACATCAATTACTTGTATTTATTGTATAGATAATGATGGATTTTGATTGACTTGGCAGTGCAGGTATAAATCCTCTTGCATCATGAGCAATACAACTTGTCAACCAGGGTCATGTCCAGGATATTTTTGCTTGTGCGCTTGACCAGGTTCGTAATGTCACATTTTGTAAGTTCCTTTACAGTTCATAATTCAATATTAAGCTTGTTCATGATTATTATCTAGGTTTTTTGCATGTCTTTTTTCATCTATTTGATTGTATGCAACTTTGCATGTTTCCTGTTGTTCACTGTGATTTCTCCCATTACCAATCCCAGGATGAATCTGAATTTATTGTTACATAGGTTACTTTATTGTTACTATGATTTCTCCATTTACGATTTCATAGGTTACATCATGTAAAGTTGTCAATCTCAGGTTGGTGATGAGCTTTAGTTCTCCAGATTTGGGGCTTTTCTGATATTTTCTCCCTCATGTCATTCTTGCATCACCTCGTTGTTTGAGCATGCCAATTTTCTACCACTTGTACCAATTGGCACATTTCAATCTCTGAGTGGTGCCACATTTCACCTATTTTCGGCCCACTTGACCACCTGAAAAACTCAAATCCACACACCATGTGTCTTTATCATGGAGTGCCACATGTCCTAGATATTTAGGCCGATAGGCCTTCTGTTATGAAAGAGATCAAATTTTTTTCGTCAACACTTCTTATCTAGGCACGAAACTTGTTACTTGTTTAATCTAACGGTCATAGTCTCTCGGGTTACCTTCTAGGTTTGACATACCATTGGTCTCTGGTATATTTCCATGGAATCGGTCTGAAAATACCAGCAACAATCCACACACCTGCAACCGTCGGCAGACCTGCCATTTTAGTAGCTGCATTTCCACAACTGCCAATACACCTGCCGTTTTAGTTGCCACATTTCGGCAGCTGCCAATACACCTGCCGTTTCATTCTCCTGGACTCTGTGTATGCATATTTTTCATATAATTTTATCACGAAGTTGGCTGCAGTGCTTTGACATGCCTTTGAATATTTTTACAGGTTAGAAGACATTTCAGGCCAGAGCTATTGAATAGACTTGATGAGATAGTTGTATTTGATCCTCTTTCTCGTGATGAGCTCGGAAAATTTGCTAGACTACATATGAAAGATGTAGCGATTCGTCTTGCAGAGAGAGGTGTTGCTTTAGGGGTTACAGATGCTGCTCTGGATCTTGTTCTTCAGGAAGCCTATGATCCTGTAAGTAATCACTTTGTTTTGCTTTCTTTATTTTTCAGAGTCTATCTTGACAGGGGATGTGCCCGTTATGGTTTGTTATGAGACCATTGTCAATTTCATCACCGTACCTCATAATATGTTTGATTGTGTTTATAAATAATAAAAAATTATTACACCAAACAATAAACAATTAACTGTACTATGAGTAATATGATATCTTGAAATAATTCTCATTATAATTTCATAACCTCTGCTCTCATTTGGTGGTGTCTATATCACTAAGTGTGTCTTCTTTAAAATTATAGTTACAGCAGACAATGAACAATCAACTGCACTGTGAGTGATATCTTGTAATAATTCTTATTATAATTTCCTAACCTCTACTCTCACTAGGTGTATCTATTTTAAAATTATAGTTTCAATGGTAGATAAATTGTTATCTTAAAATTATGGCTTTGATGGTGATACCTTGTGATTGATAATGCAGTTTGAAGCAACTTTGGCTTTGACTAATATAGTCTCAGGAACCTCTGAGAATACAAAGGTTGTGATTACGGGGCACTGCCTATATTTGTGGAACTTCTTACCTCTGGGAATGATAATGTTCGAGAACAGGTAGCATGTTTATTTTAGAGGCATAAAATTATTCTTCCTAACTATCTTTATATGTCTGTAATTTTGGAATTTGATTTAAAAAACTAGTACCCAACTTTGAGTTCAACTGGTGTTCGTGTAAGGCTGTTTGGGCTTTGGGAAATATTGTTGGAGACTGTGCAACATTTAGGGATCTTGCCCTCAGTCATGGAGCTCTGAGGCAGGTGCTTGCCCAGTTGAATGATACTGCTATAATTTTAATGATAAGAAATGCTACATGGGCTCTGTCAAATTTTTGCTGTGGTAAACCCCAACCACTATTCGAACAGGTAAGCAGAATACATTTTCCGCCTCTTCTTCTTAGTTCGCAGATACTGTGGATTTTTTTTATAGATCTTGGTGCTTGGTAGATTTGGACGTAATATGGACCTAGGCGCTTATTCATTACAATGACTCTATCATCAGGTTTTAGAAAATGCTCAGAAATTTGGGTTTCACAAGGGGATTACCCTTGCTTGCAATTATCAATTATCAATCACATTCAAAAAAAGTCTTTTTAGCATTGCTGAGCACTTTGTAGGTGAATTTTCGAGGCAATTTCACAATATCTGAACTAAATTTGTCTGTCCTTTTCAATACTCTGTGCTTGTAACAGAACCAGACAAACAATATAGTGGCCAATACAACAACAACAACACCTCCTGTTGCAATGCCTGCAATTCACCCTCTCTGCACACATGAATGACTATGGCACCCTCTTTTGTGAACAGGTACTGGAGTTGAAGGCACTGGTTTCCATTAGGATCATGGAATTCAACATCCAAAATAGTATCAAATTCCACTGCAATAGTATTCCCCGGCGAGGGCAACAGTTCATTGATACCTATTGGACTCATCACCCCCAAATAGCCTCCGGGGCTACCCAGAGTGTGATCATCTGGAGCAATAACAAATGTTGATCCATCCCCAATTGAAACAAGAACAGGTCTCACATTGGTTACAAAAAACGAGAAACATGTTTTGAAAGAAGAAGAAACTTTTGTATTAGGGTTCAGAAATCTAACTGGTTTATTGTACAATGCCCTACCTGCACTTCAAATTGGTACTCCCAACTCCATGCTAAGGCTCACTGTGCCATTCTTCAGATGAGCATATTAACCTGAAGTTTGATTCCAAAAAACCCAAGTCCCCTTTTCTATGCCCAAGACCTCTGTTACAACGTGATGTTTCTATTTCCCAACCTGAGTTATTTGCTTGTGGATTGAATATCTCACAATACAATAGAGAATTTCCATAGTAACCCATTTTTAATGTTGTCCTTACAGATTTTATCACCTCGATCTAACCAGAATATCTCCAAACTGATGCAGCAAATAATCAGAAATTATTTTTCTTTAGTATAGAAACTATTGGTGATTATGTATTTTGTACAGTTCTGACACCCTGAGTGCATGGTTGATTTTCTTTAGCTATATGTGAAATGACTGAACATTCAGCGTAAGGATATGGAAGGTTTAAGGTTTAACGAAACCTTGTATATTGCACGGTAATTCTCTGTATCATTCTCATCATTTTTTGGATTTCTCTTTTATAATGCTTTTGGACAATGTTGTCTTTATGCCGAGTTTTTAATAAGACTTAGAATGAAAATTTATAGATTAAAGGCCATTTGCACTTCTATATTAATTTATGCATTAGGCTGAAATAAATTAGGAACAAATCCATAAATTCTGGTTTTTGGACTGATATCTGTCAAATCGTTGCTTAAAATAAGCTTATATATCGACCAACGTCTTTCTAACTGTGAACTAGCACACAACCTACAATAAGCAGATTAATATGAATTATTTTAAGTGACTTTGATAGAAAAGTCTTAATTGAAGTTATTGAGGACATATCAAGCAGTGTGAAGCAGTCCTCTGATTATAAACAGATGGTGAGTTACAACAGTGGTTATAATCATTTGGCTGTGTATATTAACATCTAGTATTGTTCTTCTTAGCATTAAAACAAAATTTTCCTTTTGGATATCCTATACATGAGTTAATCTCTTTTTCTTCATTATTTAAACCACATTCTCAATCTCGGATTGCACTTTTAGAAAATAGCAAATTTTTTTATTTTTATTTTTATTTTTTATTTTTATTTTTATTTTTATTTTTATTTTTATTTTTATTTTTTTATTTTTTTTTTATTTTTTTTATTTTTTTTCCTGGTAATAGAGTTAATATACCATTTCTGAGGTGCAGAGATCTCTTCAAGCCAAGTTCTATTGTCTATTTTTTTATAACAGCTTAACTAAAATCTGATGAATATTTCATGCCCGTGAGCATATTTAGAATTTTCTTGAAAAATATGGCTTGGAAGGCTTTGGACTTTCCCTGATACAGACTCTGTAAAGCTCACCTAATGCATTATACCAACATTACTATTCAAGAGGCAGTCTTACAAAGTTGTATGGCTTTTTCATTTAACCTTTTCGTAAGGCATCAACCTAAAGGGTAACCCTGACTGATGTGTTTCTCCCTTTTCTTTCGTTAAACATATCTATAAATTCCTAGGGGATATTTTTTACATTGTTCTGCAGTTTTTATTTCATGCCCTTGTCTAGCAGAAAATGAAAACTTTAACATGTTGAATCTATAATATATTATCCTCAAAGGTCATTGACTACATGTATGCCAGATTCATTAGCATTTTGGTTAGAATTTTGTTGTTTAGGTCATTGAGTAAATCACTGTGTTGTGATACTTCACAACCCTCCATTTGTTCTAGGTAATATAACATGTTAATTCATGGGTTGTAAGTGTTTTTGTTTTGGTAGTTAGTGGCAAGTCAATAGTTTCCAATTTTCATAGAATTAACTCGTGGAGTTTTCAGCGTGGAGATCTCATTATAAATACTCATCTTCAGGATATGCTTTAATAAGCAGAACTTGTATTTGATTTGAGGATGGAAACATATTACTGTTTATATCTACTTAGCTCATGTCATCCTCATTGAGTTATTTTGTTCCTATTTCTGCTGTCTCATTTAGGAGGTCCTTTGGCTCGTCTCTCTCTCTTATGTAGTGTATCCAAGGTGGGTGATCAAGTTTGATCAACCTAAATCTTTCATTTTCTATCACATTCTTTTATCTTCTCCTTAATATTTCCTTCTTTGCTCTTATTTTCATAAAATTCAAATCCATTCATCATTGTTATAAAACAACACAAAAAAAAGTTGAAAATGTATTCTTAGTTTTTGTTCTGCCTTTCTTTTTCATTCTATGTTTTTTGTTCTCCTGTTACACATATCTAATGCCTTTCAGGTGTTAACCAATACTCATGTAACCCTCTTACATCTTTACAGTGATTTCACAGTGAAGCAATGGTGCTATGATATTTGTTGATTGGCCCTCAAACAAGTTGTTATCCTAATAATTAATGTGTAAGTTGTGGCACTCTTCTGGGTTAGCTAATGACGGTTCATTCCTTGGTAGATATCAGTTTATTTGTAGGTTTCTGGGGATATACAAGACCGTGGTTGTGCTTTTGATCATATTAATGTTTTTGAGAGACATATACAGACCTGAGGAAGGCATCTTTTCAGCATGTTTCTCAGTCAGGCGTGGTTTAAAGAGAATGACCCATTGATTTTTTTCCTACAAGACCGTGACAGTGGTTTTGACAATATTTACATCTTTGAGACTATGATACAAACCTGTGAAAGGCATCTTTTCAGCATGTTTCTCAAGCATGGTTAAAAGAAAATGGTCCATTGTTTTATTTGCCTTGCACAGAGAAAATATGCCAAGCACTACCGTGATCTTGTAGAATCCTGCATTTTAATTTGGGAGTCACTTGAACCTGTTGTCGAAGAAGTTTAGGTTACATACCAAGTTTAGAGTTGTTATAGGTTTCCCACCTGATACATATTTAAATATATTTAAATTTGGATATGCTTAAGATATTTTTTTTGTTATATTGGAAGTCTAAAGTTGTAGATGGATAATATATGACTTTTCAATTGAGGGCATTCTTTCTAAAATTCCAAATTTGACAGTTTTTGAATGGCTTTCTTGTTATTTCTTTCATAATTTATTTTTTTGAAGTATCTCCTTATTTGAATAGTGTATATGGAAATTTAGAGTTTCCATTAATATTTCTTTCACATTATTCTATCCCTACCCAATTGTATAGGTGTTGCATAATCTGTGTTGGTTTATTAAAAGGAAATGGAAATTTTTTGGGTTTATGTTCAGGACACTGTTCCGATTCGTCATCACTGACATAATCTTGAACAGTGTCACCCACTTGTCCTCGCATGTGTTGACCTTCTGTTGACTTTCTATTGCAATGTAATTTTCTAATTGTGTAGTGTTCCATATTTTATTTTTCCAGTGAACATGGCATGCATTGAATTTTTGCATAATGACATTACTCTACATGCCGAGTTTGATATCCCCTCGAGAGTCCTAAAGCAGCCTTATGTGCAGAGATTAGTGTTGGTTTATCAAAATCAGGAAATTGATTTTCTTTATATTAACAATAATCCCCGATTTGAATTTGTAGCACTAATATTGGGTATCTTGGTTTATCATGCCTCAAACTTTAGTGATGTTAATCAACACAAGCTTCAGTTTGTGGCAACCAATATCAATTCCATTTCTAGAGGCTTGAGAGGGATTGACAACCATTTCTGTATCCTTCTACTCAAATAGGTCAATGAGCCTCACTAATGCGAGCTCAAGTAATGTTATTGCCTCCTTTCGGCGTTCCCTTGCACCTCCTGGTGCAATTGCTAGTAATAAAATTTACAACTACATTCTGAAACACGCTCACAGCCCCTTTCTTTTATATGCAGCGCATATATTAAAAACATAACAAAACTATGCAAATAACAAATCTATTAAAATGCTCCTGGGGTCCACAATTTATAAATGTTTTAATATATATATGAAATATATATATAAAACATATATACGTCGCATTTAAAACAAAATATTACCAAAACCAGTGTGGGACCTTCACAAACAATAAAACTATTCCGCCGCGCGTTATATAAAATAAAATATATAACAAAACCTTTGTCAAAACTTCAAACGAACCCTTTAGCCATGGAGCCCGCCGGACTTCAAACGACGATAAACCATAATTCAAACCAGATTCGC
Organism: Pinus albicaulis; assembly: GCA_034641835.2. Taxonomy (NCBI): domain Eukaryota; kingdom Viridiplantae; phylum Streptophyta; class Pinopsida; order Pinales; family Pinaceae; genus Pinus; species Pinus albicaulis. The sequence continues at coordinate 645,206,052 of CM076570.1, read as the reverse complement.
GTTCCAAAATAGCCTGCTGACGTCGGCCAATTTTGTGACGCGAAAACCAAATGAATTCCGCCCTAATCTTTTTCGGGTCCGAATTTGGGCTGGCGTATGGAGAGAGAGTTGTGACACAAATTTATTATCAAATTCACCCTAATCTTTTTCGGGTCCGTATTTCCACTGCGCGAGTGGCCCAAACAAAGATCCGCTCCAATCAATTTCTGTCACGTGTCCTCAATCAAAAGTTGCCCTGTTCCCGGATGCGGGTGCATTCGATGGCGTTTAAGGCGATGGGACATGGATGTGGAAATTTCATATCAATCGCATTAAGTTTTAACGTTTTTCAATCAACCGATATTTAAGTTCCAAGGTTTTCACATCAAGTTGCATTAAGTTTTAATGCTGTTCAAGATCGGACCTCCACTCTTGTTAGTGATTCCGCATGCTCCATTATGATTCAGCCTTCGGCTCTCATCAATGAGAGATTAATTATGACAGGCATTCTTCGATGCCATTGCAGTCGGGTCGATAAAATGGTGTTTCGCTATGGTTTTTCAGACAAGCCGCAACCTTTGAATTGCAGATGCTCTCCGGTTGTTGGGTTACACTGCCTGCTCACTATGATGAGAAAGAGAAGTGGCCAGTTGAATTGCTGCTTAGAACTTGGTGCAAATCGCCATTTCTCTCGGTCTGGTTTGTGTTTGTCTTCCTCGGTTTCTTGGAATCCTGCTTCTCCGTCTCGTCTTGTGCCCACTGCTGAGACTGCACCCATGCCTCGCTTGTGTCAAAGGATGCGTTGCCGCAGGGGGAGCACTAGAGGTCAAACCCTGCATGCTCCCTCCAGCCCCTCAACCGAGTCGTCTTTCGGCCAGTCCAGTGATTATTACGCAAGTCGCTATCCAAACACTAGAAGTGGGCGGGGTCGGGTTCTAGGATCTGGCCACCGTATGGGCTCCCCTGCTCCTCATTTCCCCACCGCTTCACCTTCTCCCACGACGCGCACTGCGCTTTTTTCCTTTAATTTCTCTCTGAACCACACACGAATCACAGCTTCAATCACCGTGGTTTTCCGTGAGGAGGCCCAAGTGGAGGAGCAATGCACTCGTCCGGCGGGTCTAAGCTCAGAAAAAGCCGGCCAGCATTCGGGCCTTCAGGAGGGGAGCGGTGGCGTGAATGTGGAGATAGCACCTGGCAATCCTGGACCTTCCGAAGGATGGTGCCGAATCATCGAGGAACCACCGGAGGTGTAGTTTGGTTAATTTGGTTTTCTTGCTTTGCAGCCCACTTAATTGGGCATGTTTTAGATTATATTACTATGCTGGACCTTTGTAATATTTTTGAATTTTGTAAACGTTCAAGACCGGTTTCCCCGTATGAGGGCAGTCTTCTTTTTTGATTTTTTGATGACAAATTTTCCATAAGTCTGGGCAATGTTTTTGACTTCAGTCATGCTGTAATTTTATTCCCATTGTTAATAGATTAAATTTACTTAGAAAAAAAATGTTGCCATGTTTCTACTTTAAACCTGTTTTTTGAAATACAGAGCCATGTTTATATGATTGTTTATAGTCGAAGCGCTGCAGGGTGGTTTATTATATTAATATTTCACGGTCGAATTATGTTCATAACAATTGGAAAAAAAAAATGTTGCCCTGTTTCTCTTTTAAACCTGTTTTTTGAAATACAGAGCCATGTTTATATGATTGTTTATAGTCGAAGCGCTGCGGGGTGGTTTATTATATTAATATTTCACGGTCGAATTATGTTCATAACAATTGGAAAAAAAAAATGTTGCCCTGTTTCTATTTTAAACCTGTTTTTTGAAATACAGATCCATGTTTATATGGTCTACGTATTATACTCTTTCTTTGTATATCTACATGAAACTTTTTGCTATGAACAGGGTGGATGCTGTAGCGGGCTACTAATGGAAACAAGCGAGCCTGAACCTTACATCTCGGATGCAACAGATGGTTACCAATTTTGGAATCAAGCGAGCCTGGGTTTCTGCAGATGGTTTTTATTTTTGGGAACAAGCGAGCCAGAACATACAATCGACCACGCGGGTTTACCATATTTTCTACTGTCATGGATGCATTAAGTGAGAGTATATCAACGGGTACATGTCTCTGCACATTTTCATATCTGCTTTATAGATACTATTTTATGTGTTGTGAGTTATCCTCTGCCTTCAAAACTAGCAATCGATGGTCTATGTTCTTTAGTTTCAAACCCTTAATAGTGTCGATGGTCTTTTTATATTTTGGACATATCACACTCCTCACATGATTAGCGTTTTTCTCTGTTGCAGGATTTTGGGTACTTAATTTTTATTTGGAACAATGAACGTCGGTACTCTATCTGCTGCTTTACTATTCTACATACTGCTATTTCACTTTCTTATAGATGCCTCGGGCATATTTGGATGCTTTCTCAGATTGTCGATAATCTCCATGTGGACCGTTACTGGGTTTTATATCATGTCCATGTATGTGACATGGGGTATTTTTCTATCATTGTCTGGGGTGGGACTTCCACTTTTCTGGATGGATATTTGGGTTCCAATCTTCAGATGTGAAAATGTAATGACTTCATGGACTGTTTTTCTTCATATAATATATTCAAAACAACGTTTTTTCTCTTGTGAAAAAAAAATGATTGTTTATAGTCGAAGCGCTGCGGGGTGGTTTATTATATTAATATTTCACGGTTGAATTATGTTCATAACAATTGGAAAAAAAAAATGTTGCCCTGTTTCTATTTTAAACTTGTTTTTTGAAATACAAAGCCATGTTTATATGATTGTTTATAGTCGAAGCGCTGCGGGGTGGTTTATTATATTAATATTTCATGGTCATTGGGTGCATGTACAATTCTGCTTTCAAATATTATTGCAGATTTAACATCTGTTTTAAAGTTTTTTTTTAAATTGAACCTGTTGTCGGTATATCGACGTTTTGTAAGTGTCGGTCTTCCGACGTCTTGAACGATTTCCATCGGTCTTGTGACGTCCGTCGATATTGCGACAGTTCTTCCTAGGGTCGGTATTGCGACGCCTTTGGAATGCGTCGGTATTACGATTCCTATGGGACGCGTCAGTCTTGCGACACTTTTGCAATGCATCGATCTTGCGACACTTTTGTATGGCGTTGAAATTGTGACAGCTTAAAAACGTCGGAAGAGCGATAGTATAAAAACGTCGGAAGAGCGACGTTCAAAACGTCGGACCACATTTCATCGGAATTGCGACAGTCTACAAACGTTGAAAGAGCGACGTTCAAAACGTCGGACCACATTTCGTCGGAATTGCGACAGTTTAAAAATGTCGGAAGCGCGACGATTTGGGAAATTTCAGAAGAGCGACGCTTGTTTGGAAGCGACGGAAAAAGTGTCGGTATTGCGACACTTTGTCTGTGCATCAGAATTGCGATGTTATGGCAAACCATGTTTTTCCCGTCCTTGAACTGTCACTCTTGCGACGACTATGTGTCGGAATAGCGACGAAGTGGCCGTCGAAAATTGCGCCAAATTTTCTAGTGCTAGGGGGTTCACCCAAAAAAAGAAGGGTGGTTTCCCCAAGCCATCTCTTTTATGCATCAAGGTTCATGATCTCAGGGTCCAGTGACATGGCTACTGAAAGAAAACTACAGCCTAACTGTCAAAAATTACCAACCCTCTTGAGCAAGTTGAGCTATTACTTGAAATCAAGACTGTCAAATAAAGGAAAAGAGAGGATGAACACAGAGTACATGAATTCTATCATTAACATAACATTAACCAGGATAGCCCCAAAATTTATTTCCACTATAAATATACAAGATAACTGCAATTCACAAGTATGGAAAAAACTTTCAAAGTTCAAGCTTTCAATACAACTACAAACCTACAAGGTAATTTTTCAAACCAGAGTTTAACAATGAAATTTAGGCAATCAATTATAAGCTTTTAAGGTATCTCTCTATCATGCACATGAAAATGAACTACTTAGTTCATAGTTTATATTCATAAACACCTAAGATATTTGGAGAGTGGTTAGCATAAACATAAGTTTCAAGCACCCACTCATGGACATACAAGATTATGCATTAATCATAAGCACAACAAGGAATGTAATAATCTATAATCCAACATTGATAAATAATCATACTTATATGTGCATGTTAAGGTGGTTGGAAACTAAAGGAGGGACTTCCACTCTCCTCCCAATTGTAGGTCAACTACACTGCAACTTTCTTACAATTGAACACCCTCGAGTCAGATCCACAATTTGAGGGGTTGCTTGCTCAAGGATTTCATATTGAAGGCTTGGCGAGGCACACAGGTGGGGGATTCTATTGTCTTGGCGGTTGAATCATAATAGCATATTTGTGGCCACTACAAAATACCTATAATTTATTGCACATATGAAAAAAAGAACAAGTTACGAAAGAAAGAAAGTAATACAGGACCATTCGAGTGAATATTTCTGTCTAAGTTGGCCCTTGATTTATTCCCCTCATACACCTGGCATATCGATCGATTATCAATTCTACATCTTAATACTAGTAAATTCTGGTCAACTACTCCTTGGCCATAAGTACCACAATATCCTACTCACGTTTTCAGAGCCTCCAACTAACTTGTTAAGCATAAATATATATCCCAGTGGCCTCAACACAATAATATAGGGAATAAAATCCAAGTCTCTAAACATAGGGCTTTGGTAATGAACTCCAGTATTGTGTGTTCTTCATTGATTTAGCTCTAGCAACTCCTTGCATTTTTTAGTCTTCCTCAAGGGGATTTTCTACTCTCCTCCTTGTGTCCTCCTCTCTCAGCATCAAATTGTTCTCCCTTTTTTTTTCCTTAGAGAAGCACACACTTATTTTCTCCTCTCTTGCATGAGACTGTGAAAATTCTGAATTCACTTAACATAAATTCTACTACAAAACTATGGTTTACTTCTCCTACTTGTGTTTTTAAATTAACAACTTATTTTCAGAAATATTCAAAAACATCAAAGTAAACACACTGCAACCTACAAAAATATACAGATCAAGTACTGAATAATTAAGCACATTCGACAAAGGACACACAAGATTTTTTCAGACAAATGTCCCTGGAAAAACCCAATGCGGGAAAACCGATGCAACAACCCTTGAGGGTTTTATTATTATGCAGATTTTGAATACAAAATAGGGTACCAGTAGTGGTTTACCGAACAGAGAAAATCCTGGCAGAGGTACCTCTATCTCCGGAGACAGATAATACGGTTGATTCAGTTGAGGACGAAGAAACCCCACAAGTGCCTACGGAGTCTCTCCGTCACCCTTCAATGTGGCTATGTCACTCTTTCAGTTTTGCTAAATAAAAGCCCTATATGGCCCACTGAAACCCCATCATGGCTCTCTAAGTAACTTCATCAGCCCCTTTTGATTATGTGTCCCTCAGTGCAAACCCTTCTAGCTCTGCGTCACCCCTATTGTGTTTACACTGCCTCTACGTCACCCCTTCTGATCTTACACTGCCTTTGCATCACCCCTCCTCGGCTTACATTGTTCTGTGGTATGGATCTACCTCTCTGCTATTGTATTCTCAGCCTTGGAATCATAAATCCCACTGTCGAACTTCCCCTCATTGCACTGCAAGCTCACTTGAGCATTCTCAGCAAACCGCTCCCCAGAATTTTGACTTAGCTCAAGTGCTGCCACTCTGTGTGTATTCTCCAACTGACCCCAAGCCTTCCTTTAATAATTTTCCTGTTGAACCGGCTGTAATATAATCTCTAATCAATGGTTAAGATTAGAAAATACTTAGTCCTCGTTACTTAGAACATTCTCACCCACATGTCTAAATTAATTCACTTTAATTATTTAATTTCCCTTAGTTAGACTTACGGTCTCCATTAAAATAATTAATTATTTGACTAACTTAAGCTCTGGATGGAATTTATTCAAACGATTCTAGGTCTTGGATATCTCATGTGTTATAGCCCCTCCACAAAGTTTTAGAGCTAGATCACATTTGTTTCTACCCAAAAATCAACACTCCCTCTTAGCGAGGAATGTTCCCTAGCAACACTTCATCCTGAAGTATCACCCTGATCCACAACATCGGTCCCCTGCACTACTGATGCTTGGCTTGTTGCCCCTCATCCTATGTGCTACTTCCTTCTCTACTATTTCCCATGTCACTGCCACTGACACTACCTCATCTGTACTGTAGCTCATTCTCAAGTGTTGCATCATGCTGCCCATAGCGCTGCCACTGCTAATTGCTACATTGAAACTCAGTTTCTAAGAGTTAAGCAACTGAAGGACATCACCCAAAATTCCTAACATACAAGTTAGTCTAGCTGCACTCAATACTGAATCACCCTCTGTTGCTAATCTACGTTGACCCTCTGGTGCCTCTGTGCTACTACTGATTTGCACTATCTAAGCACTGCCTCTGTATCGCTGAAATTCCATCAACCTCTGCGCTGCTGCTTCTACGCTGCAACTGCCTCTGCTCTGTGTTGCTCCAGTCTTCAGTGTCCTAGCACTTCCAATGTGACTCCATAATCCTTTGCACCAACTGACTCCAGCCATCCTGCTACTGTCATTAAGGGCTCTTGTAGCTCGTATGTGATCCAAGAGTTTGGGCACCTCAAGGATATTGCCCCTTCACCACTATCCATAGATCGATCTACATATCTATATTGCCCCACCTCTTCTCTCAAGGCACATGAGAACTCATAGCCACATCGTCATCACTCCCATCATCACCCTTAGGTGTTGCAACCTTTGAATGTGAATCTTCCTTGCCCTTCTTCTTTTGAGGACAAGTAGTGACAAAATGTCCTAGTTCACCACATCTTAAGCACTTGATATTTTAAAGGGCTCTCTTCTTCTTCCCTCGCTTCCCCTGTTGTCCCTTAGATCCGAGAGCTACATCTTCCTCCTCCTTCTTGATCTTGATTCCACCGTTGGTGTTGCCTGCCTTGGTCATCCTCTAGATCTTTTCTTGTCGAAGAGCTACCCACATGTCTTCCCAATTTGGAAGTGTTTCTTTGCCCTAAATTCCTTGGAAAAAGGTCTCCCACACTTCAGACATTGCATTTAGGGCAGTCCTGACCAATAGAAACTCATTAGGAGTGGCTCCCATAGCAGCCAATTGATCATGAATCGCCTTCAATCTAATGAGGAAGGGGTCATTTTCCTCTCCCTTATGCATCTGAAATAGTCAAAGTTGATTCTCCAGAAGCATTCTCCTTTGGATAGAAGTTCCTTGATACATTGAAGTCATCATTGTCCACATATAATTTTTTGTGTTCTTTTCAGCAATGTGTGGGACCACATGATCCTTGACCCCATCCATTATTAAGCGCTTGGACCTTGCTTGCACTTCTCATACTTCTTCAACGGATCAACATCAACATGAACAAAACAAACCTTCTTGGTGTGATCTTTGATACGATATTCATCTAGGATTGACAGGATTCTGGCCTTCCAGACAACGAATTTTGATACTCCATCCAACCTGTCCTAATCCCTCAATCCATGTACAACCATCTTTGCTCAAAATATTTCAAAGTTGAAAAATCCCTCTCCCTACTTTTGCTACTACCCTCAGCAAAATACACGGATCTGGGTTTCTTAGCGCTAGAAACCCTCTAGAGAATACGCTCCCTCTGACAAGTGATTTACTTCTCAAAAATCCTCCACCAAATCCTGTCGAATTAGCCCTATCCAATCACTCTGCTGATCGGATTTCAGACTTCATGGTGAGAAAGTATACTGAGCAATTGTTTCCCCTTACTTTGTCAACCCTGCTAGACACTATTATGTACCGACATAACAATGCCCCACTAGCAACTTCCGAAGAACCAAACTTCACTTCTAGCCATGAAAACTGGCACAACTTTACCTCCTCTCGAACTGTGTAACCCTTTTGGGTCTATGTGAGCCTATGCATTAGCTCTGTGTGAGCTAGATAGGCTCTGTGTCACTCCTCTTGGGCCTGTGTTGTCCCTCTGGTGTTGTGCTGCCTCTTACTGGATCTATGCTTTCACAACCACCTTCCTACAAAAAAAAATTCGCCTCATCACTAATGGCTTCAAGTCTCCCTGATCTGCAATAGCTATGGTACCATGTGAAAATTTCTGAATTCACTTAACAAAAGTTGTACTGCAGAAATTTGGTTTACTTCTCCTACTTGTGTTTTTAAATTAACAAGCTATTTTCAGAAATATTCAAAAAAAATCAAACTAAAAACACTAATATACAGATCAAGTACTGAAGAATTAAGCACATTCAAAAAAGGACACACAAGTGTTTTCAAACAAATTTCTCTGGAAAAACCCAATGCGGGAAAACCAGTGCAACAACTCTTGAGGGTTTTATTATTATGAAGTTTATGAATACAAACAAGGGCACCAGTAGTGGTTTACCCAACAGAGAAAATCCCAGAAGAGGTACCTCTATCTCTACAGACAGATAATATGAATAATTCAGCTGAGGATGAAGAACCCCACATATTCCTACACAATCTATGTGTCACCCTTCAGTGTGGTTGTGTCACCCTTTCATATCTATTGAATACGAGCACTATATGGCCCAATGAAACTCCAGCGCAACTCTCTAAGTGATTGCATCAACCTCTTCTAGCTCTATGTCCCTCTCTATGATCCCTTCTAGCTCTATTTCACCCCTATTGGGCTTACACTACCTCTGAGTCACACATTATGATCTTACCCTGCCTTAATGTCACCCTTGTTGGGCTTACACTACCTCTAAGTTACCCCCTCTTATATTACGCTTCCTCTGCATCACCCCTACTGGGTCTATGCTACTCTGTGGTACGGATCTGCCTCTCTGCTATTTTATTCTCGGCCTTGGACTTAGAAATCCCACTGTCAAACTGCCCCTCACTGCACTGCAAGCTTACTTGAAAATTCTCATCAAATCGCACCCCAGAATTTTGACTTAGCTCAAGTGTTGCCACTCTATGTGTATTCTCCAACTTACCCCAAGCCTTCCTTCAATACTTTTCTGGTTGAACATTCAGTGACCATGATCTAATCTCTAATCAATGGCTAAGATTAGAAAAGACTTGATCCTCTCTACTTAGAACATTCTCACCCACATGTCTAAATTACTTCACTTTAATTATTTAATTTCCCTAAGTTAGACTTAGGGTCTCCATTAAAATATATAATTAATTATTTGAATAACTTAAGCTCTGGGTGGAATTATATAAATTGGAGCTTTTGACATCTTAATCTCACCTTATAAATCCTCTGGAAATTACTCAGATCATGGTTCTGCCCCCCTCCTGCATAGCGCTCATGGTTCCACCCTGTCTCGTACTTCATGCCCCCTCCTGGCCTGCCTGGGCGCACTTATGAAATACGGGTTTAAATATTGGAGTGTAGGCGGACTTTACCAAGTCTGATGTTGGCGAATTGGTTTGAGATCCGACATTGCAGGGAGGGGGTCGGGTGGTCAAACCCTGGCCCCTCCGTATTAATTCGAAATTTGTTTTATAAAACCATGGCCATTTTTTTAAATACCCCACAGCATGAATTTTCCTACCAAGTGTGGTATGTTGGGGGGATGGGCCCGCATTGGGCGGCCTGACCCACACATTCTGCCGACACCCATATATATGGAGGTGGGTTGGGGCCGTGGGGTCATGACCGTTGGCCCCACCCGTATTTACTTGACGATTTTCTTGTAGTGTGGGAGGGGTCCAACGGGGTCATGGATACTGACCCCATTTTAATTACATTTTTGTTATACCATTGAATGGTAAGGGCGGGGGTCATGGCCCCCTCCAAAAATATATATATTTTTTTATTTTTAAAAATAAACTGATCCTTTTTGAAAATTTTGGAAATTGACTGAAGGAGTCAATTTAACCATCCCACAATTTCACTCGAAATCCAGCCGGAGTTTGCTGGAATCCGGTGCCTGGGTTTCTAAAAAATTGTCGCCTCCTTAAGTTGTCACATCACTAAGTCAACCCTCAAACTTTGACTACTCCTAAATTCTTCATACGAACTCGGAATTTAGTTATGTCTATGTCGTTGGAATCAAAAAGACGAGATCTTCAACTTGACATTAAGTTTGCTGCATTTCTAACACATTGATTTTTGAGCCTTCGTACTTAAGCCACTTGTACTTGGACCTGTATGATCCACCTGAATCATTCCTCCCCACTGAAGAGCTTTTGGACCCCCAAAAGCATTAACACACTCAAAACCACACTTTCAATCACTTGCACACAAAACTGGTACATCATTTGCAATCATGTACACCACACATGACTCAAAAACCCCTCCTTGCGAAGAGTTTATAACACACATTCATTGGCCGAGGATTACATAAAAACAATCAATACCTCAACTACTCGTAAGGAAAGGCCAAAACATCATCGTTGTGTTTCGAAGTGATGGGAAAAAAACCATCATGTTTACATTTACTTGCAACGTATGATTTACAACGGTGGCCATAATAAGCTTCTACCTCTAAAAAAAGAAACTTAATAAAGTAGACCACCGTGAATGTGGTGGATTCATTTGTTGAAAATGTTCACCTTCAGGCTCCTCTATCGATGCTTTTGGAGCATGGATCATCAAACACGTGGCTTGTTGGTGTCCAACTTCGTTGCAACAACTACAACGATTCTTTTTCCTCCAAAATTTCCAGGTCACCTTGGGGCGCTTTCCCCTGGTGTTCCTCCGATAAGTGTTCATGGAGCCCTCACTATCGTTGGAATGTGAGGAAGGTATTTCATCATCTATCGTTGGCTAGTCACTATCTGTATTGGAGTTTTCTCCCATTTCCTTTCTGGTGTATTCTAGTCCTGCACGAGGCATAAATTCCTCAACATCCATGGGTTTTACGATGCCTTGGTCATTGGTGCTGAGGCCTTTTCCTTGATACCCCATATTCTTCAGCAGTTTGGATCCGATCCCTATAGTATGTTTTTAAAAAGAAGTGAATTCATCATCATGAAAAGTACATGAAATTGAAGGGGTTATTTTTACCTCGGGTTGGTTATGTTGCAAATTTTCCAAGGCCTCATACTTAGCTTGTAACTGGCGTAGTAACCTTTGTTTTTCTTCCTTTGCTTCATGTAGGAGCCTTCTTAGCTCAATATTCTCTACTTGGATGCTTTGGTTAATCTCTTCAAGTTCTTGGAACTCTGCCGTAGTAAGTGTCCTTTTCATCTTTGGTACAATATACGTTGAAATTTTTGTTTCATTTCCCGAATTGGAACCCAATTCTATGAGTCCTTCTGCTACGATCCCAAAGGCTACAAGCTTCATTTCATTTCCAGAATCGGACCCCAGGTCAATTTATCTACCTCGTGCAAATCCTGCAGCTGTGACCTTTTCATCTTCCTCAAATTTTGAATCTTGGTTTTGTTGTATGGTGGTGGCAGTCTTCTGCTTCCTCTTTTTTTCATTTCTCTCAGGTCTCAACTCAGGGTGCAGCTTCCAACAATTTTCTTCATCATGTCCCTTTTTCTCACAATGTGTGCAAGAGGGATTTTCTCCCCTTCTTTTGGTTGCTGCTCTCCTTTTTGGGTGGTCACTTTTTTCATGTGTTCCCCTGCTTTCTATGTGCATGGCCTTCACACTAGCCTCATCAATGGTAGGAGACTAAAACAAAAATAATGAATGTCTTATGTAATTATGCAGAGAACCAATATACTTGGTTACCATCTTTGGTGAATCTAATGGAATGCCCAAATTCAATGATTTCTTTCTAATTTCTTTAATAAAGTCTTGTACATTTTGACCTCTACTTTGCCTTAGGTGTTGCCATTCCATTAATGCCTTTTGCTTATAACCCAATGGGTAAAATTGGTTCTCAATGCAGAAACAAAATTTGACCATGAGGAGAGAAGGTTACCCACATTTTGGCTGCCTTGCAATTTTCTCTCCCACCAGATGAGAGCGGTGTTGTTTAGCCAAAGGGAGGCCAACTGTATATTTGCCTCGTCCTCCTTGATCCGTTGAATCCTGCAATAGAATTCAATCTGCCTAACCCAGTTGTTAAGATTTTCTGCATTACTTTCACCATTATACATGGGTAGATAAAATTTGACATCTAACTTAAAGAAAGGCTTATTAGATGCATTTCCTGGATTCCTATCATGATGGTGAGAATAGGAGGAAGAAATTTTACTTGTTGGAGGAGAAGGAGGTGGATCTCATCCATTATCTCCATGCCCTGAACATTGTCCTTCTGAAGCATTCTCCCCTGCTTTCTCTTGTTTCTCAAGTCTAGAGAACAACTCCTCTACCTGGTTTGCTATGGTGTAGAAGGTCTTGCAGAAGTTTAGATCCTCCTCATTTCGGACATCATCATCCATGTTTCTTCTTCGATGTGCACATCCCGCTTCACATGCAATTCAAATCTACAAACACCTGCTCTAGTACCACTTGATCCAAAATATTTTTCTTGAGATGTGTTAAAGAATTACATGTAAAAATTGCAGCTTAAAAAGGAAACTTTAAAGGCATAAACATAAGAAGAGAGAAGCAATTAGAATCATGCAAGAAGACACATAATTGATATTGGAGTTCATCCAGGAGTGACTACGCCTCCGAGCCCTGCTCAATTAGTAGGGAGGCCCTCTTTCATTAGGTGGCTAAAAAAATGAAAGTACAAGAATTAAATGAAAAATTACACCCTTATACCTCCATAGATGAAAGTGCTTGAAAATTGGAGACCTCTGACAAAGAAATGGACAGCACCATTGGATTCGTGGCACCGAGAGGTGAAAAATCCATATAAAATTTTCTTGATTAAGACAAAGTGAAAATTTGACCCCCTTGGAAATGGCTCAGATCATGGTTCTGCCCCCCCCTGCACAGCGCTCATGGTTCCACCTTGTCTCGTACTTTGTGCCCGATCCTAGCCTGCCTGGGCACATTTATGAAAAACAAGTTTAAATATTGGAGTGTGGGCAGACTTTACCAGGTCGGTCGTTGGCGAACTGGTTTGAGATCCGATGTTGGAGGGATGGGGTCGGGTGGTCAAACCCCGCCCCCTCTGTATTAAGTCAAAATTTGTTTTATAAACCTGTGGTGTTTTTTTTTTAATACCCCGCAGCATGAATTTTTGTACCAAGTGTGGTACGTTGGGGGGTTGGGCCTGCATTGGGCGGCCCACCCCACACATTCCTTAGGCACCATACCATATATATGGTGGTGGGTTGGGGCTGTGGGGTCACGACCGTTGGCACCACCCATATTTACTTGATGTTTTTCGTGTAGTGTGGGTGGGGTCGGGCGGGGTCATGGCCGCCGACCCCATTTTAATTACATTTTTGTTATATCGTTGAATGGGGAGGGCGGGGGTCATGGTCTGCCCTCCATATATATATTATATATGTTACACAGTAATTTGTAACTGTCCCTGTAATACCCCGTCCCTCACATTGGAGGGCCTTTTCCGTGACCTATGAGCAGTGATATAACCTGAAACCACTTTCATGGCATCCCCCTTGACAAGGAAAATCATTCATCTTAAGAGAGTTTCCTTTGAAAAACCATAAAAAATGATCTTTTGGCCTTGGCGTGACTAGCCAGTTTAGCCCTCACGCCAATGGGGAAAATCAACCAAAGAGGGCGCGCCAACTGACGCTCTGTCCCAGTGTATTTCCCGCGCCAAGATTAATAAGGATTGTATTTTAAAAATAAATGGCGGAATTTTGATTCCAACCAACTCCTGAACGAGTCTCTAAAATGAGTTGGGAGGTTTGGCTCTGGATCTCCATGTATGGGAGGTGGTTTTCCACCTATCATGGAGGCTTCCTTGGGGATAGGGCCAATTCCACAATTGTAGGGATCCCAACTCCCCTTCCACCATCTATATAAGCTTGCCATTTTCCCCTAGCAAGCTAGTGGTCTTAGAAGCAAGAGATGAATCTGTAGCAAGGAGACTATCGCCAGACATCCTTTGAGAGCCAAGCCGAAGAGAGAGAGCTTTGTCCCATTCCCAAAGAGCTTCATTGAGACGTGCTCCGTTGTCGACCCGCCGAAGGAAGATCCAGCGTCAGAGCCTTGGGTTGTATCTTTCTTTGTTATTATTAATGATAAACGACTTTGATTATGGTTTCATTCATGTGTCTTCGTTTTTGATGCAATGAATTACATCCTCTCTGACTGATGTATGGTCACAAGATTTAGATTCTATGTTATGTATCATTGTGTTTCTTCGCATGTATGCAGGTGTTTGGACGTGTTAAGCGGAAGGATCGTGATCTGCCAAAGCGGAGGACGGGAAGCGTCATCCTTTCTTCAACGACCATTGCGTAGGACCTGAGGTAGGCAACTTGTTATGTTTTGTCGTTTTTGTAACTAGAGACCTACGTCACTACGTGTCTAATTGTTGCTAGACCCGATCTGGGCTAGTAGGGATCGCCTATGTCCGCAGAGGAGACACTATTGGTTGTTTTGTGATCATTTTGTTATTGTTTGAAAAGCTCTCGACCTTTTCGTAGTTAGCTATTCATCGAAAAAAGTGATTTGTAGTGGCATGTAGTGTGCATTTAGAGGATTTTTGAGACACAACATTTGGTAGGGCCTAAAATTGAAACGTAATTGAAGATCAAGTCTAAAATTTATTCAATTTTCCTTAAGGCAGCATTGAAATATTAACGAAATATTTAGAGGTCTAGGCTAGTGACGTGTTCTGGCGTCGTTAAACCTAGAAGTTGTCGTTCGCCTCTTCGCTTTAGACAACACTAGTACGGACTTGTGCTCCCTGTACCGTCGCGTATATAAAGGGAGACCCCACTAGGTTGCTATCCTTTATCCGTAGGAAGCCGATTCTGCTGCCTTATACCCGTGATACATTGAACACAGCATTCGGGGAGATTTCCTGCACGTACGTCAAGTCATTGGTTGATTCCTCTTTCATTTTTTAACCACGGTGTATATTGCAGTTCACGGATATCTGGTACACCCTTTTGCCTAGAGTTCCAGAGTAGTCATTTTGATATTTTCTGACTCATTAAATTTGGAAGGATCATCAAGCGCTTTTCCTTTCATGCTTGTTTCCAAATTGAAAGAGATAGAGTCACCTTTTACTCGTTTCTCGACTCTTAAAACATGAAACGGTAAGATTTTCAAGTTTCAATGTGGTAAAATTAATCACCTACGATCACACTCCCTTTTAGAGATTGCTTGTTGGCCGTTTGATTGTTTGCCTTGGTTTTTTCCCGTGTGCTTTTGTTTTGATCTCTTCCTCTTTTCATTATTGTCACAATGGTGGAACCTTCAGTTTCGTCTACTAGTAGTCCTTACAGAGACGATTCGTCAGAGGTCTCTCAGTCCTCTGCTGAACCTCAGCAGCCTATTGTGTCCGAGTTTCCCGACGGGGGACCGGTTCTATCTGAGCTTCCCTTGGTGGACCAGTTGAGTTCAATTGGCCCTTATCCAACGCTTGGTTTGGATTTGGAGTAGGGGAATATTTCCCTCCTCTTACATCGGGTTCACCTTTTTTAGCTGCTGTTATACCTCCTAGTCCTCACCGTCTTTTGGAAGATCTTGTGGCAAGGTTAGATATGGACTCACCCAGTCCTTCTCCTAGTGAGGAAATTCCTACATCTGGTGAAGATTACTAGATTTTTCTAGAGAACAACCCCGATTCTTCCATCATGTCTTCACCTGGTCCTTCGCTTCCAGCGGGATATAGGTCCTTAAGTCAGATTGTGGCTTCTGTGGCCTCCATGGGATTGTCGACTCCGTCCACGAGGCTCGTTATACCTTCATTAGGGATGTCGCCATCGACACCTCTCACGTCATCTCCTCAGGTCACATCAGTACCTATTAGGCCTACCGTCTACGTAGCTGCATCTACACCTGCTGTTACTACTCAGTCTATCAGGATCGCGTCACTTCCTGAAGATGTCTACATAGCATCTGCTATTCTGGAGAATATTTATCCTGAGGAGTATCAGTTGTCTTTACATCCATCAAACTCTGAGGTTGGTCAGTCCTCCCAAGATCCCAACCGTCCTTATTTTTCCCGTTATGGACCGGGGTACCCCTATTTACGTTTTTCCATACCAATATGATGAGCAAGGAAACCCTCTATGTCTTCCTGCTCCAGAGGCTTGTCAGTATGTCCAAGGTTTTCTATCTGCACAGGCTGGGCAAACTTCTAACCCGCAAGGACAACCCTTCCAGGGCCAACCTTCGGGCCAGCAGGGGTTGTTGTATGGTCCGCAAGGGCAATCCTACAACCCTCAAGGTCAACCTTTACAGCCTCACTCTGTGGTCCAACCAGGGCAACCTCAAGGACCCACAGGCCAACCGGGGTATCAACCTAGAACATTGTACGGTCCTGGGGGGAAAATCCACCCTTCCTAACCTATGGTGCAACCTCAACAACCTCAGTTTCCCATCGGTCCGAATGTTGCACAGCTAGGGCCATCTTATGGTCCTGCCACAGGTCAACTTGGTTATCAGGCACAACCTGGCCCCATCCCGTCATCAGGCCAACCAGCTCAGCCGGGCCAACCTAGTGTCCTCTACCAGCCAGGTCAACCTGTTCAACCAGGACAACCTGTTCACCTGGGTCAACCTGTTCAACTAGGGCAGCCCGTTCAGCCAGGTCAACCTGTTCAACCAGGCCAACCTGCACATCCAGTCAACCCTGCTCAGCAGCCGATTTATTCCATGCTGCAGTCGAATCTACCTGTGCGCCCAACTTGTCAGGCTCACCAGGGCCCCACTTACCAACAGCCCGTTCGACCCCAAGGCGGTTATTACCTTCAAATTCAGTCTCGACCGGTTTACAACCCGCCCCAAGGTTTTGGTTATTACCTTCAACAACCAGGCTATACCTATACTCAACAGTCAAATCCATACACTTCTCAAATGGGGCCTACATATAATCAGGGTCAATACCCAGGTTATCAACCCCCTTACACTGGTTATCAGCAATCGTATCAGCCCAATTATACTACTTATACCCCATATGGTCAGAATCCTCTAGGACAGAACCAATGGGGGCAAATTTATGCTCAACCAGGGTGGAGTACAGGTACAGGTCCTTATCGAGGACCTGGTATGCCTTTCAATCCTTAGTTACCTTTTCTCGCCACGTTGGAATTGTCGGACGTATCTAAATTGACCAATGATCCGATTCTTCACAATCCTTATTGGCCTCTGGTTCCCACCAAGGTGCCTGGTGACTGTCCTAAATTTGAAGGTAAAGCTGGAGAGGACCCCCAAGCTCATTTCATGACCTACCATCTGTGGTGTTCTTCAAACTCTTGGGTGGATGATTCAATTCGTCTGTGTTTGTTCCAACGCACTCTTACTGGTGCTGCTGCTAAGTGGTATATAGAACTACCCCACGGTATATTTCAAGAATTCAATACATTAGCTATGGCTTTTCTAACACATTTCCAGTTACCGGTTCGTTATGAAGCCGTGACGCATCTCCTTACTTCTCTCAGGCAGGATAAAGCCACCCACATATCTGATCATATTCATGAGTGGTGACGTCTTCGTAGATTGATCAAGTTTGATATACCCGATCAGCTTCTAACTCATTGGTTCACTACCTCCTTCGTTAACAAGATCGCTCAAGATATTGCTATGGGGGCATGTGTGACTGAAGAACAAGCCATCGCTCGTGCCCAGTACCTTGATTTGGTATACTCTCAGTTCGGCACGCTATATGATATCTTGACTAATGCCCCATGGCTAGGGACCTCTAAAGCACCAGCTACCCCATCGGTGGACGGTGTTATTGGTTCCATTTCTTAGACTTCTCGGAAGTCATCTAATGGGAAGAAGAAGTCAAATTCTTCCAATAATTCTGCTCTTCCCGCCCCTCCAGATTCTGGTAAGACTACGGAGGTCAATGCTGTTTAGGCCAATCCTATGGAAAAGGCCTCCAAAGGGAAGAAGAAGGGCAAAGGCAAATCCAAACATGATGCCCCGAAACCAGAGTCTTCTAAACCTCGTGCTGACGATGGTTCCCAACGCAAACCGAAGTACCCTTGCCTTATCTGTGAAGGAGATCATTATGCCAAATATTGTCCCCAACGATCTAAAGTTAGTCAGCTTCTGAAAGGCTCCAAAGGGACTCTGGCAGTTCTCAAAGAACCTTTCCCATCTTAGCATACCCAGATGGTTGAGCAGCCTTCACCATCTGCACCATTTGGGTCCCACGTTTTTATGATGAATGGTGTTGCACCTATTTCGATTGCTACGCATTCGAAGGATTATGTTGGATCACACCAGGAAGCTGGGAAAGAAGTTATTGATGGCCCTCCTCCCCCACATGTCTCTATTCCTTTAGAAATCGAGAAGCCCAACGCTGAACCCGTTGTAAGGCTGCCTTCTAAAGGTGTTCTGCGAAAATATTCCTATAATCCAAATGTCTATGCCGCTCAGCACTACAAAATTGTTGAGGATTTGGCACACGCACCTTCCACAATGTCTGCGTTGGAAGTGCTTCAAAGTTTCCCATCGCAACAGAAAGCTCTGTTGTCCGCAATCGGTGGAATTGATCCTGCCGATTCTAGTCTTCTCACCTTCGACCTGGAAAATTTTGTCCCCCGACTTCCGCATCAAATTTCTCTCATTATACAAGTCGGTATCAACGGCTTCAACATCCATAGAGCCGTTGTGGATGAAGGTGCTTCCACCTGTATTATGTCATCTGCCTGCGGGAAGGCCATTGGCTCTCCAGCTCTTACTTCATCTCCCAATGCCCTAGAGGCATTTGATGGTCGGGAATCAAAACCCCTGGGTGTTCTCGAGAGTTTACCGATTATGTTATAGGGTAAAATAGTCAACGTAGAAGTAGAAGTGGTTGACGCGAAGCTCAACTACAATATTCTTCTTGGTTGCAGCTAGACTCACGCCATGCTATGTGTTTCGTCCACCCTCTTCCGGCTTCTGAAGTTTCCTCATGAGGGAAAAATCATCACTATTGATCAGTTGTCTTTCTTCACCTCATCCTCCGAGAACAACATACCATACATGGATCAGATCCCCAATCCCCCTGACAGTGTAGGACCCAGTCTTTTCAAGGACCTCGTCCTCATGGGTATTTTCCCGCACTACCACCGCACACCATTCAAGTTAACATGATCTCTAGGTCAGATGACCCTTGGATCATCGCTTCGCTTGAACAGGTGACCTCTTTCGGAGAATCGATGCCTTTAACTCCAGTTGAGATCAATTATTGCGAGATTGTCGCTGCATCAGATCCTCCTCCTCCCGAACATGCTCCTTCAAGCATGGCTCTAAATGTATATTCTCAATACCCTTGGCTCGGTGATGCAGATTCAGCTGATCCTTTAAGAGAAGTCTTCCCCTCTGATGAAGCTATCATTGAAATGATGTCTCTTGAAGATCTGCCATGGAGTGATGGCCATCATCGTTCCTCGTTCATGCCTGGCTTGGGGGCAATGTCTAATTGTCTAGAGCGCTCCGCATCTTAGGTTCCCACTCCGCCTCTTCAAACACCGATATTGACTCATGAGATTCTTTCGGAGGGAAATTTGAGTAACATCACGCAAACCATGCCTATCGAAATCTCCATCAAACTGGGGCTAGTCGAGAACATTCACGTGGGAGTTACTTTCTATCCCAAAGAGATTCAAGTATACACGAGCATTTTTCGCGAATTCAGAGATGTTTTCGCATGGTCCTATGAAGAGATGCCTGGGATTGATCCCAGTATAGTCATACATGAAATTCCCACCAATCCAGGCGCGAAACCCGTGTGTCAGCGTCTTCGCCCAGTGCATCCCTGAAAATCTGCAGCTATTAAGGCAGAAGTTGAAAAACTTCTTAATGCAGGCTTCATATATCCAATTCCCCTCACAAAATGGGTTTCTAATATTATCCCTATAGATAAGAAGTAGGGAACTATACGGGTCTGTGTTGACTACTGCGCCATTAATCAGGATTTTCCTAAGGACAATTATCCCACTCCTTTTATAGATCAGATCATCGATGACTGCACAGGGAGCGAGATCTATTCCCTCATGGATGGCTTCTCGGGTTACAATAAAATTAATATTTTACCCGCTGATCAACATAAGACCACCTTTATCTGTCCGTGGGGTACTTTCGCTTACAAGAAGCTCCCGTTCGACTTAAAAAATGCTAGAGCTACCTTCCAGCGCGCTATGTCATATGCTTTCCATGACATACGTCATATTGTTCAGCCGTATCTGGATGATTTTCTGGCCCATTCGGCTCGGTGTGAGGACCATCCTAAACAGCTCCGCCAGATTTATCTCCGCTGCAGACATTACAATATTAAGCTCAAACCTCACAAGTGCGTCTTCTGCGTAGATTCTGGTCATCTTTTGGGATTCATCATCTCCAAAGATGGAATTCACCTTGACCCCCTCAAGGTCGAGGCCATCGTTAACCTCCCATCCCCATCCTCATTACATCAACTGCAGAGTCTTCAGGGGAAAGCCAACTTGTTACGTCACTTTATTCCGAACTATGAAGAAGTGGCCAAGTGGTTTACGCGACTTTTGAAACAAGACATTCCCTTCCATTGGGATGAGATTGCTCAACAATCCTTTGATAAACTTAAAAATTTTCTTGTCAACGCTCTATTAATACATCCACTCGACTATCATCGCGATTTCACCCTTTATTTGGCTACCGCTTTTAGCATGATAGCCATGGTTCTAGTACAGGATGAAGATGATGGGAATGAACATGTAGTTTACTATCTGTCTCGAAATCTTCTTGACACTGAAGCATGCTATGCCCACGTCGAGAAGTTGGCGCTCGCTGCGGTTCAGGCCATTCAGCGGTTCCGCCATTACATCTTGTTGCGTACGATAACCGTGATTTCTGACTGTAACCCCATGACATACATCTTGTCTCGACAATTTCTGGAGGGCAAGTACTCCAAATGGATTGTAATCCTTCAGGAGTTTTATTTGGAGTTCACAACCGCCAAATCAACGAAATCATTGGTTTTTACTGATATTATCTGCTCTCTCCCAACAGACTCCGCTCCATCCCAATCCGAGGACCACATCCCGGATGAAACGCTCTCTCTTATCAGCACTCATGACCCATGGTACATTTACATCATCGTGTACTTTTAGACATCCAAATTCCAATCCGAGTTGATGAAGGATGCTCGACGTCACGTTCGGCATCAATCTCAACCATATCGCATTGTCGGAGATACCTTGTATCGTTTCGTATGATTCTGTGCTCTACCGATGCTTGACCTTGGAAGAGGCTGAGAAAGTCATGAATGACTATCACAGTGGCGCTTGTGGTGGTCACATGTCCGATTATGCTACCGCCCAGAAGATTCTGTGTGCGGGTTACTTCTGGCCATCTATATTCAAGGACTGTATTGTTGCAGTTTGAAAATTTCATGCGTGCCAGGTCTTTCAGCGCAAGATGCGTGCGCCACCCCTACCTTTGCATCTTGTCATTACCATAGGCCCTTTTCCCAAATGGGGCATAGATTTATGACATGTAACCCTCACTTGGCCGGGGGGCATGATTATATAATCGTTGCCGTGGACTACTTCACTAAGTGGGACGAGGAAATGCCTACATTAGCTTCCGACTGTAAGACAGCCGCTCAATTCATTTTCAACCATGTAATTACGTGTTTCTAAGTTCCTCAGGCCATTGTCACCGATCATGTCACTCATTTTCAGGATTACATGATGGCAGAGCTGACATCGAAGTTGGGCTTACATCATGATAGCTCAATGCCATACTACCCCCAAGCGAATGGACAGGTTGAGGCCGTGAACAAGGTACTGGTTACGATGCTTCAAAAAACGATTGGCATTCAAAAATCCAATTGGAATCTCCAATTGTTCTTAGCTCTCTGGGCCTATCGAACTTCTGTAAAGAGCGCAACCAGATTCACACCTTTCCAGCTGGTGTATGGTCTGGAAGCGACTCTCCCGGTTGAATGTGAGATCCCTTCACTGAAGTTAGCTGTGGAATTATTGCCCGACACTTCCCCAGAGGAATAACGTCTACTATATCTGGAAAGACTGGATGAAACCTGCCGCTTAGCTGCTTTGGTTATTGAGGCACAGAAAAAGCAGGTTAAAGCCCATTTTGATCAATCGGTTTCTGCACATTCTTTCATGGAAGGGGACCTCGTCCTCTTATACAACCAAGCACACGATAAAATTGGAGCGGGAAAATTCCATCCCATGTGGCATGGACCCTATATCGTCAAACGAGTATTAAAAAATGGGGCCTATGAGCTAATCGACTATGAAGGTATTCCTCTGGCGTAGCCTAGAAATGGGTTGTACATCAAGAAGTACTACGCTTGAATTATTCTTGTGTGATGTGTGTACCTAAGTGAGTGATTTCATTTTTTGTGCATGTGTGGTGTGGTGTGCTTTGTAAGTGTCTTTCTGCTGATTGGGTCTTCCTAATTGTGCAGATGTCTATTACTCCTTTTATCGGTTTAGTGGATGGTGCCTCCCGCAGTACCAGGAATCTGTCCTCGGCAGCTTGGGTAATTTATGATCCTGCTGGTGAGTTAATCAATTTACAAGGTGTTTGTCTAGGGCCTACCACAAATAATGTTGCAGAATATAATGCCATTTTGGAATTATTAAAGAAGGTTGTTAACCTCGGTATTCGTGCATTACTTGTGTATCTGGACTCACATCTTGTAGTGTTACAACTCAATGGTCATTATTCAATTAGAAACCCATCCATTTTATGACTGTATCTACGTATTCATTTACTGGAAAGAAATTTTTATTACATTACATATCAACATATACCCAGACACATGAAGGAGTTAACAAATGCAGTAGCTAACATGGTTTTAGATAGACATTTACGCAACTTGTAAAAACATCATCATATGTAAAAAGATCCATCCAGAAATATATATATATATATATATGTCGAAATGTTTGTAGTTTGTGTACATCACATAAAATTCAAAAAATATACATGTCTGTTTTAATAATAGCTGGAGACAACATGTCTCTAAAAAATGTGCAAATGAAAAGCCTAGATGACTAATCAGCATGGTGCTCATGGTAGCATGTCACTGCCTGCACCAATCGCCTCAATAAACGATGAAGGCGACTAGGCACCCCCATGGTGTGCCTCTGATAAGCCAATGGGACATCTGCTAGGCGAGCATAATCTGGGATCCCACGGGCAATTCCCTCCAAGTTCGGACTAGCTCACTCCCCTCGCCACCCTCGCCTTGAGGGTCATAGGCAAACGGGGTCCTCCGTACGATGGGTGACATCTCGGCAGGCCTCTCTAGGCCAATATTTGCATACACATAGGATTGTTTGTTAGGAAATACATGTATACTAAAAAAAATCATAAAATACAAAAAATAAAAAAGTCTTACCTAGCTCCTCGTCCTAGTCTTCTCCCTCCGAGAGTGGAAGATCTGGGTCTCCCGTGAAGTCAGTACTGGCATAGGGCCAATCTTCTACGACGATCAGCTGTCACTGAAGCCATACAAAGAACTCGGGCCTCCATGACATTTGCTGGCCCCCTCTTCATCTGGGCATGAGTGCTGCCCATCGAGCCATCCTCGGCTCCCTCAATGGTGGCTCGACGACTATCGCCCCTTGGCCTTGGAAGATTGGTAACCGTTCGAGGATGAACGATACCAAAATAGATCCGTACCCAAACTGCTTAGGTTTGGACTCTCTTGCACTTAGTCAACTGTTGTTTGATGTTTATTGTTACGGCAGTGGCCCAATCGAATAGTGTCGGGTTCATGCATTCAGATGCTAAGAGGAGCTGTGCTTTAGTAGCCTTATGTGGCACCTACAACCCCGAAGCCCGCGTAATGGTATGGAGCACCACCCTGAGTGCTAGATTGGGAACTGTGTGGATGTCGACCTTCTCACTACTTGATCCGATTCGTGCCCCTGGGCACACTCTTTCCATTACCATTGACATTTTCTCACCAGATGGCCTAGTACCTGTCAAAATCAGGACTGGACCTCTTCGAGACAATCCAGTTATGAAGTAAACGTCGGATACTTCGAGCTCTAACACTTGGTCTCGAAGCCTAAACTTCTCTTCATTCTCACCCCAAATACTGATTAAGTACTGCAGTAATTTAGGTTGTGCCCTGAGACATGGTGTTAAGAAGAATTTTTTTAAGCCACAATCCCGGAGGGCGTTCATACATGCCTCGTTCTCCATGGCCATTTCATCTTCTTCACTATTTTCCCTTTATTTCCATTCTATCACCATTGTGACTGTGTATATGCACCAAAATGGTCACAAACACTTTATTAGATACCTTGAACTCTCAAAAATCCAGATGATTGGTTCATTTTCTGTAAAAATTGAGCGGAAATTTAGGTTGCGCCATTGGTGTGACTGTTTTGCTAACAGTCACGCCAACTGGCGTGACCCTTTGCAAAAAGGAGCCAATTGGCGCGGGTCCATGCTCGATACCCACGCCAATTGAGCGAGCCCTAAATTTGCAAATATTCCCTCAGGGATCAAAAATCACAGTGGAATTCTATAAAAAATGGATTAAAACATGGCTAAGGGAAGTGCCTCTTACCTGGAAAAAAATGATAACTGAAATGATGTAAGGATCGTCCACAATCGCCGTCGCAAGTTCACATAGGAAAAATTCACCGTTGCTCTCCACAAGAGGTAAAAAGTAAAAGTAAATATGTTTTTACTATTTTTGGCATATTTATAAATTTTCAAGATCAAATTAGGTTTTGAAGCTTAATTTTCCATTATTTTATTATATTTCGTCGAAAAATGGGTTTTACACTTGCTTTCTTATGTAGCGACAGGTTTTCACACGCAGAGACGACGATACGAGTTGTATTTTATACTTTTTCGAACTCGGTAAAAACACGAAAAAGTCACTTCTGGAGTCATCTTTCAGCTCTTTTCTGACTCTCTAAACATGAAAAGATTGTCGAGTCGCTTGTTGTTTTGATCTCATTAAATTGGCTATGAAACGACATCTACCCAGTATACGTTTACCCCTCTTTCGAGCTGGGATAGATTATTTACAAAAAAGGAATACCCTAGCCTATCGCGAATAGGAGGTTTTCTCAGATGTAGTTTTCTACCTTTTCGGATCTGAGGAACTATCTACGAAAAGGGACTGTTGGATTTTACTTTTCCGCTGTATTTTCAAACTCTCTAAACATGAAAAGACGCCAAGTTCTTCCTTTGTCAGACTTGTTAAAACCTGATGACATTGGACTTCGTCATAATGACGTTACTCGATTTCCTCCTTCCTAGGGCTCGTTAAATGTACTAGCTTGGATTTGTCCGAAGGAAAAACTTACATCACAAGCATATGCTATCCCCTTCAAGCTTGTTTCCAAAAATAATTAGGGTACTTGCCAGAAATGGTGGGGAAAAATGAAACCAGTATCATTGTCGTGTCAACAGTATGTCGCTCTTGAACATGGCACTTGTCTGCATTCGTGTCGGGTTGGGGACATCTCATCTCGTTTTCTGCTTGCCTCCATGGGTTTGGGTTATCCTTTTTGACCTCTCATCTTCTCTTTGCCTTGTCATCATGACCTCAGATCGTTTGATGTCAAATACTACCAAATCTAGTGTCGTGCCGCCGATATGTTCAAGAGAAGTTGGCCTCTGCAGTTCTCAACCCTCCTCTGATTCTCTACTGATCCTGATTCACAAACATTATGTTCCTCTGTCTCGCATCGATGATGTGGGAAACACTATGGCCCACCTTTGATCAAGGTCACTTCTTGTCGACTTCAGCTCATTATCTAGGAATATGATCTAGAGACTCCCTTTTGGTACCTTGGAGACTACATGCCTCAATGGTAGGTTCCTCGCATTCGACGCAAGGTTTTCATTATTGGCCTTCGATCGAATGATTTTGCGGGTGTTCGACGCCAGCTCACTTTTCACATTCTGTGGATTGTACCTTTAGTACCTTGAGGGCCATCGTCATTATTGGTGGTTCCTCTCGCATCTGTTAACGGCTTTCATCATTGGCTGGTAATCAGAAGATGTTCTTGCATGTTCGACTTCAACTCACTTATTCACATGCTAGGACTTGTACTCTGTACGGGTCGAGATGGAGCGTAAGACCCTGGGTTTTGTCTGGTGGAATCCAGGCTACGGATTTTGTGGATTATCATGATTGGTTACGTGACTCATTGATTGGATGGCTGCGACCATACCTGAGTCTGCTTATTGATCCTTTCTGGATGGATGCGTCCATACCTTGGATCATGATTATTGTATACTTTGTTATGGATGGCTGCGCCCATACCACATATCATGTATTTGAGATATCAGTTGTATTTGTCTACGCAGGTTTTTCGACGACAGTGTTTTCAGTTGGGCACGTTCTCATAAAGAATTTCACCCCTCTCTCTCTCTTGAGCCTCATGCTTTAGGGGGCATCTGTTACACAGTAATTTTTCACTGTCCCTGCAATCCCCCATCCCGCACATTGGAGGGCCTTTTCTGTGACCTGTGAGTAGTGACATAACCTGAAACCACTTTCATGGCATCCCCCTTGACAAGGAAAATCATTCCTTTGAAGAGAGTTTCCTTTGAAAAACCATAAAAACTGATCTTTTGGCCTCGGCGCAACTAGCCAGTTCAACCCTCGCGCCAATGGGAAAAACCCACCAAAGAGGGCATGCCAACTGGCGCTCTGTCCTAGTGTATTGCTCGCGCCAAGCTTAATAAGGATTATTTTTAAAAAATAAATAGCGGAAGTTTGATTCCAACCAACTCCTGAACGAGTCTCTAAAATGAATTGGGAGGTTTGGCTCCAGATCTCCATGTATGGGAGGAGGATAGGGCCAATCCCACAATTGTAGGGATCCCAACTCCCCTTCCACCATCTATATAAGCTTGCCATTTTCCCTTAGCAAGCTGGTGGTCATAGAATCAAGAACTGAATCTGTAGAAAGGAGACTATCGCCAGACAATCTTTGAGAGCCAAGCCGAAGAGAGAGAGATTTGTCCCATTCCTGACAAGCTTCATTGAGACATGCTCCATTGTCAACCCGCTGGAGGAAGATCTAGTATCAGAGCCTTGGGTTGTATCTTTCTTTGTTATTATTAATGATAAATGACTTTGATTATGGTTTCATTCATGTGTCTTCGTTTTTGATGTAATGAATTACATCCTCTCTGGCTGATGTATGTTTACAAGATTTAGATTCTATGTTGTGTATCATTGTGTTTCTTCACATGTATGCAGGTGTTCGGACATGTTAAGCGGAAGGATCATGATCTGCCAAAGCAGAGGACGGGAAGCATCATCTTTTCTTCAACGACCATTGTGTAGGACCTGAGGTAGGCAACTTGTTATGTTTTGTCGTTTTTGTAACTAGAGACCTACGTCACTGCGTGTCTGATTGTTGCTAGACCCGATCTGGGCTAGTAGGGATCGCCTCTATCCGCAGAGGGGATTTATCTCTCCAACAATATATATATTATTTTAAAAACAATCTTATTCTTTTTGAAATTTCAGAAATTGACCAAAGGAGTCAATTTAACCATCCCACAATTTTTCCTGTAATTCGGTCGAGGTTGGCTGGAATCTAGTGCCCTGGTTTCTACAAAAATTTTGCCTCCTTAAGCTGCCACATCACCACGTCAACCCTCAAACTTTGGCTTCTCCTAACTCCTTCATACAGACTCGGAATTGAGTGTATTCTTCCCCATTGGAATTAGAAAGACGAGATATTCAACTTGACACTAAGTTTGCCACATTTTTGACACTTTGATTTTTTATTCTTTGTACTTAAGCCACTTGTACTTATACCTGTACGATCCACCTGGATCAACCCATGTCCTTCATTTGAAATTCCATTGTAAGTTCCTCCTTGCAATATCTAATCAGTTGCTCATCACCAATTAAAATTAAATTATCAACATATAAAATAATAATAAGCAATTTACCTTCTACCAAAATATGATAGAGGTTCACATCCACTTCACTTTTGGTGAATCCCAAACGAGTGAGATAGTTGTCGATCCTAGTGTACCAAGAACATAGTGCTTGTTTGATACTGTACAACACTCGCTTGATTCTGCACACATGATACTCTTGATCAAATGTCTTAAAACTTTCTTCTTCCTCGATGTACACCTCCTCCGTAGCAACCCCATTGAGAAATTTTGTTTTTACATCCATCTGGTGGATCTTCCACCCCCATCTAAGCAACCAGTGTAAGAACTGATATAATGGATGAATACCTTGCTATAGGAGCAAAGGTTTCCTCATAGTCAATTCCCTCAACTTGAGAGAATCCTTTGGCCACAAATTTGGCCTTATATTTCTCTATGCTTTTGTTTGTTGCACACTTAACCTTGAATATCCATCTCGAACCCACTACTGATTTATCTGTTGGTCTTGGGACCACTTCCCAAACACTATTATTTACAATGGACTCATATTCCTCCACCATTTCATCAACCCAAATAGGTTTCTCAATTTATTCCTCAAAATACGATGGCTTAGTATCTACAAGCTTGGTCATTAGAGCCATGTAGCCAGTGTACCTCTCAGATGACATCCTTTTCTTGTGAAAATTTGAAGGATATCCCACATTCTCCCTCGCATCCTACAATAATATATCGACTTCCTTGGTTCTCTTTATGCCTTCTCTGGACGGTTCTGTTTGATTGGATGTCTCCACTCCCTGCTCCTCAATTTGTGCTTGCTCCACAATTTCTTGAGGTTCCTCCTTTGGAGACAAAAGCTCCTCTTTTGGTGGGATCTGAAGCTCCCTCTCAAGAGAGCACTACATCTCTTTCTCCTCATCAAATTTTACATCCTTTTGTACAATTTTCATTATGAGTGAAGGTAATTACACATGATAGTTTTAAGGATTTTCAGTGTTACCCACAAAAACTCCTAACTCTGTAGTCGGCTCAAGCTTATTCCTAGAATCTTTAGAGTCATGGAAGTGAACAGAGGCTCCAAAAATCCTGATGTGAGACACATCTGCCTTTCTCCATGAGAAATCCTCCTCCGGTGTAATCACAACAAGAATCCGATGTGGACTCCAGGTATGCAAGTATATTGTTGTGTTACATGCCTATACCCACAAATGCAGTGGTAGTCCTTGGTCATGTAGCATAGTTCTCACTACTCCCACAATGCTCTGGTTCTTCCTCTTAGCCACCCCATTCTATTGTGGGTTGTGGGGTGTTGTCATCTCTCTTCAAATGCCTTATTTCACATAGAAATTCTTGAATTCATTCGAAACATACTCACCTCCATTATTTCTCTTGAGAGCCTTCACCTTCTTGTCAATCTCTTTCTCAACAAATGCCTTGAATTCTAAAAACTTGGAGAATGTATCATCCTTCTTCCGCATGAATAATATCCAACATTTCCTTGAGAAATAATCCATAAAAATAAATAAAAATATTTGTGTCTGGCAGTGAAGGTTGTAGAGAAACGTCCACAAACATTAGAGTAGATACTTTCTAAGACTACATGTTATTTTATGTATCTATTATGGAATGTGTATTTCACATACTTCTGCAAGGTACATCCTTTGCAAACATCATGTTTCTCAATTGCTCCTTTAGGGAGGTCAATGGTTATTTGTTGCATAATCTTTAAGGTGCCATGATGCAAATGGCTAAGTCTTCTATGCCAAATTTCACTAACATCGCGGCTCTGCACTTTCTATGCCTTACTGCATAATGCAACACAATATTCCACATCCAATTTATACAATTTCTTAAAACGAAGCCCGATATGCTTCACATGTCTAGCGGCTATGTGTCTCGGGAATGATTTCCCTTTGTTTAATATCAGATCATAACCATGGTCTTCCAAAACTGCTTCAAAGATGAGATTTTTCTTTAGGTATGGAACAAGCATGACATCCTTGAGTTGAAGAGGGGATCTCAAATCCCTCTGAAAGGTAACTATACAAATCTCAATCACATTGTACCTTTTGTCGTCCCCCATCTCAATGTGAATATGGAGATGTTTCTCCTCCAAGTCACTTAAAAAATCTCTACACATTGTCATGTGAAACGATGCACCTGAGTCCAAGTACCACACGATCCCCATCAATGCGATGGAAATTCATGCAATAAGGGTGAAGTCAATATTGAACTATGAAGCCAAGGCTTCCCCTGCTTCTCCTCTTGAGATCTTCTTGCTCGAATATTTTTGTGGAAAATTCGTGGCATAATGCCTGAATTCATGACAATTGAAGCATTTAATTTTGGACAAGTCTTTCTTCTTGCCCCCTTGGTTGGATTCTAGTTTGATTTGATATTTCTTCCCTTTTCCCTTCTTTCCCTTTCCAACTAATGAAAAGTTTTCTTCATCCTCACCCTTGGATGAAATTTCATATTTGGTATTCTGTTAGATCTCTTCTTCTACCAAATTGAACCATAAGTGCTCATCGAGTAATTTCTCCCTCTTATTCATCGAGTCTTGGTAGATATGTCAGATTTTGGGAAGGCCTAGAAGAGTTAGGATTACTAGGTCATCTTTTGTAATATTTACACCAAATCCACCAAGTTCATCATGAACTTGTGTAAATCTTCTCGAATATTGTGGGATAGTTTCATTCTTATGCATCTTGATATTTTGAAGTTTATCCTTGAGTGTCAGCTTCTTATGGTCATTTTTATTCTCGAACAACTCTATCAATGCTTTCCACATTGTGAAAGGAGTTTCTTTCCCATGGATATTTGAGACAATGTGGTCTCGCACTCCCTCCAAGATTATTATCCTCTCCTTGACTACATCTTGTTGGAAATACTGAGAGGGGGGTGAATCATTATTCCTTATCAATTAGCACTTTTAAATATTTGAGCATTAGTTGATCTTCAATTATTCTTAATGTTTATCCAGTAACAAAATTAAAAAATAGAACACAACAGGCACACAAATTTTAGGTGGAAAACCCCCTCCGGGTCAAAAACCACTGGACTCTTTTTTAATAAATTGATTAATCTTAAGCTCCAACTCGAATGAAAGTTAGAAATTCTTAGAATTATAGAAAAACATTCTTCTCCAACTCCCACTGGAAGGACGCCCCAATGCCCTTGTTTCTTCAGTAGTCAACTGAATGGATGCCCCGAAATCCTAGACCGGCCTAATACCCTAAAGTGTTCACTGGCTCCAGCCTGTAGGTGACTTCATGCAACAACCTAGCACCTCCCCAACACCCTATAATTATTATAAATAAGAGAAGAGTGTTGACTCCTGTACTAGGGACAATGATTCACGATACAATATGATTCAAAATGATTTTCCTGAACTAGAACAATCACCCAATCAGATTATGACCTACAACCCAACCATAACATTATCTAACAATGACCCCTATACCTCCAAACAATGCATCTTCAACTCTAGGCAAATTGACTCTTTTACAATAATGACTATTTTACAATTTTACAATGATGATTTTTACAACAGTTACTTTTGATGGGACCTGATACTTGATTTGACATTTCTTCTTGGATCACTAGCAACGGTTGAGGTATTGTTGTTCTTGCTTCAAGTAATGGTACTTTGGCACTGCACGTCCTTCTCGTATGTTTATGAGTTTTATTATCATGTCCTCCATCCTGCACATGAATTAATGAACAAGACGCAAACCAATATACAAAAAAAATACTTACATTGTCCTGTAAAACATATGTCAGAGAAATATTCAAAATTCAAATATAAATATGTTCAACATTTATGAACAAAACCAAAACAAACATACATGCAAAATACTTACATTGTCATGCAAAAACAAATGTCATAGATGATATTCAAATTCAAATGCAAACACTAATCATACATACCTTGCTGTAGCAGACTTACCCTTGATTGTTGATGTGTGGTCCTTACTGCAGTGATCCTTGAATGCATACTTTTTCTTGCCTTCTAGAAGCTCGATATTGAATCTGTTTTATCTATGTAATTTCGTATCTCCAAGGTTTGAAATTTCATCCTGTGGTAGCCCTATGAGTCCTCTTTCCAACCCCACAGGTCTGATCGATATTGGATTCTTCAAGAAAGAGTTATGCCAAATATTCGATGATGACCTGATTATAGATTGGTTCAGTAGAGTGAACTTGTACGAAGTGCCATGTGTCACTGTTTCGACCTTTGGTCCCGCAAAAACCGTAACTTCCTCAGATCATATCTCAAAAATATAGCGAACCAAGATCCGAAATTTTGTCACGAGGTTGATCAAGATTTTGGCTAAAATGGGTTTTAATTTCATCTTCTAAATCTTCATACAAAAAAAATATAGCGAAAATTTCACGATGACCTGTTTGAAGCAGCGAAATCCTTGCATGAGGAGGATATGAGGGTCACAATTTATAGAAATGATTAAGTTGAGAGGGTCTTCAACAAGTGAATGTTGGATGGATTTTAGGAGCTTAAAACATTATTAATTATTGAATATAAATGACCACATCCATTGATGAGTGCCATGCCACAACCCCATGGAGTTTTAGCCCACTAACTGGGGTTACTAACTTCAAACACGAATATCTCTCAAACCGTGAATATTACGTGGCATGCCATATATCAACAGAAACATCTTGACAAGTAGAATCCATCCAAAATATCCTTGACTCAAAAATAGAGTAAGTTGTCAAATACAAATTTTAGTGCAATATTTTGGTAGCCCCCGGTGGTGCTTGGGTTGACATTATTGACAACCACTGGTCAACAATCTCCCCCTTTGGAATTGATGGAAACAAAATTACTCCCTCCATGATGACACCTCTTCCTGCTCCTACTGTATTCTCTCCCCCTTTTTCATCAGTGGAAAAGGGAAACTCCCCCTGACAAACTGTCAATCTACAGACATGTACACACCTCCACTCCCCTTTTCTACTTAGTTACATAAGAGAAAGAGTCTACTCAGAAATTTATAAAATCCCAAGATTTTGGAGAAGAGACTCAAATGCTTCACGAGGTAATCATTTGGTAAGGATATCAACAATTTGATATTCTTTTCGGCGACCTGCTCTCTAACGAAATGATATTTGTTAGATTTAAGACTTTTGTGATACATAAAGTAGATAAATGTCTTCCGGATTAATCACATCATTAGGATTTGGTCGACGCTTCGAACCAAATAATGTGGTTCATCCTCAGGACAAGGTGAAAAATCACAAGGATCTTCCTAAATAAATAGCGTGGATTCATTATTGCCTGAAATTAGTCTTTGAAACTGGTCATTAAACTAGCCATTTAAAAAATAGTCGTTAAAGAATTAGTTAATTAGTTATATATACAAGTTTTATTTTATGCCTTTTAATTAAATATAATAATAAAAGATTAAAATTTTATTATTAAATGGTTATAAATTTTAATAAATATTTCTAATACAATTGATTAAATTTTTTAATTATTTATTAATAAATATTTTTTTTCACAAAGGAAAAATTCGTAATTTTATTAATGAAAACAAAATTACATGTTACATGAGCTGGTATTTGTCAATAAAGACAGTCAAATATGCCACAATTAAATAATTACAATGGGAGAAAATTAGGCTTTTCTCCCTTTTTTCTTTTCAACCTTCTGCCAAGCACCTTGTGTTGGCGTGGTTGATATAAGGACGAGCTGGTTGTCTTCCGCATGTGCTCCAATATCCTTATCAGAGTCCGATGTGTCTGAAGTATGTAGTCTTTTATTTCCCCCGCTATCTAGTGCCCCAAGATCCATATCCAGCTGTGGCTTGGTGGTACTGTCAATGGTTTCTTGCATTTCCTGTTCTTGTGTGCCCAAAGTAGTGTCATTATGTTTACTTTCTTGTGGGATGGGTTGTTCCACTTCTTCCTGTTGTTCTGGCTCTTCTAAAGGAAATTTCCATCCTTTGGCAGCTTTACCTGTTTTCTTCTTTTTCCCGTTATCCCTTGTGGCTGTCGGGCATGTGTTTTGTAGGTGTCCCGTGTTCCTGCATATCCAACATCTAAATGCTGTGTTCTCATAATCTAAGTGTTGTGTCCATTTTTTCTGTTTATGATTCAAAAAAATACACTTAGGTAGGCCTTTGCTCAAGTCAAATTCCACACATATTCGTGCAAAGGTGAAAATGCGCTCCTCCAAGCGTTGGGTATCTGTTTTAATATATTTTCCAAGGATGTTTCCAATACCTCCAAGAACACTTTCCTGCCAGAAATTAAGCGGGAGGTTGTGAAGCTTGAACCAGACCGGCATTCTGGTCACCTCCATAGTGTTGGCATCAAAATCCGGGAACCATGGTGTGGTGAAGAGTCCAGTGGATCCACATAACCATGGTCCCTCCCTAAGTATGTTATCTCTGTCTTCAGATGATGGAAACTTGACAATGAAAAAACCCTTTGAACATAGGTGGATTTCACAATCCATGGTACAGTTGGTAAATATCCAATGGAACAACTCCATTGGTTTGGGCCAGAAGCAGTTGAATCTGTATATTAGTGCTTGAGATTCAAAGGTGGTTCCATGCACATCTATGTCTGGAATGTCTATATTTATTTCAGGCACACAGATTTGTTGTTCCACAATGTATGGCTTTGGGGAGTTATCTGCCTGGGCAGCAGTCACTGTGGCTGCTTTTTTTTTATCCCCCTGTAGGACGTTTTTGTATGTGGGTCCTTTAGCATTGGCAGTATTGGACGCACTAGCACCTAGAGTGGTTCCATGTGCTCTGTTCTGTCCTAACTTGCCCCCCTCCGCAATCTTAAGTTGAGACAAACAGAGGATCCAGAAACTATATCATATTTTTTAACAGTGTTAGTATCAGTTAAAAATTTTCCCCCAAAAATCAAAGACTGGAGGTGAGATGGGTAACCAGCAACAGACTGGATTTTATCCTTCAAAAATAAAATGGAGTCTGTGTCCCGTATCCAAATAGTGAAACTATTGCCTATAGGAGGCTTAATGAAAATTTGATAAGGAAAAAAGCCTACCCGAAACTCATTTACAGAGATGAAACAGTGGCTCCTTTTTCCCTTTGGTTCTACTGGCTTGGTTGGTATGCCAACAGGTGTAAGCAGCCGCGACCCCCAGTGCAGGGAATTATAAGAACAAAAGCCAAAGAGGGTAATGGCTCGCATATCGCCCGCTGGTCCTATCAAGAACCTCCTCCCATAGTTTGCCTCCAACACAGTTGCATATCTGTGGAAACATATACTACTGATTATGCCGCGAAAGAGTGAGCAAAGCCGATGCTTAGATTCACAAATCCATCGAAAGAAACAAATATCTGCCACGTTGTAAGGCCAGTGGCTTGGGAGTTCAAGCTGTAGTGAGCGAGCTGCCCCCGGACTGATGAAAACAGGCCCGCAGGTTCCATTCGACGCCCCAGTACCCCGTTCATAGTGGACCATTGCCGCATAAGCTGAAAAACCAGTGCGATGAACCCTAGGGTTGCCGCCGACCTTCGCTCCTCTGTTCTCCATTTTCCTCTCCAATGAAGTATCAGTTGTTTATCGTTTAAATCTAATTAGAATGTTTTATTAATAAATATTATTTTAATTAATATACTACATAAGAAACTATATACTATCATTATAAGATAATACGAAGGAAATTATAAAATATAATTATAAGATAATACCAAGGAGAATGTATAAGATAAAAACAAGGGGAAGAATAAAGAAAATATCGAGACATAAAAGGGTGTTAAAGGAAAAAACTCACAGACAAGGGAAAGAAGAAAGAATGGAAATAAAACCCTAAAAAGACAAAAAAGAAAAAGAGACCTAGCGAAGGGAGAAAAATCATCTAGAAAGAGTCGGAGTCCAACTCTCACTCAAATTCCAACCATCATCCCTATTGATATTTGATCAAAAGGTACTTTGTTTTGGAATCCATCATAGGATTCTTGGAGATATTGATGGCACTGGTGTTATCACAAAAGATGGGAATAGGGTCATCAAACTTGAATTGAAGGTCTTGCAAAGTTTGCTTCATCCAGAGAACTTGAGTACAAAAATTTGTTGTCATGATATATTCTTCTTCTACTATGGATAACGACATTATAGTCTGCTTTTTACTTAACCATTAAACAAGGAAATCACCTAGATATAATTCTGCTCCACTAGTACTCTTTCGATCATCAACACTTCTTGCCCAATCTTCATCTGTATAATCTTGGACAACTAGATCATTTCCTTTGGGATACTATAAACCATATCATTGTTGTACCCTTAAGATATCAGAGAATTCTTTTGATGACAATAATATCAGATTATTTTGGTGCTTCTTGGAATCCTTCTACTTGTCCAACTGCCTGCATTACGTCTGGTCGTAAAGCTATCACATATAGAAGAATGCCAATCATAGATCTATACAACCTCTGGTACACATCCTTTGACGAATATTCTAAACTTAACTTGCAACCTATTACCATTGGAGTAAGGATAGACTTTTAATATTCCATCTATAATTTCTTGAGCATGATGTACTTGGTTTGATATCAAAATATTTCTTTTTCCTATTGAGATATCTGAAGCCCTAAAACGTATGCCAGCTCACCAAGTAGAGACATTTCAAACTCACTTTGCATCTTTGTGGAAAATGTTTTACTTAATCTGTCATAATTGCTTCCAAATATTATATCGTCCACATGATACTTCGATAATTGTTAGGTTATCTTGATCCACTTTCACATATATATTGTTGTCGGCGCTTCCTTTCTTAAATCCTTGTTGATGTAGATATCCATCAAGATGAGAAAACCAAGCTCTAGGAGCTTGCTTGAGACCATATAGTACCTTCTTTAACCTGCAGACATAGTCTTCCTTTTCAGAGAGAAGAAAACATTCAGGTTGTTCAATGTAAACTTCTTCTTTCAATTCACCATTTAGAAAGGTTTAATTAACATCCATTTGGTAGACCTTAATTTTTCTCGAGCATGCATAAGCAAGAAACATTTTGATAGCTTCCATTATGGCATTGAGAGAAAATTTCTCTTCAAAATCAGTTCCTTTAACTTGTGCATGTCATTTACAGACTAATATTGCCTTATTCCTGGTAGCCTGTCTGTCCTCATATAATTTGTTCTGAAGACCCATTGGTTCCATTGTTATCCTTTGGTTTTGGAATGAATTCCCAAGTGTCGTTCTTCTCAATTTGATCTAGTTCTTCACTAATAGCTACTACCTAGTGTCATATTGACTAACTTCCTCAAAATTACTAGGCTCAAAAGTTGCTAAAAATGCAAGGTGGGCTTGTTGTGATGAACGAATCTATCGACTTCTTCAGGTTCCAATTCCTTCATTTATGGTGCCGATGATTTTATTTAACGGATGATTCTTTTGACATCGTTATTTTAAAGCTTTTGGAGAATTTTTTTGTACACCATGTTGGCCATTTCCTATTTCCTCTTGGTTGAGTGTTGTTTCCTTATTTAATTGGTCTTGTTCGAGATCTTTTTCTTCATCCTTCACAAATTCTCCCTCAAATCCCTTAGATTTTCTTGAAGGGATAATCTCATCGTCATCCTTTGTAAGACAATCTTCATCAAAAGTAACATTTATGCTTTCCACTATTTGTTTTTGCCTCAGATTGTAGCATATATAAGCCTTCATTTTGTGTGAACAACCAATGAAATTTCCTTTATCGACACAGGAATCAAACTTGCCCCATTTTTATCTTCTCTTTTGATGTAGCATTTGCTTCCAGATATTTTGAAGTGTTTGATGTTAGTTGGTCTTCCTTTCCATAGTTCGTATGGATTCATGTTACAATTGTTCCTTAGTAGACCTTCTTTATAATGGATACAATTGTATCAATTGCTTGAACCCATAATTGATCATCTAATTTTGAGTCATTTAACATTGTTCTGGCCATTTATTTTATGGTTTTGTTTTTTCTTTCAGCAATTCCATTTTTTTGTGGTGTTCTGGATGTTTAGAATTGTCTTTTTATTCCATTTTTGTCATAGTACTGATGAAAAAACTTAGAAGTGAATTCTCTGCCATTATTTGATCTTAGACATTTGATCTTCAAATTAGTTTCATTTTCGACCAATTCCTTGTAGATTATAAAACACTTGAATGCCTAAGTCTTTTTCATTAAGAAGCTGACGACAGTCATTTTAGTGTAATCATCTATCATTAGCATAAAATATAGTTCTCCTTCTAAACCTTTTGTTCTCATAGGACCACACAGATCAGTATGTACTAATTCCAATGGATGTGATTCAAAGTGTTCTTTTTTATTGAACTCAATTTTTTTTTGCTTGTCGTGCCAACAAGATTCACATATCGTATTGGTAGGTTTTGAAATCTTAGGCATTTCTCTTACTACTTCCTTCTTGTTGATCCTAACCAAATTTTCGAAATTTATATGTCCCATTTGTTTGTTTCATAACCAAATTTCGTCTTATTTCGCCAAAAATCATCCTTTAGTTGTCTCATCCAAAATATATGTCATTTGGATCTCTGCTTGTTGTAGCCACAAATTTACTGAACTCGCCTTTCCTGATTTTAAATTTCTTAGAGTTAAATAACATCGTGTGTCCTTGATCGCACATTTGTCCAACACTGAGCATATTCTGATTCATATTTTAAACCAACAACACATCCTTCACTAATTCATTCTTGCTTCCAAGTGTGACTATACCTGCTCCTATGAAATTTGAAGAGCCATCATTTCCAAAATACATTCTTCCATCCTTCTTTTCCTTCAAGGATATGAACTTATTCCTATCTCCAGTCATATGAGTTGAGAAACCACTATCAACATACCAAAAAAATTCGTTTCTTTGAGCCTTGAGAGTGATAACACATTTTTCAGTCTTCTTTTTCCATATTTGTTCATTCTAATTTTGCAAGAATTCCTTTGAAGAACTTCCAACTCTGCAATATTTAGCCAGGTGTCCAAAATTGTTATATTTGTAACATTTGACATCATCTCTCAAATGATCAAATATTTTAATTTTGTTGAGTTTTGGAATATCCATTTCTGAAAGATCTCCCAAAACTGTATTTATTCCAAATATACGTGCGACATTCTTCAACCTTCCACATGAATAACAATGACCATAGAATATAGGTTGATACCTGGGAGGAAATATTCTTCGAGGAATTGTCTTCCATGGTTCTTCATGGGATTCCTGATCTCTTGAGTTGGCTGGGAGGTCTACTTGCTTGTTATATTTTTCATATCCATCTTTTTTTTTTCATAGAAGGACTTGGTTCCTTTTCGAATTTTTCTTTGTAACCAATACCAGTCTTGTCACAGTTTGATCGTTGATTGCTGATGATTTCTTCCAATGCCTTTGAGTTGTTGGAATATTTTTGAAGAGGTTTTCCATCTTTTACTTTCTTTTGTAGAGAAACTATTTCAGCTTCCAATGCTTCTCTTTCCTTTAATTCTTCCTTGAACGATTCTTCAACTTCTTTGTATTCTTCAACCTTGATTTTAAGATTTAGGACATGTTCCCTTTTTGTCTTTAATTCGTCTTCAAGAGTTTTTGCGTGCTTATTCTCAGCCTTGAGCTCTTTGATAACCATGATTATTTTGTTTTTAAATTCAACCTCAGTCATCTCTTCTTCTTCATTTCCTTCTTCATCAAATGCCTCTTGCTGATTGTGCTTGGCCATAAAAAATACTCTTACATTAATTTCTTCTTCGTTATCACTGTCTTCATCAGATGAGGATCTATCTTCTTTAGAGAAGAAACTCTTCTTAAACCATTTCTTCTTTCCTTTCTTGTTGAACTTCCTCAGACCTTTCTTTCCTTTCATAACAACCTCATTTTTGTGAGGACACTTGGTTGCAAAATGCCCAACCTCACCAAAATCAAAACATATCAATGGAAGTTTACCTTTGAATTTCCCTGTACCTGTTCTCATTTTTCGCGTGAAGTAGGAAAATTATTTATCTGAAAATTCTTCTTCATCTTCTTCCTTTTTTCTTCCTTACAACTGCAGGTTTTAACTTTTGAAGTATGCTTGTCCTTACTAGTCTTCTTGGATGGGGCGAATGTTGTTTTTAGGTGATATGTGTTTTCCTCTTCTTCAATCCTCATTTCATATGCCGTAAGAACTCCATGCAATTTATCTTCGTTGAGATTGGTTAGATTCAAACTATATTCCAAGATATATACCTTTGAGTTAAATCTTGTTGGCATGGTTCTAAGTATCTTTCGGGCAACAATTTTCGTGTCAACAGGGTCTCCCAAACCTGCCAATGCATTTTTTGTTTCATCAACACGCTAAAAGTATGCAACAATATTTTCATCTTCCTTCATTTTGAGTTGCTCAAAATTTTCCTTGTAAATTTGAAGCTTTGCTTCTTTCACGTTTGAGTCACTTGCATATATATTCTCAAGCTTGCCCCATACTTCTTTAGCAATATTGAAACTCAATACCTTAAGATAGACAGATTCGATAATCCCACTGATAATGATATCTTTATTCTTTGCATCATATACCATATTTTTCTTACCATGTTCATCCTGGGTCGTTGTAAAGCCTTTTTCAACGGTTTCTCATACTTCATATCCTTGCGCTAGCAAATGAACCTGCATTCTTCCACTCCAAAGTGCATAGTTATTTCCATTGAAAATAGGAACTCTATTCTTAGTGTACTCCATAATCTCCTTCCAGACATTAGACAGTTATTGAAGGAACCAAGATCTGATACCAATTGTTGGAAATATTGGGGGGGGGGGGGTGAATATGTATTCCTTAACAATTAGAACTTTTAAATATTTGTTAGGGCATTAGTTAATCTTCAATTATTCTTAATTTTTATCCAGTAACAATAGTAAACAATATAACACAATAGGCACGTGAATTTTAGGT
The DNA here is from genome assembly GCA_034641835.2 of Pinus albicaulis. Taxonomy (NCBI): domain Eukaryota; kingdom Viridiplantae; phylum Streptophyta; class Pinopsida; order Pinales; family Pinaceae; genus Pinus; species Pinus albicaulis. The sequence goes on along the minus strand of CM076570.1, from coordinate 645,165,326 downwards.
GGAAAACCCCCTCCAGGTCAAAAACATCGAAAGTTTTCCTAATAAATTATTTAATCTCCAGCCCCAACTGAAATGAATGTTACAACTTCCTAGAATTCTAGAAAATCATTCTTCTCTAGCTCCCATTGGAAGGACACACCAATGCCTTGGTTTCTTCAGTATTCAACTGAATGGATGCCTCGACATCCTAGACCAACATACTACCCTGAAGTGTTCACATGCTCCAACCTGTAGGTGACTTCATGCACCAACCTAGCACCTCCCTACCACCCTATAATGATCATAAATAAGGACTCTTGTACCAGAGACAATTATCCATGATACAATATGATTCACAATGATTTTCTTGAACTAGACCAAACACCTAATCACACTATGACTTGCAACCCATCCATAACATTATCTGAAAATGACTCACATACCTCCCAACAATGCCTCTTCAACTCTAGGAAGGTTGAATCTTTTACAATAATGACTCTTTTACAATTTTACAATGATGATTTTTACAATGAATTTTGACAGGCCTTGATACTTGACTTGACATTGCTTCTTGGATCACTAGCAGTTGTTGAGGAATTGTTGTGATTTCTTCAAGTAATGGTACTTTGGTGCTACACATCCTTCTAGTATGTGTCTGAGTTGTACTATTGTGTCCTCTTTCCTACACATGCATTAATGAACACGATCCAAACCAATACACAAACCAAATACTTACACTGTTTTGCAAAACATATGTCAGAGAAATATTAAAAATTAAAATGTAAATAAGTTCAACATTTATGAACAAACCCAAACAAACATACATACAAAATACTTACATTGTCCTACAAAAACACATGTCAGAGATGATATTCAAATTCAAATGCAAACATTAATCATACATACCTTGTTGTAGCAAACTTACCCTTGACTATTGATGTGTGGTACTTACTGCACTGATCCTTGAATGCATACTTTTTCTTTCCTTCTAGAAGCTCGATATTGAATCTGTTGTATCTATGTAATTTCAAATCTCAAAGGTCTGAAATTTCGTCTCATGGTAGCCCTTTGAGTCCTCTTTCTAACCCCACGGTCTGATTGATATTGTATTATTCAAGAAATAGTTTTTCCCAATCTCTCATGATGACTTGATTATAGACTGGTTCAATAGAGTGAACTTGTACAAAGTGCCACGTGTCATTGTTTCGATCTTCAGTCCTATTTGACAAGGAATTCGGGAGCCTCCAAAAACCCTAACTTCCTCAGATCATATCTCTGAAAATATAGTGAACCAAGATCTAAATTTTTTTCACAAGGTTCACCACGACTTTAGCTCAAATGGGTTTTAATTTCAGCTTCTGAAGCTTTGTATAAAAAGTGTTATAGTGAAAATTCCATGATGACTTGCTTGAAGTAGTGAAATCCTTACATGAGGAGGATATGAGGGTCACAATTTATAGAAATTCTTAGGATGAGAGGGTATTCAACAAGTGAAAGTTGGAGGGATTTTAGGAGCTTAATTTTTATTATTATTATTTACTATTAAATGACCACAACCAATTATGAGTTCCATACCACGACCCCATGGGGTTTTAGCCCACTAAATGGGGTTACTAACTTCAAACACGAATATCTCTCAAAATGTGAAGAATGATGTGTTGTGCCATATATCAATAGAAACATATCGATGAGTAGAATCCATCCAAAAGATCCTTGACTCATAATAGACTAGGCTTTCAAGTCAAAATTCCCATGCAAGATCATGGCAGCCCCTAGTGTTTCTTGGGTTGACATCAATGAAAACCACTGATAAACACATCTTTCTTCCATTAGGCTAGGTTATGTGCATCAGATGCCTATTTTTTTTCTTTTTTCTTGACATATTCTAGCAATACATTGTCATCCAACATTGCCTCCAAGTGATCCTTCCATGCAATGAAATTTGAGTTGCCTTCCAAGGCATACTCTAGTCTCAGCCCATTGAAGGTCATCTTTCCAACTCATAGGAGATCCTGCTACACTGAACTCCAAATTCGAGCCTCCTGAGAAACAAATTTGAAATTCTTGTTATAATGTGAATCTTGCTCTCATACCATGTAGAAATTATGGTGTAGACATGTTTCTTCTAATGAAATTTTAATCTAAATCACAAGACACAATACTACTCTACTACTCTGAGGAATTCAATTCACAATTTATAACATCAATCACAAACATGCAATGAAAAAAACACCATGCACACAATATTTTTCAAGGGAAATAAATTTCTAAAAACCCCTTATGTATGCTTGCATTAATCTGATGAATATAGATGCATTACAATTACTAACTCAGATTGAGCACAACTTGCAAGTGAATAACCTATCTCTCTGCTCACTGAGAAGATTTGACCCAAACTTAGTCAAATTCTGCCTCAGCTTGAGCCCTTATTTCCTTGTGCAAATTCTAAGGAATTAGACCCTATTATTTAGGAATTTTCCTCCAATTGATTGCGTAATTCCAAAGGTTGATCATTTGACTGCATGCACAACCTGTACACTCAAGACTAGTCTACAATTGATAATATATTACATTGGAATCTCCACCACAGCTGGGGAACTCAAATTTTCCACATGAAAAATTTATTTTGGGTTGATTGATCAGTTAAATGGATGATCACTGAGTTAGACTATTGTCCCACTGCACAACTAACCTTCCATTAGTTCCTCCAACAATTTGAACTAGTTTAACTGAAAACAACTTGAAATAACTGACCTTGATTGCTACAAATTAGCAATCACACATGCTTAAGTGAACTCCAAGACCTCTAACTCGAATTTACTAAGGTAACTAAGTGATAAGAGTCATGTCAAACAAGTTAACTGCATACAAGTTGTTTGCTGATGTGGAAATTTGAATTTTCTCAATTTGACCAAGGTAAAATCAAATTGAGACTTTCTTGTTGCATTTTCCAACAGTTGAGGATCCATATTTGAGTCCACCCATCGATGAGGTGAAAATGGATGCAGAGGGAGACAATAGTTTCTAGAAGAAGATTGAGCATTTTAGGATAGATCTTATGGCGTTGAAGCAAAATATCCAAAAAATTTGAGACACCATCTTGCAGTAGAATAATAAAATTGAGGAACTTAGAATGAAGTGTGTCAAGTCAGTGGAAAAATTGTCTAGCGTTGAGGGATGACTAAGGTTCCTAGCGAAGCAGCAAGAGGAGTACACTTGGGAGTTTTAGAGCATCCCTCTTTAGAAATACATCAGAAGGCCTTGTAGCACTATCATCCCACCTATGTACATTGGAGAGAGAGGGAAAAAATTATCTAGGAGGATCTTGTTGGTTGACTAGGTAGATCAACATGAGTTGAGCATCGAGCAACATCAATATAGTAGACTTGTTCCATGTGCATGTGTTCATGCATTCAATCCTTCCCATGGAATGGATTGATAGGAAATTATGAGTTAGTACTTTATTGGTGGGATAATTCTTAAGAGGTTATTATTAGTTGGGGGAATATCACAGCATGATCCCTTAGGCACAGACAGTGATGGAGGGCCAATGTGGTGTCATAACCAATGGGTCCCAAGGCCTAGGTGGCATTGGGATCTAGGAAGATCCACTGATGGAAGATTAAATCAATGACTTTTTTTGGATCTCGGTATTGAGGGATCCATTCATGTTTATTTATCATAGAGGCATGATGTGACCCAATTGTTAATATGGGATCCTAGTATGAGTGTGCAAATCTCTGTTTTGAAAAAATATGGATTGCTTGAGGGAAAGAAATCTTAGGGCAGGAGGACTTGTAATGTCACAATTTTTAGTTTCCTCTATAGTACAACCAGAATGGGTTTCTAGGATATGTGATGGTCAGGTCATAGGAGTAGGATTATGTCATCAGAGGTTCTGGAGGGGTTTTTAGGAGTTTTATGGGGTCCAACGATGTTCACTTGACATATTCCATCATTAGGGTGAGTTATGCACAACTTGATTTTGGTTCCATTGCATTCCAATAATTCATCTAAAATCTGGTTATTATTGAGCCTAACATAATTAATTACACTTAAGATGGCATTTTGGGGAGGAATATTTGAAGGAACACCTTAGTATAGTAGTTTTTTGGAACCAGAACAAGAATATCTATAGGATGGGATGATGAGAAGTGACTTCTAGTTGATAGAGAAAGTATGGTGGGTGATTTACCATTTTACTGGATTAAAAGTGACTTTAATTAGTCACTTAATTAAATAAAAGAAGGGGGAAATAATTAATTGGATGTAAAAAATGCCAAAAGTGACTTAAATTAAATTAAATTAAAAGTCTCTTAGATGAAGGGGGAGCTTCAAAAATAATACCAAAATAATCAAAATAAAATACTTCTAGAAAATTGGAGATCTATCTATAGAGTCTTTAAAAGGAGGAGGATGAGGTGATCATTTGGGACATATGGGGATTTATGTATTTGTCTTGGTGGGAGGAGTATTTAAAAGGAGGAGGATGAGGTGATCATTTGGGACATATGGGGATTTATGTATTTGTCTTGGTGGGAGGAGTATTTAAAAGGAGGAGGATGAGATGATCATTGGACATATGGGGATTTATGTATTTGTCTTGGTGAGAAGTTTTGAGAACCTAGTTCTCATGTTCATTTAGCCCCATGACGAAAACACTTGGGTTATCTGGTGAGATTGGACAAAAATGAGTCTCATCCTTTGGTGATTCAGAAGTCATAGGTACATTTATCAGTTCAGTTTCATTTGAGGTTGATTTAGTATTGTAGTAGATATTCTAGTTCCTATGGAGATTTTTGGATGTAATCTTCCCCAGTAAATAAATAAAGCTGCATTATTTATATCTCTCTTATTCTTTTTGAGTTTTACTGCAAATTTTACTACTTGTGTTGTTAATTTTATGGTTTTAATTGGTTTAGAGAATAAAGAGAAATTCTCAAAAATTAATAACATGTCATACAAACTTTCAATTACAATAATATTGTTCCATCAAATATATTATAAATTTGTTTTCATTTTTAGAAAGACTTATTAGTCCTCCTAATGCAATATTTTAGCAATCGGTTTCTTATTGATTATTTTTAGTTTAGCATTTACCAATGTAAATTATAATGTTTAACAAAAACAAATTTTTAGTTTTGAATATTATTGAAAATTTTAGCTTTCAAATATTTGATTGGACCATAACTTGAAGGTCTTAATGTAGTCTTTACACAATATACTATCATGAGGATAACTACCTCAAATATTTTTGTCATACTATCTAGATGCAGTTACTCCCCACCATAAATAACATGTTTACGAGCAGTTACTTCCACCATTATTTATCTTTTTGAGATTAAAAAAAAAAAAACATTATTTATGTGTTCTTCAAACACTTTGACCAAAAAAGGCAAAAATGTAAATGTGCAGACTTACACCAAAATTTATGCAAGTCCTTATCCCCTATTTTTTCCAATTGCCTTACCACACCATACCAATAGAAACAAATTTTAATAATATATTTCTCGATTTATATAGTTATTTGGGTTCCTGTATCAAATTTTGTGCTCGATAGATATGTTGACAAATATGATAAAAGTTTTTTTTAATAAACGAGGCACGGTTGTCCTCTTTAGCGCTAATTTGTTCTAAAGTCCGTGTATATATGCCTTGTCTGCCTTGTGGAATTAAAATCTAAAATTAAGTGTTTGTTGAATTAAAATCTAAAAATATATTTTTAAGTTTATAATAGTGTTTTTTTTATAAAGTTTGATTATATATATATAATTTTATTTTGATAATGATTAGGTTTATAATTTTTTCTCATTAATAAAACTTGTTAGTTAAAGAAAATAAAGAAAATATTTTTAAAATGTAATTTGTATGTTTAGATAATGGTGGTGATGAAAGTATTGTTTATGAGGTGTAAAGTAGTTGGTGAATAGATATATATTTTAAGGAATTTTTTGTATGATGGTTACTAGTTTAAAATTTTATAGGTTGTCTTACTACCTAGTTTTTAAAAAATGGTGAAGATGAAAGTATTAAAATTATTATGAGTTTTGTAAGTGAAGAGGTCTTGAAGAGTAATTAAGTTATGGAGCTTACATCTTATACTATGGAGGAGAGGGCAAGTTAAAAAATAATGGTGCTTATCGTATTATAGGATTAGTCTAGTAACCAATTACAATGTAGAAATCATGGGCCTTGATTTTAATTTTGGCAACACTCATTTCATTATTTAAACTCAAAATATGGATGAAATAATTTCGATAAGCCAAACAAAGATATATTTAGCCTTTGAAGGGTTTCAACTTATTTTTATTAATGGTGTTATCCTTCAACATTTTTTTCCATGCAACCGAACACCCTACCCTCTAGCTCGTAAGCAACGATAAGATATTATTTCGGGTTCAAGGCCATTCAACAACAAGGCTCAAAACCATTTAACTTGGGTGGAGATGATAACAATCATTCCTCCCAACCACCCAAGGTTGTCCTTAAACTTTATAGGGATGTAAGATTTAATGTTTGTCAAGATTGGTTATCTACTTGGTTATTCTATATTATAATAGTTAATCCAAGCCTCCAAATATCTTTCCCAGACTCATTTAAACATGCTACATGGCCATATATAAATTGTAGGATAGGGAGCTTATTTATAAAGCCTATGTTGTGAAAAAAAAGGAGGCTGGGAGGTGAACCTCCTCATGGATTTCAAAGCCAAATTATTATTGATGTAATGTCTATTTAACACATGTTTTGAAGTTCCATGCCAATGATTACTGAGGAAGGGATATATCTAGGAAAATGGGTGATAAGATACTATTGAAATGGCTTGTGATTATGGGGGTGAAATGTGCGGGGTGGATCATATTTAATCCCAAAGGAAACAAAGAAGCTTACTATGCTTGGGGAATTACTTGACCACAAATAATGAGGCATAAGTGTTGGCAATGTTTAAGGGGTTGAGAATCTAGGGATACCTCAGTGGTCATAGAGTCTTATCCATCCATAAATGCAGAATCTAGGGATACCTCAGTGGTCATAGAGTCTTATCCATCCATAAATGTAGAGAGAAGTAATGAGGGAATCACCTCACCACCATTAGTAGAAGCATTCCACAAATTAAATCTCCCTCCAAAACATTTGACGACTCCTTTTACCATGTTCTTAGAGAAAACTACTTTGAGGTTCACAAGTTGGAAAATATGGGTCTTGTTGTCAAAAGAAACACTAACATTGCAAGGGAGGGAGGTGGTCAACACAAAAGGTAAGTTTTTTCCATGACCATTTTCCAAGGAGATGTGATCCAACTCTAAGACTTGATGTTGTTTTATATAGAAATGGAGGGGATTGGGGGGCTTATAGAAACCACCCTCATCACATCAAGATTTATTAAATAGTGAAGAAAATGATCTCTAATTTGTCCACCGCCCTAGAAATATTAATTTTCACATGAAAGATGGGAGCGTGTATGTGTATCCCTCCCCCCTCTCTCCAAATATTGCTTCTCTTGTGTGGCTTCAAAGAGGCTCTCTATTTGACCTCAATTTCCCTAGTATGGTTCATATTTGTGTATTTAAGTTGTTTCTTGGCATTGTGTCTCTAAAGGACTCAATACATGTGTTTGGATTTGAATATCTCTATTTATTGTAGATTGTTATGGTGTTTTTTAAATATATTAATATTATCAACAACATCTAGGCATAACACTAGCCTCCATCACTTGATGGTCATTTGAAGATATGATGGTTTGTATCCCTAAAGGGTGGATGGGAATGAAAATAAGGGGAAGATAAGGCTAGAAGAGGAATTAGTGGGTCATGTTGGCAACAATATCTCCAACTAGTTTTCAACGAAAAAAAAGGTATCACATATCTATATCAAGATTCAGTGGTTGAATCTCGTTTCCATTATTGCACATCGATGGAGTTAAAGGATCTTCAAAAGGGGTCATGCTAGTGTGAGAATATTGTAAATATTTCCTACTCTACAAACTCTTATACATTCCTAATGGCACATGGTTTTAAGGCCACACTACATTAATGAGTATCATGAACTTGAATTGTACCCATTCTTTGAAACTTGAACCCTCCCCAAGTTGTTTCAACACTTTAGGTCATGCAACACTACCTTGCCTTGACCATAGCGACTTCATCAATTTACATGCACTACAAACAACCTACACCTCTTCACTTAAGTTATACACATAGATTTTCCTTAAGCTACAATAATTTAGATACATCCAACACAACCTAGTTCATCCAATAAGAGGAATGCATCCGACCACAAACTTAAAACATCCCAATATTACTAACACTTAGCCAAATCGAAGTAATTCAAGGAACATAAATACCTAGTATTCATAAAGCATCCATAGCACACAACACATATGTATGGGAAACATCCAAGGTGGGTTCCTAGCACTTTATTATATGAATAATGTTTACAATACATAATGGGAGAGTTGCAACCTCCTCCTTGTAACTCAATTATAGATATATAAGAATCTAAGGAAAACAATTCTCTTCCTACTACCTAATATAATTGTATGATTCAACCACATGTTAGTCTCTTATAGGTCATATCTTATTTTTCTCTAACTTAGCTAGTGCAATTCTTTCCACTATGCCCAAACGCTACACTTGGCACAAACTTAGAATTCCTTACACTCTTGGTGAATGATCCTTGCTTATTTCCCATATCCTTTATAATTTAAGGGTCCTCATTTTTATATGAGTCCCACATTATCTTTCAATCCCCATTTAGTCTAAGGTGGAATTAAGTGCCCACATAACCAATATGATTTCCTTTAGTGACTTATGTACCAACCATCCATTAAGTCATCCCAAGTTTTCCTAGGTTGTCCCAGTATTCCCAATTCATATATTTTACCATGCCCATGTGCACCTAGGTGTTCCTAGTCCATCTCAATTCACATAAATGTAATTTCATCCAAATCATCTTAGCTAACCCTTTCATAGCTAGTGCACTTTATTTGTTTGATTATGCATGATTATACCCAAATCATCAGAGTCCATCTAGATATGCCCTAGTGCACCCAACAACTCTCCCAAGTGTGTTTAATGGATGTGTACATGAAGGATGTGTGAAAAATATTGTATGCTCAACAAATTTTCCCCCTGGTTGCAATCCGTAGTTGCTTGTTCCTAAAGGAACTTCATTATCTATTGAAACTGAGCTTCTTAACTATATGATCCTTATACAGTCTAGGAACCCAATTTATAAATATCTTCTAATCCATTATTTTCCAACATCCTAAGTGCATTTCTTGGATGAAGATTCCCATAGCAACATTTTTTTCATCCTTTATCCAAGTCCTTTTTCTAAGCTTATCTTGGTATGTCTGACTTAGTGCAAGCTACCACTATTTATGAAGAATCTTATATATTAGTAGGAGCAGTTGACTTGTCCAAGGTGCACCTTGTCAATGGGCCAAGTCATATAAAATTGATTCATCTCGGAATTATCCATCTATTATGTTCATCTACACTGATCACTTACCACCAAGATCATCATACAACGAAGGTGCCTAATGGAACTAAAGGAAATGTCCTTACATCCTCCCCTACAAAAAGTTGGCATCATACTTAGAAACATCCTTAAAAACCTACTATCCCCAAGTCTACTATCATACCCATGCTTCTATCTACAATTGCATCATTCACCTACTTTTCATTGTTCATGTTAGTGTTGTCATGCAACTACCCTTAATTTTACTTTTACCTTTGAACAAGTACCTTTTCCATTTGTTGTCAACAATGCATCTTGTTGTTGTGTTTTTGATCGAATCCATGACCATTATGGCTACCTATTCTAGTTTTGGATACAATTTAAACTTTATCAAGAAGATCTTCAAAATTATCCAACTATTGCACCATTCCAATGCACTGCTACATTAGCACTTTGACCAACCTGTCATGCTTTTGTACACTAAGCTCTCCCATGCCTTGAACTATTTGGGTGATCATGAGTATAATTGTCATGTATAATCCATGAGATTGTACATATTTATGCAAAAAATTGTCTTTCTCCCTACATTTTAACCACTTTGCACCACCCTCCAAATCAAAGAAAATATATATATCCTTTCCTCAAATATCTAGTTATCTTAGCCCAAAATTTTCAAGGCACCTAGTCACAATGCACTAGGCTCCACTACCCACTTCCAGGTAGTGAACTAAATAATGGATTATTAGAGAAAAGAAGACGATAAGAAACTACCAAGGTTTTCTCAAACCAATGTGTTTGACTTGTGCCTCATATGCAAGTATCTCAAAACTACATTCATCGCTAATGGCATGTAGCCCAATCCTTCTAAATAGTTTTTTATCAACTCAAAATCATATATTTCTATGGCCAGCCTATAAAAATTTATAATTCCATGTGCATCTTGTTCAAATAATTTTTCATTGTCCACTTTTTCATCCGACTAAGATTCTTGTTGAGTGAGTTCCTATATGCATTGCTTAGACCCACAACTTAGATCATTTTATATTAAGAATGAGACATCCATCTGGATTTTTTTTCTCTTTTCCATAGTTCTATGTGCAATAAGTCACTATTTAGTGTTTGCCTTTACTACTAACCTATACAAATATGGTCGATGTACATCTATCCTTACCCCCAACGTATTTCTCTTTTCTCTTCAAAGTGCATAAAACTCTAGTCTTCTTTAAGGCTGACTCCAATAAAGTCTCTAAAGATGCCATCCAAATCTCTATTTTTTCTTAACCATATTTGGCAACCTGTGATGATGTAAGGATTTATTTTGGATTCAATAACCTGCTTAATCAAATTTATGGTTGACATTTTTGGTATAATTCCCATCTCCCCTCTATTTGTCATAGGCACACCATTTCATTATGGTTCCATCTAGGAACATTATATAGCTCTCATGGGGCACTAGAATAGCTTTATAAAGGTTGAGAAAATATTTCCTTAGGATGATCATATGTTCATCCAACAAAGCCATTATCAAGTTAAAACTACTAAACCCTTCCCTAACCTTCAAAGGTGTGGAATTAATTATTCTTCCTACTAGCTTCACCATTGAGTTCACCTCCTTGAATGAAAGCATGTTATTATTAGATATACAATGAATTTTTGTAATGGGTTGTTCACTTACAAATATATGGGTTTCATTGATGTCCACCAAGGCTACCACCTTCAACCTAATTAGGGATATATTAAAAATAAATAAATAAAACATTTACATCATTTTTTTGTAGTCTGCATCTATGACCTTTCACCACAAACTCACTAATAAAACTTTCAAGGCTCCTAGAACCTCCAAAGTTTTCTTTGAACATTATGGAATTTGGGATACCCCTAAGGTTACTAACTTTACTTTTAAATTCATTTTTTATTGGGCTTATTCCAATTTTCCCAACTTTTCCTTCAAATGATAGTTCATTGCAAAATGATTTTGGTAACAAAGGAAACAAGTAATAGTCTTACCTCTAGACTTAGGAAATGTTGGTTACTTCCCCACTATAATATTGCATTTATCTTGGGCATCTTCCTTTCTAATAAATCCCAGTTTAGGAAACATCCAATTCTCTACTTTTTCTATCCATGCCTTCAAAATTTTGAACCTAAGTTTCCACTCATGAACTGATCTGTTCCAACTTCACCAGATGATCCTAGTACAAGTGATAGATCTCTTGATCCCACTATTCCAATTTCATGGCTATGGCTTTAATCCTAGTCCCATGGCTCTTCTTCTTTGTCATCCATGTCTCAACCTAGAAATGAGTTGACCTACTAAGAAGATATGAAAAACCCATGGAAGTCTCAAAGACTTGATTCACCTTTTTGTCTCATGCCTACAACAAGCTTAAAACAATAAGATAACTAATTGTTCCATGTGGAGAAATTTCTTTGATGCTTACTACACCAAGGAACTAAATCAACATTTTCTAGAAGTCAAGCCATTCTATAGTCACATGCTAAACTCATCCCAAAATATACTACTTTGCCTCAAGTTCACCAAAAATGCTTGAATGAACCTAATGTCACTTTTCATGGTAGTGAAAATAACTAAACTTCGTAGATTCAATTTTTATACCACCTATGACAGAAATGATAGTGGTGAAGAGCACTAACTGCAACAAAACAATTATAATACAACTAGTTAAAAGAGTAACTAAGGTGAAGAATTTCAAAACTTTGACTTTGAGAGACACCTATCACAAAAGTGACAATGGTGAAGGGTGCCAAAAATTTGTCTTTGATACCAATTTTCATGGTAGTGACAATGGTGAAGAGAGCCAACTACCACCTTTCATGGAATTTTAGTCTACCAAAATGTTTCTTTTCAATTTAAGTCATCCCTAGGTCATTTTGACACCTAGGTTCATACAATAATACCTTGCCTTGGTTGTAATGGCTTGGCCAACATAAGCCTACTACAACCAAACTACCCCTTTTCACTTAAGGTCTACCCATAACCTCACCTTAAGCTAAAACAAATTAGATGTAGAGACAATTCCAACACAACTTAATTAAGAAAAATAGAGATAAACATAACCTTAAAACATCCAAACAGTACTAAAAGTTATCCCATTCAAAATCCTTCTTCTTCTTAAACATGTTCCTCTACCCAGTCAAATTATTCATCTGGCAACCCGAACTCCACTATATTTGGCCCTTTTCCCTTTTGTGGAACTTCCTCTTTGAAATTTTTTTTGACCTCTCTAAATAAAATATATCTATTGTAAACAACCTTCCTAGTTTTTGGACTAAAAAGCTTTAAATATATTAAACCATTTTTGTAACCAATAAAGATGCTCTTCTAGATTTATCGTCTAACTTACTTCTATTTCCATTTAAAACATGTACATAATAATCACAACCAAAAACCTTGAGGTTTTTAAGAGTGGGTTTCTTACTAATCCATGACTTAATGGAGTCTTGTCAACCAATTATTATGAGCATGATGATTTACCAAGTAACACGTAGTACCCATGGCCTCTACCTAGAATTCCTATCCTAACCTAATGCCATTAAGCACACTCCTCTTTTTTTCCATCAATGTCTCATTCATCCTTCATGTAACCCCATTTTGTTTAGGTGTGTATGTTGTATTCTTCTTCCTTTCTATATTGCATTTCTTACAAAATTCCTCAAACTCATTCATTTAGAGTTCTCCACCATTATCTATCCTTAACACCTTGATTTTCTTCTCTGTATGATTCTCCATAAGAGCCTTGAATTCTTTAAATTTTCCAAAGAAATCATATAGAGGAAATAAATACATGTATTCATCTATATTAATGAGACATAGTGCATAGATTTTCATAGTGACGTAATATGCATAGTTCCAAACACATCACTATGTACTAACTCTAAAATTCCCTTAGCCCTTATTAGAACCTATTGAGAATCTTACCCGAATTTTCTTACCAAAAATACAATATTCAAAGAAATAAATATCTATATTGACATTATATATACCTTCAAAAATACCTTTACTATATATTTCTTTAAGGCCTTTCTCTACAATATTCCTTATTTTTTATGCCAGATCATCATATTTTCTCTAGAGAGGATAGGGGTTTTGAATTTTTTATCTTCACCCTCAGGAACAATGGAACTATTACATCCATCACTGACAATGCTTCCCAATATTTTGTACAAATTTCCATTCCAAAATCCCCTCGACAACACCATTTCTCCTTGAACCATCCTACAATTTTCCTTTTCAAGCACAGTAGTTACACCTACGTCATTCATCCCACTTATAGATATCAAGTTTCTAGCCAACTTTGGAATGTGTAGAACACTAGGGAGTGTTCTAACCCTTCCATACTTGAGCATCAATTTGACTTTTCCCCGTCTCTTGATCTTAGATATAAAATCATCTCCAATGAAAGCATCACCTCCATTATATGTTTGATATTTTCAAAACCACTCCTCATGGAGAGTCATGCGAAAGGACACACTTGAATCGATCAACCATAAATCATGATCTATATGTGTGCTTGAAGAAGCCATGTACACTTCTTATCTTTCATTTAAGGAGATATTCTCTTATTTGGTTCAACCATCATCAAATCCCTTCCCTCTTTCAACGCTTTTGGATCTACAAATCTTCCTAAAATCCCCTTCTTTTCCACATTTCCAACATCTCTTTAAAAATTTTCCAAAATATTTAGATCTAATTCTATATTTAGATATTCCAATTGAAGGCTTATTTTTATTTCTATCTTGTGAGTGTCATCTTATAGATAAGGCATTGTGCTTCAACTTTCCATGTTTTTCCACCTCATCTCCTCCAACAACAAGGATGAGACCACATCATCGAAACTTAAAGCAGTCGCATTACTATTTGTGGATACAATCAGACTATCACATGTATTTGGTAAAGAGAACAATAAATTTATGCACTTATCTTCATAAAAAATATGAATATCAATAGACAATAATTGACTTATCGCAATATTGAAGGAATTAAAATTGTCTTTTGAATAAAACCCCTAACTTACTACCATAATGACTTAGCTATAGCTTCTCCTAAACATTCAATAATATTGAATCCAATAGACACATCCAAATTGCGCTATTTGTCTTCGGATCCATATTTATCCATTCTTTTGTTGACACTACCATATGTGCACTATCTGGATCGTGGTGACCCATTGATTGTTGTCTACCAAATGATCATCAATATTGAGCTTCCTTAACTCAAAACTTTTCCATTTAAATTTATTGATCTCTGTTTTTGAACTACTTTTCATAATTTATTTTGTATCACAAGAATCACCATCATAGATCCTCCACTGCAACAAGATTTATCACAGACCCAAGATAACCAAACCCTTATCCAAAAGTATCCCCTGAAGCCAATAATTTCTTTGATACCAAATATAAATTTTAAAACTTTTACAATAATGTAATGCATACAAAAATTATTAATAAACCAAAAAATAAAACAATGGTAATTATCACATATTATACAAAAATTATTAATAAACCAAAAAATAAAACAATGGTAATTATCACATATTATACAAAAAATTACCTTGGAAACCCAAATTGGGAAAACCGACAAATTGTTTAGAGTTGCACCTCAAATTTTTTCGCCAATCAACTTCAATGCTTACAATATAATATAAATGATTTTTTGGCATCAAAAACCCATAATCCATTAACCTAGATTAGATTATAACCTTAATTCCTTAAACATAAATAGAAAACCATGGGCTAAAACATGATGCACCATGAAACCGTTAAAAGTTAAAATTGTGTTTATGGTTGGAATGTACAAGTCTATTAGGTAGTATCTAGAAGGTTGTTTACTTTAGATTCTTTGTACATTTGTAATTGAGTTGCAAGGTGTTGGCTATGCATTTTTATATGACTAGTGCCACACGTGATTCAATGCATTAGACGTAAGGAGGGGGTCACCAAAAAATAATTGCACAATTTTTTATGCCTATTTTATGTATTATTTATTGTCTTACTTTGTTATTGCAATTTGTTTCACTATGCCCAAACACTAAAACTTGGCATGACCACAAAACTCCTTGCAGTATTAGTGGATGGTCCTTTCTTGTTTCCTATATCCCTAAGACTTTGATTCGTCCTCATTTTTACATAATTATTTCCTTGTCTTGCAAACCCCCTTCATTCTAAAGTGGACCTAACTACCCTCATAGTTAACTTGTTTTCTTTTGGTGAATTTTTTTTTACGATATATCAAATCATTCCAAGTTGTGTCGAGTCTACACAAGTCATCCTAAGTTTTCCTAAGTCATCTTGATCTGCCCAATCTGTTTGTCCAATCATGTTCAACTGTGCTCAATTATACCCATGATCCAAGTAGATATTGGTGGTCACCTGCTTATTCCACTTGGATCCCCAACACTATTTCCCTTCAGATTCCTAATTTCTAGCATAGTTTACTATTATTGGCATTTTTTCAGGTCTTGAACTTTCGGAGCCGTTTTGAGGCCCTAAACAACGTTTTTTTGGAAAACGTGCGAAGCCCATTTCACATAGGGCAAGGGCTTTCACAAAAAAAAAAATTCCTTAGTTAGATATTTATAACAGGTATTGAGTGCGTCAAACGTCGATCATATGCCCAAATTATGACCCCGGGAAGTTGGTATTCCAACTAATCCCAACAGGGTCGACAAAATTTTGGCGCTTCATTTCCTAGGGTTAGTTTTTTGGATGTTTATGGTTTTCCTTTGTTTCTAAATAATAAAAATATCTCCAAGCCTCATTATAACATAGTTCAAAAGGAATGTAGCTGTCACATCTGTTCTCAGAGATACGCTACCATTTCCCGATCTAGTTTATTTCTTTTCTGCATGTAAACAATTTTCAACACTTGTTATTTATTAATTGAAGTTGTGTTTCGTTGTATCTCTATGTCATTTTTTAAATTTGTATTTTATTTTTTTCCTTCATAAATCAAGATCAGTGGTATCATAGTGGTTTTCTCTTTCTCTGTATTTATGTGCATGTCCCCAATAAGGTTGGGGTATAAGACGTTAGGGCTTGAACTAGTTGAACCCTTGCAAGACCTGCGTCACCAATCTTGATGGCCTCCCATGGAAGAAGAAAATAAATGTGAGGGGACAAGAGATCCTTTCAAAATAATTCTCAAAATAGGCCCTCGAGCGACAAAGGAATGATATTTTGGACAATTTTTCCCATATCCTTCGGTGGGTATCAACGGGCGAATCATCTTCATCCAATAGTAACTTCAGAGGCACCAACCCCTTTAAGATATAATTTAACTTTGACATTCCTATATTTGAAGGCCAAATAGACACAAGTGCCTTATATATATGGTTAAATATGTTGGAAGAATATTTTTCGGTCCATAATTTTTCTGATAGGGATCAGAAAAAAAATTACTTTTGCACTCCTCAAAGCCGCCCCCCAATGTCAAGGACTGGTGGGAAACTTAATATGAGCTGAGGGACGAAGCGGAAACCTCACTATTTTCAGTTGCACCCTTTTGGAACTCTTTTTGAGATGTCATCAAGGAACAATATTACCATGTCGGGAGCTATGAACATAAGCACTTAAAGTATATCTCAATACCGTAGGAAAGGGACCAAGACATGCCAGAGTTCATGAACATTTTCCATACCCTACACACAAAATTGGGTATCAAGGATTATAAGCAGCATATGATACTCAAGTATTGTCGTTGTCTGCAAAAATATATCTAAGAAGAAATGGATTTATTAGGAATTTTTCTTCTGTGATCCATAAATAGTATAAAAAATCTTTCGGTTATAATCACAACTAAGAATATTTTGTCAACGCGTTTTGAACCAGCCAGTGTGGTTCATCATCAGGACAAGATGAGAAATATGATCAATAAACCCATTTAAATAGATAGAGGTACGCTCCAAATAGCCGTTATAAAACGGTTAATTTGACTCAAATTTTCAAAAATTATAAAACGGTTAGTTTGATTCAAATATTTAAAATTATTGAATTTATTAACATATATTACTATTATTATTATTTTGTTAATTTATTAATTTATTTATTTCTTACTTTAATTTTTAATTTGACTAAATAAAAGAGAATAAGGTATTTAATTAATAATACATGAATTAATTAGAAGTTTTATATAATAATAATAATAATAATAATAATAATAATAATAATATATCTATATATATATATATATATATATATATATATATATATATATATATATTCCATGGAAAAAATCAGCAACTTTTTATTTATAAAATGAAAAGTTACATGTAGTATATGCGTTTAAGCATTTCGAAAAGTGCCCATAGGGCTCATGTGCTCTCGCACACAATGCATCGTAGCAAGGCTACCATAGCATTAAGTAAAAAAATAAAATAAAAAAGAAAAAGGATAAGCCGGTAGAGGAGAGAAAAGAAGAAAAACTAAACTAACGGTCTCTTACAGCTGCTAGAGAGTGGGTAAATGTCCCACAAATCAGGTTTTCCTTCCTTTCTTCTTCTCGACCTTGCGCCACTCGCCCTAAGATGGCACACAAGTTGCAAGGACAATCTGATTTTCTGCTATTTGGGTTCCTATGTCCTTGTTCGAGTCTGAAGTATCTGATGGGTGGTGTCGTTTGATCCCTCCATTACCCATGTCGTCGGTATTCTTTTCTGTTTGATTCGGATGAATTTGTGAATCCATGTGTACTATCGTGTCCTTTCTTTGTACCTCTGTTCCTTGTGTAGGTAAATTACTTTCCATAGGAGTTTTTCCTCCTCTGAATCTGGGGGGGGGATATTGCCAACCTTTCCTTTGTTTCCCCTTCTGTTTCTTTTTGTTGTTTGCTTTCTCAGCTTCTGGGCATGTATTCTATAAATGTCCTGTCATCCTACAAATCTTGCATCTGAATGCAGTATTTTCATAGTCTAGTGGTTGCAACCAGTTTTGTTGCTTGTAGATCATCATAATATTCTCCGGTAATCCTTTGCTTAGATCTACCTCCACGAAAATCCGGGAAAAAGTATAGATTCTCTCCTCTATTCTTTCTGTGTCTGTTTTAATATATTGCCCGATATTGTTCCCAATACCCTCAAAGACCTGATCATTCCAGAAATGAAGAGGGAGGTTATATAATCTAACCTATACCGGCATTCTAAATATTGTCATAGTGTTTGCATAAAAATCTGGAAACCATGGGGTGATGAAAAGTCCCGTAGTTCCCCAAAACCAAGGCCCCTCTCTAATGATAATATCTCTGTCCTCCAAGGTTTTAAATTTCACAATAAAAAACCCTTTGGAGCAGAGATGGATTTTACATTCTGTGGTCCATTGAGTGAAAATCCAATGGAAGAGGTCCATTGGTTTGGGCCAAAAGCAGTTAAACCGGCATATTAACGCCTGGGCTTCATATGTCTTGACATACTCCTCTGTTGTTGGACTGTTGATCTTTAGTGCTGGAGTTTGTCCAAGCTGTTCTACTATGTATGGCCTCGGGGCGTTTCCAGGTTGTTCCTGAGGTGATCCTACAGCTTTTTTCCCCTGTAGGATTTTTTGCAGGATAAGCCTCCATTTGATTGTTGCTGGCTAGCGGTTTTTTTCCATTTATCTCCCCCTGCAAATCTTGATGTGCTCTGGTTCACATCACCCCCTCTCAGGTGCAGATTTAGAGAGATAGTCATTTCTGTGCTTATGGCATAGTCCTTCAAAGACCTGCAATCCTAAAGAGAGCAGTGTCCACTGACTAGGTGTTGAATCGATATTGGGTACCCCATCTGTCCCCATATTTTTTGTTTTAGTTGCAGGATAGTGGTGTCTTCGTGTACCCAGACTAAGTGATATTTTCCCATAGGGGGTCTGATAAAAATCTGAAAGGGATTAGAAATAGACTGAAGCGAGGGGTAACCTGTTACCTGAGGGTAAAATATCGTGTAACTTATTGAAGAAACAGCGTGAAAGGCACCCTTTTGTTTCCCATCTCTCATCGTCTCTGCCTCCCCTATCTTCTGAGCCAGCAGAAAGTTCTGTTGTTTGAACCTTAGCGCCTCTATTCTCACTGGAGGTAGAGGAGAAATCGTGAATCCAATCTCAGATTTCTTGCCATAGTGAGCAAAGAATCGCCCCAAAAGCAAGGATCCAAGACCAGATCCTGTCCTGCCTTCAACAACACTAATACCCAGAAACCATTGTGAACCCTTGCCGTTTTCAGCTGGCTTTCTTCCCCAAATTAGGCAGATCTCCTTGCCCACAATGAAATTCCCGTGAGAAAAATCGTTTGCAGTGTCCTCTTTGCCCGAGATAAATGGATCCAGTTGGTCTAGTTGGCGGTATACCCTTGTTCAAAGCTCGTCACCGTCCGTAGGTTCATGTTCTGTGTGCTCAGCTCTTGGTTTTTGTTTGCTAGCTCTTGAATCTAGGAGCCAGAGCTCGAAGCCGAGGGAAAAAACTGGAACAACCTCTCGTGCAGCGAGGGACTTTGAACCACCGACTACCTCTTGGTGCCGAGAGAAGCCCTCACTGGGACTGTAACACCAAGGTCGGCGTCTGTGGCGGCGACAAAGATTTGCAAAGCCCTAGCTGAAACCCTAGCATTTGATTCGATGGTGGCATAACTTTCCATTTCGATGGTGGAGTGAATTCTCTCTCTCAAGATGAGGATCTTTATCATGATAAAAAATAATAATAATAATATATATTACTATAACTATATTAATTAATATTTATTTTTACTTAAATAATAATAATAATAATAATAGGATAAACCCTAACTATTAGATATTTTAATCCACTAAATATCACAAAAAAATTTCTTGCTCATGTGGGACGCCCTACATCAGTGAAACTGGTTGATCCATTAATCAGAGAATTTATGAGCACGTTGTTGGCCTCAAGCATGGTATATCTCGCTCATCTACCTTAGCAGAGCATGCTGAAAATACTAAACATCACATTTGCATTGAGGATGCTAAGGTAATCGCGAGGGTTGACCATTTCCACCACTGCAAGTTAAGGGAAGCCTTAGAAATTGAAAAGAGACCGATAAACCTTAATAGGGATGATGGGTGGAGTGTTAGCAGATGTTGGATTCCTGCCCTTCATTCCTAGTTGTTGTTTCTTCTAGCCCATCTCTCCCTTGTGTCTGTTCGCCCCTTCTTAACCCTTCCACCCCCCCCGTTTTTAATTTATTAATTAATTAATTTTTTATTTTTTCTAATTCTAATTATAACAAATTTTATTTAATTTTATTTTGTTTTTTATTTTTTATTTTATTTTTTTATTTTTTCTACTTCTAATTATTATATACAACTACTAATTAATTCATGTATTATTAATTAAAAATCTTATTGTCTTTTATTTAGACAAATTAAAAATTCAAGTAAGAATTAAATAAATTAATTAGTTAATTAATTAACAAAATAATAATAATAGTAATATATGCTAATAACCGTTTTATAATTTTTGAATATTTGAGTCAAATTAACTGTTTTATAATGGCTAGTTGGGGCATCCCTCTATCTATTTAAACGAGTTTATTGATCAGATTTCTCATCTTGTCCTGATGATGAACCACACTGGCTGGTTCGAAATGCGTCGACAAAATATTCTTAGATGTGATTATAACCGAAAGATTTTGTATACTAAGAATGGAGTTCTTGGACATCTCCTCGCTTAGCGACACATGCCGACATGTTGTGATGATAGAGTAGAAATTTAAATAGAAGAAGCGAGACTTTGCATCTATGAATCTGAAGCAAGGAAAAGGCACCTCCAAACTGAAGAAAAAAAAAAGGACAGATCAAGGTGGAGCAACCCAAGACAACCCATCAAAGCCACAAGAAAATAATAGCACCACAAATATGAAGAAGGGAACTGGAAAGGGGTGTGATTTCCACAAGAACCCCACCCACAACACAAATGAGTGTGGTGCCAAGCATTCACTAGTGGTCAAGTTAAAAAGTTTTTGTCAGATGCATGTTTCAACTTTGAGCCAGAACCTAACAAGGGGAATGACAAGGGGAAGAAAATTATTGATGTAGAACCTAGTACCACCATTGCCACCACCAAGGTGCAAAATATTGATCCCAAAGACCCAGATGAGGGGGAGAACCTCTTCCACTCACAAATGTGGATGAAGAGTTCTCCACTGCAGTTCATTGTAGATAGTGGGAGCCAAAAGAACCTCATCTCAGCAGAGGTCGTTAAGCGATTGGGCCTTCCAACCACACCATATCTACAACCATACACCATTGGGTGGCTCCACCAAGGACGAGATCTTTGTGTTAACTAGCAATGTCACCTTCCCTAAAATATCAAGCCCTTCACGGGAAAAGTACTGTGTGATGTTTCTCCTCTTGAATTATGTGATGTTTTATTAGGCCAACCATACTTTTGGAAGCGTCATGCTATGTATAAGTTAAGACCTCACACTATTATTATTACTTTAGGTGGAACACTATACATGATACTGGAGGTAGCCCCGACTTACTATCATTTTTTTGATTTCTATTAAGCAATGCCATAATATCATCTCCCAGACTTGGTAATTTATTTTCTTTATGATTCGCTCGGAAGATCGTGGCCACATCCATGGCCCCTAGAAAGGTTTCCTCTGCGCAGTAGAAGCAGGTGGATAAGGTCGTGTGAGAATACAGTGACATCTTCTCCTCACCCACACGGGTACCTTTTCATTGTTAGGTTAAGCATTCGATCGATCTAACTCCCGAAATACCTCTACACAAAGGATCGATATACAATCGCTCTCTTCTAGAAAACGAAGAAATCAAGCTCTAGATCTAGAAGTTGCTACAAAAATGGCAGATCTAACTAAGTTCCTCATCGTGTGTGAGTGAAATTGTACTCATACAGAAGAAGTATGGGAGTTGGAGACTCTGCTTTGATTATTGAACACTAAATAAAATGAGTTTTAGGAATAGGTACCCAATCACATGGATTAATGACCTTCTTGACTAGCTCAAGAGGTCCAAGTGCTTCAACAAGATTGATTTGAAGTATGCCTATCACTAGGTTCCAATAGAACCCACAAATGTCTGGAAGACCGCCTTTTAATCCAAGGAGGGCCTTTTTGAGCGGTTTGTCATGCCCTTCGAGTTGAAAAATTCCCCTGCAATTTCTATGAGGCTGATGGATGACATCTTGCAACCCTTCACCAACTTGTCCGTGGTTGTATATATGGAAAAAATAATCAAATTCAAAAAGAGTTAGGAAGAGCACTTGCAACATATACGAAAGTTCCTTCAAACCCTGTGGCAACACAAAATATGTGCCAACTTGGAGAAATTAACCTTTGGCATGAACCAGGTCCAATATATGGGTTACATAATTAATGATAAAGGCGTGCATGTGGATCCAGTTAAGATCGAAGTCATTAAGAGCTTCACAAATTTTATTTTCCCTGCTAATTTCTATTGAAGATTCACATTGGGATTCTCTCATATCACTTGGCCCTTGAGTCAAGTTACCAAGGGTGGAGTGAAAGTAAATTTTTTCTAATCCGAGTCCCAGTAGAAGGCATTCGTTGAGATGAAGGATCACATTTACTCCGCACCAGTACTCACATTGAAAAACCTACAAAAACCATTTGAAATTGAGACATATGCCTCAGACTATGCTAAATGGGTAATTTTCACCTAGAAAAGGCAACTGGTGGCCCACCACAATGAGACAATGTCTGATACAATTCAGAAATACCCCACCTGTTATAAAGAGATGTCTTTCATCGTACAGGATTGTTGGAAATGGAAACATTACATTTTGGGGAAGGAGACAATCATCCACACATATCACTTACCTCTTCAGTTTATAGAGACAAAAGGGAAGTTGGAAAATGTTTTCCATCATAAATGGTCCACATATCTGCAAAAATTTCATTTTAACATTAAGTGTAAGAAGGGAAACACCAATAATGTTGTTGATTACTTCAGTTAGTCATTGTTTGTGGTGTTTACCACTGTCCTCGACTCATGTGGGAATGAGACTTTTGGATGGCCATCACAAGGAAATTACCCCAATATTACAATGTGTCACAACATAAGGAGTAGATTCAGGCGCTTTACCTTTCTCTTTGTCAAGAGTTGTACCTTTGGTTTCATTTATTTCTTGCTCAATTCTATCCCAAGGCAGTTTACACATGGATGCATCATGTCCATCTCTATTGCATCGTGTGCAATGAAGATCAAACTTTACTCCTTGATATTGTTTGGCCCCTGCCTCTGAAATTTATTGTTCCTCTTCCTCTTTTGCCACCTCTTCCTCTATAAGAATATTGAGCATGATTCTTCTCTCTATTTTCAAGACACACAAATTCTTCAGAGGATTGAGGAGTAATATTCTTCCCAAAATCCTTTTCTCTCTCTGCAAACTTCTACTCAAGGGAGTGAAAGATAATCTTCTTGAGGTTTCCACTTTCTTGTAGTGACTCAAGATAATGTTAGTAAGTGGGACATAATCTATGAGAGGTATGTCCATTTCAGCACCAGTGTTTTTAATGTCATGGATGATGTATCTTACTTTTGATGCTAAAGAAAAAGGGTCATATTTTTTCAATTCAAGACTGAATAGTTTAATAATCAATTGGATAACTTCAAGTTTGTAGTGTGAGTCATACATTTCTTTCAACTTATTCAAGGCTTCATAAGCATTTGAGAATAGTGTAATATGGTGACTCACCTCTTCATTTACAGATGTTGTAATCAAGGCATAGGCCTTATTTTTCTTGTTGTCCCAAGTGGTGATCTCCTTTTCTGATGTAGGCTTTGCAAGTGCATTTTATTTGTCTCCTTCACAAATTACTTTCCACAACTCATTAAACATGAGAGCATGCTTTATTTTTCGGGACCACTCAGGATAGTTCTCATTTCTAGTGAGAACCACTCCCACAATAGATATCGGTTAGTGAATTCTAATAGGTACTGTAAAAAAATCACTCTGCTGCCACTATGCCAATACTGTAAAAAATTGAATTACGTTGCTAATTTGTAAAAAAAAAATCAATGTTTTATACAATAGAGGTATATTTGGGGGAGGGCTTATGAGGGGAAGGTATGTATTTTTGGGAGGGCTTATATGGGGCAGGTATGTATGGTGTAGGTTTTATTTGGGGAGGCAAAGAATAGGGAGGGCACATGGATATGAGGAGGGAGCCACAGTGGTTGGAAGAGCCACGGTGGGAGGAGGTGTATTTTATGCAGACAGAGAGGGGTTGACTGTGCGGATAAATCAGAGAGGGGCTGGGAATATGTATGAGGGACTGTATCAAAGAATAGTGTTGAGACTGCGCGTATGGGGGAGGAGTCGACCGAGAGCAACGCGTATTGATGTGGAGATTGTGCGTATGGGGGAGGAGTCAATCGGGAGCATAGCGTATTGATGTTAATATCGTGTGTATGGGGGAGGAGTTTCCAATTCTTGCAGCTTTTCACTTTCATCACAACTTACTACTTTTAGCAAGTTTCCAGGTCCTACACTCCCGGATCTGTTTTGGGACCCTAATGATCCAGGTGGATATTGGTGGCTGCCCACATATTCCATTTGAAATGCCACCATCAGTCCTTTTAGTTTTTCAGTTTCAGCACAACTTACTATTTTTAGCAGTTTTTCGGGTCCTGAACTTCCAGAGCCGTTTTAAGGCCCTAAACGACATTTTTTTGGCATCGCGCCTCCGGTGAGTAAGATTCCATTTTGAAATTGATATTCATGGTCAGCAATTGTAGTCCTCAGATGGATATTTCTAATGTTGTATCATGTGTGTCAAGCGGAGATAGTATGCCAAAGTTACGACCCCGGGGAGTTGAAACACCAATTTACCCAAACAGGGCCCATAGTTGGCGCTTCATCTCCTAGGGTTAGGTTTTTTAAAGTTTAGAGTTTTCCATTGTTTCTCAATAATAAATAGGCCCTTGAGTCTCATTGTAACACAGTTTAGAGGCACGTAGCCGCCACATCTCTTCTCAGAGACAAGCTACCAACGCCCTAGCTATTTGATTTCCATTATGTCTGTAAGCATATTTCTGATATTTGATATTAATGAAATGAAGCATTATTTCTGTTGCATCTCTGTGTTTATGGCTATATCTGTATTTTATTGCGTTCTTGCATAAATCTGGATCAAGTGCTCAATTATACCCATGATCTAGGTAGATATTAGTGGTCATCTGCCTATTCCATTTGGACCACAACACTATTTCCTTTCAGTGTCCTAATTTCTAGCATAGTTTACTATTTTTGGCAATTTTTTTGGTCTTGAACTTCCGGAGCCGTTTTGAGGCCCTAAACAACTTTTTTTTGGAAAACATGCGAAGCCCATGTCACATAGGGCAAGGGCTTTCACAAAAAAAAATGTCCTCAGTTAGATATTTATAACAGGTATTTTGTGCGCCAAACGTCGATCATATGCCCAAAGTACGACCCTAGGAAGTTGATGTTCCAACTAATCTCAACAGGGTCGAAAAAATTTTGGCGCTTCATCTCCTAGGGTTAGTTTTTTTGATGTTTATGGTTTTCCTTTGTTTCTAAATAATAAAAATATCTCCAAGCCTCATTATAACATAGTTCAAAAGGAATGTAGTTGTCAAATCTCTTCTCAGAGATAGGTTACCATTGCCCGAGCTAGTTTGTTTCTTTTTTGCATGTAAACAATTTTCAAAATTTGCTATTTATTAATTGAAATTTTGTTTAGTTGTATCTCTATGTCATTTTTTAAATTTGTATTCATTTTTTTCCTTCATAAATTAGGATCAATGGTATCATAGTGGTTTTCTCTTTCTCTGTATTTATGTGCATGTCCCCAACAAGGTTGGGGTATAAGACATTAGGGCTTGAACTAGTTGAACCCTTGCAAGACCGGTGTCTCCAATCCTGATGGCCTCCCATGCAAGAAGAAAAGAAATGTGAGTGGGCAAGAGATCCTTTCAAAATATTTCTCAAAGAGGCCCTCGAGTGACAAAGGGATGATATTTTGGACAATTTTTCCCATATCCTTCGGTGAGTATCAGCAGGCAAAGAATCTTCATCCAGTAGTCACTTTAGAGGCAACACCCCCTTTAAGATATAATTTAACTTTGACATTCCTATATTTGAAGGCCAAATAGGCACAGATGCCTTAGATATATGGTTAAATATGCTAGAAGAATATTTTTCGGTCCATAATTTTTCTGATAGGGATCGGAAAAAATTACTTTTGCACTCCTCAAAGCTGCCCCCCATGTCAAGGACTGGTGGGAAACTTACTATGAGCAGAGGGACGAAGCGGAAACCTCACTATTTTTAGTTGCACTATATTGGAACTCTTTCTGAGATGTCGTCAAGGAACAATATTACCATGTTAGGAGCTATGAACATAAGTACATAAAGTAGTTCTCACTACGGCAGGAAAGGGACCAAGACGTGCCAAAGTTCACGAACATTTTCCATACCCTACACACGAAGTTGGGTATCAAGGATTATAAGTGGCATATGATACTCAAGTATCCTGGTTGTCTACACAAATAAATCTAAGAAGAAATGGAGTTCGTGGACATCTCCTCGCTTGGCACAACATGGCTACATATTGTGAGGATCGAGTAGAAATTTAAATAGAAGAAGCGAGACTTTTCATCTGTGAATTTGAAGCAAGGAAAAGGCACCTCCAAACTGGAAAAAGAAAAGAAAAAAGAGGACAGATCAAGGCGGAGCAACCCAAGACAACCCATCAAATCCACAAGAAAATAATAGCACCACAAAGATGAAGAAGGGCACCGAAAAGGGGTGTGAGTTCCACACGAACCCCACCCACAACACAAATCAGTGTGGCGCCAAGCATTCGGTAGTGGTCAAGTTAAAAGATTTAGAGTCAGATTCATGTTTCAACTTTGAGCCAGAACCTAACAAGGGGAAGGACAAGGGGAAGAAAATTATTGATGCAGAACCTAGTGCCACCATTGCCACCACCAAGGTACAAAATATTGATCCCAAAGACCCAGATGACGGGCATCATCTCTTCCACTCACAAATGTGGGAGAAAATTTCTCCACTGCAGTTCATTGTTGATAGTGGGAGCCAAAAGAACCTCATATCGATAGAGGTTGTTACGCGATTAGTCTTTTCGACCACACCACATCTGCATCCATACACCATTGAGTGGCTCCACCAAGGACGAGATCTTTGTGTCAACTAGCAGTGTCACCTTCCCTACAACATCAAGCCCTTCATGGGAAAGGTACTGTGTGATGTTTCTCCTCTTGATTATGTGATGTTTTATTAAGCCAACCATACTTATGGAAGCGTCATGCTATGTATGAGTTAAGACCTCACATTATTATTATTACTTTAGGTGGAACACTATACATGATACTGGAGGTAGCCCCGCCTTACTATAATTTCTTTGATTTCTATTAAGAAATGCCATAAGATCATCACCCAGACTAGGCAATTTGTTTTATTTATGATTCGCTCTCACAGTAAGGGGAAGATCGTGGCCACATCCATGGCCCCTAGAAATTTTTCCTCCGCGCAGTAGAAGCAGGTGGATAAGGTCGTGTGAGAATACAAGGACATCTTCTCCTCACCCACATGGATACCTTTGCATTGTTAGGCCAAGTATTTAATCAATCTGACTCCTGGAACACCTCTACACAATGGGTCGATATACAATCGCTCTCTTCTGGAAAATAAAGAAATCAAGAAACAGATCTAGGAGTTTCTACAAAAATGGCAGATTCGACTAAGTTCCTCATCGTGTGGGAGTGCAATTGTACTCATACAGAAAAAGGACGGGACTTGGAGACTCTGCTTTGATTATCGAGCACTAAATAAAATCATTGTTAGGAATAGGTACCCAATCACATGGATTAATGACCTTCTTGACTAGCTCAAGGGGTCCAAGTGCTTCAACAATATTGATTTGAAGTATGCCTATCACTAGGTTCCAATAGAACCCACAAATGTATGGAAGACCGCCTTCAAATCCAAGGAGGGCCTTTTTGAGTGGTTGGTCATGCCCTTCGGGTTGAAAAATTCCCCTGCAATTTCTATGAGGCTGACGGATGACATCTTGCAAGCCTTCACCAACTCATTCGTGGTTGTATATTTGGAAAACATAATCAACTTCAACAAGAGTTAGGAAGATCACTTGCAACATATACGAAATTTCCTTTAAACCTTGCGGCAACACAAACTATGTGCCAACTTAGAGAAATTAACCTTTGGCATGAACCAGGTCCAATATATGGGTTACATCATTAATGAAAAAGGCGTGCATGTGGATCCAGTTAAGATCGAAGTCATTAAGAGCTTCACAATTTTTTTTTTCCCTGCCAATTTCTATCGAAGGTTTGCGTTGGGATTATATCATATCACTTGGCCCTTGAGTCAAGTTACCAAGGGTGGAGTGAAAGTAAAATTTTTCTGATCCGAGTCCCAATAGAAGGTGTTCGTTGAGCTGAAGAATCACATTTTCTCTGCACCAGTACTCACATTGAAATACCTACAAAAACCATTTGAAATTGAGTCCTCAGACTATGAAAATTGGGTAATTCTCACCTAGCAAAGGCACCTCGTGGCCCATCACAATGAGACACTCTCTGATACAATTCAGAAATACCCCACCTATGATAAAGAGATGTCTTTCATCGTACAGGCTTGTTGGCAATGGAAAGATTAAATTTTGGGGAAGGAGACAATCATCCACACATATCACTGACCTCTTCAGTTTATAGAGACACAAGGGAAGTTGGAAAATTTCTGCCATTAGAAATGGTCCACATATCTGCAACAAATTCATTTGAACATTAAGTGTAAGAAGGGAAACACCAATAATGTTGTTGATTGCTTCAGTTGGTCATTGTTTGTGGTGCTGACCATTGTCCTCGACTCGTGTGGGCATGAGACTTTTGGATGGCCATCACTTTACAAAAATTATCTAGAATTAGCCACCACATGCGAGATTTTAATGGATGGTAAGAAAGTTCGAAACTTCCACCTCCAGGACACATTGTTATGTCACCCGAGACACTTTTTTGTTCCTTCAAGTGAGCATGCCAACATGATTTGGGAGATGCACTATAGATTACATTTAATAGACCACGACTGGTTAGATCATGGACACACAGATTAAGAACAGTTTCCAACAAAGGATCCAAGTGTATTGGGTTGTCAAAGCCAACCAACTCTTGCACGAAGAAAAGTGGCTCACTAGGGACCAAGTTCAACAGAAGTTTCCCCATCTCATGGAGGCAATCAACACAATGGGAACAATTGTTTCATAAAGGGAGAGGACTGATCCAGGTGGATATTGGTGGTTTCCCACCTATTCCACATGGACCCCCAACACTATTACCTTTCAATTTCCTAATTTCTAGAACAATTTACTATTTTCTACAGTTTTTCGAGCCTTGAACTTCAAGGTTCGTTTTGAGGCCCTAAACATCGTTTTTTGGAAAACACACAAAGCCTTCAGCCCATAAGGCAAAGGTTTGCCAGGAATTTTTGTTTCCCTTAGATAGATCTTTCTGAGATATCATGCATGCCAAACGAATATCATATGCCCAAATTACGACCCCAGGAAGTTGGCATTCCAACTAATCCCAACGAGGCCCACAAAAGTTTGGCACTTCATCTACTAGTGTTAGGTTTTTGGATGTTTAAGGTTTTTCCATTGTTTCTTAATAACAAAAAGGCCTCTGAGCCTCATTGTAACACAGTTCAAAAGGCGTGTAGTCGTCACATCTCTTCTTAGAGATAAGCTACCATCACTCAAGCTAGTTTGTTTCTTTTTTGCATGTAAACATTTTTCAACAATTTCTATTTATTAATTGAAGTTTTGTTTCATTGTATCTCTATGTCATTGTTTAAATCTGTATTACATTTTTTCCCTTCATAAATCTAGATCAACCCAAGTGTGCTTAGGTGCACCTAGTGTATCTAAACTCATTTAAAGCCAACTTCATCCAACTCAACTTGGTTGACAGAGTCATCCCAAGTGTGCTCGAGTCATTCAAGTTGACACAGTTGCACCAAATCATTTGAGTTAGTTCAACTATGCGTAAGTGTGCTCAACAACACACCCAAGTGCATTTGGTGGACGTGCATTGAAAGGATGTGTGCTCAATGGTGTACGTTCAATGAGTGGCCCCCATGGTTGCAATCCACAACTACTTGTATTCAAAGGTAGTTGATCGTCCATCACAACCCCTAGGTGTGAGCTACCTGAATCTATCAATTTGTAAATAATCGAGACACCGAGGTCATCAAGATTTTCTAAGCCAATTTTGTCTAACATGTTAAGTGCATGGATATAGATGAGGTTTCACACATCGACCTTAACTTTATTTTCCTTCTCTAGCTAATTCCTTTACAAGCTTCTGTTGGTGTATCAAATTTAGTTTGCACTACCGTAGTCTACAATGCACCTTATCTATCAACAAGGGCACTTAACTTATTTGGGGTGCACCTTATCTATTAGTAGGAATGTCTTACTTGTCTAAGGTGTGCCTTGTCAATAAGCTAACCAATCCAAACCAACACCTTATCTATCAGCAAGGGTACTTAACTTATTTGAGGTGCACCTTATCTAATATTAGGAATGTCTTACTTATCGAAGGTGTGCCTTGTCAATAAGCTAACCAATCCAAAACCAACTTATCTAAATATCATTTGTTTGTTATGCCTTTTCACTCTAATCAATAACCATCAAGATGATCATACAATATAGAAACCTAACACTACTCAAAACAATGATTTTACAATAAACTTTTAACAAACCTAAAATCGATTATATAAAATTACAAAATATCCATATATAAATTAACATAATAAATAAATTAATTAATTAATTAACTTAATGTAAAAATAAATAAATAATAAAACTTATTTAAAAAAAAAAAACTTCTATGAACAAAGAGCTAACATCATTTACCTCCTCTCCCCTCCTCGGATGTTGCTTCTTTCCTCCTAGCTCCAAGTCAAAGCTCAATAATAAAAACCCAAAACCCTCATGATTCTTTGTCCTCGTGGAATTAATAAATAGTGCTCACAGTGACACTCTTATTATTTGATATATTATATTTAAACCATTATATATGAGTTGTTTGACAATTGTTAAACAATATTATAAACTTATAATACGGAAAATTGAGTTTTATTGATTTCAGGTGGATTCGAAGAGTGGTATAATGCTTTGATATATAATAGAATACTCTGCTGGAAATTTTGTTAAGTCTCACTTAAAAGGGATTGCGACCGTTTTTAATCAATATAATAACCTTCACGGCTAAAACAAAAATCAGAATGTAAAAATAATTTAAATTGGTAATACTTATTTATTATATATGTACTTTTATTGTTTTTAAGAAGCTTGAGAGGAATTCCTTTAAAAGGTTTCTAAAGTTGTTGCTTTAGCATTAAGTGGAATAGCTCTTTTAGCTTTTGGAGTAAGAAACTTATTGAGTGTAATTTTCTCACTCTGACGATCTATGGTATTTCTAAAATCTATAAGGAAGGAGCTTTTCTTCGCCCCATAGTAAATACTATTGGTGGCCCGATCTATCTTCTTGCTAATTTTTTAGCCTATAAGCTTAGACCTCTTGTTGGCCGGACTGATTCTTTTGTCAAAGATTCAACCTCGTTCATTAATGAATTGAAGGGAGCTATCATGGATTAGAATGATATGCTTGTCAGTTTCGATGTGGTTTCTTTATACACCAAGATTCCTATCAATGGTGCTATTGATGTCATAAATCACATCAGGGATCCTGATACTGCTCTTCTTGTTAAGATGCGTCTCACCTCCACTTTCTTTAGCTTCGAAGGTGTAATAATTAAGCAAACTTGCGGCGTGGCGATGGGTTCTCCCCTATCCCCTGTTGTGGCTAATCTCTTCATGGAGGATCTTGAATCCAAGGCCCTCTCCTCTGCTCTGTACCAACCTAAGCTTTGGAAGAGATTTGTAGATGACACATGCATCATCTGGTCTCATGGTAAAGAGAAGTGGGATCTTTTCCTCCATCATCTGAATAGCCAATTTGACTCCATAAAGTTTACTATGGAATATGAAGTGGAGGATAGCTTACCTTTTCTTGACGTTCTTATCACAAGAAAAGATGATGGCTCTTTCTCCCATCAAGTCTACCGTATGAAAACGAATATTGAGCAATATCTACATGCAAGTTCGCATCATTTCCCTGCTCAGAAGCATGGTGTTCTTAGCACCTTAGCCACCCAAGCGTTTAAAATCTCGGATAGTTTCCACCTTGATGAAGAGAAATCTCACCTCATAAGTGTCTTCAATAAGAATGGTTATGACAAATCCCAATGCCTCACATCTTTTAATAAAGCTGAAAAAGGACCCAAAATCAAAAAAGATTCTAAAGATTGGGTTTCAGGAGTGCATCTCCCATTCATTCAAGGAACCACTGATAAGATCGCCAGGTTTCTTAAGAAACATAATGTTTCCTCCACTTTCAAACCCCTTAGCACTATTCGAAGCTCTTTAAGATCTGTGAAGGACCCAGTAAACCCTAAAGATGGTAAAGGTGTTTACATCATTCCTTGCT
Source organism: Pinus albicaulis (assembly GCA_034641835.2). Lineage (NCBI taxonomy): Eukaryota > Viridiplantae > Streptophyta > Pinopsida > Pinales > Pinaceae > Pinus > Pinus albicaulis. The sequence continues at coordinate 645,132,342 of CM076570.1, read as the reverse complement.
CCCTTGGAACCCCTTACATCGGTGAAATTAGTCGATTCATTAATCAAAGAATTAGTGAACATGCAGCTGACCTCAAACATGGTAGATCTCGCTCCTCTACATTGGCAGAGCATGCTGAGAAGACTAACCATCACATCTGCATTGAAGAAGCAAAATTCATTGCTAGGATTGATCACTTTCATCATCGTAAATTAAGGGAAGCCTTAGAAATTGAAAAAAGGCCGGTGAATCTGAACATAGACGATGTTGGAGCATTAGTAGGTGTTGGATCCCCGCCCTTTCTTCATATATATATATATATATATATATAACTATTCAATGGATTAATTATTTAATTTAATTAATTTTTATTTAATTTTCCTTATTTAATTTATTTATTAATTAATATATATAATTAAAAAATTAATTAATTTTAGCTATTTATTTTTTATTTTAATAATAATAATAATAATAAATAAATAAATAAGTTAAAATTTTAATATTAATTTTATTTTTTAATAAATAATTTAAATTTTATAATAGATAAATTTTTAATTTAGTTAAACTAGCCATTATGTCATAACGACTTAATTAATTTAGTCAAACTAGCTATTATGTTATAATGGCTAATTTGATTCTTTCTTCATCTATTTAAATTGTAAGCTTATATCTATACTCTTATTCGGTCCTGATGATAAACCACAATAATTGGTTCAAAACATATCATTATTTTCAAAAAATTTAAACATTATATAAAATTGAATTTAAAAAAAAAAGTTGTGAAAGATAAAATAATTATAATTTAAAAATAAATATAATTAAAAAATGCATTCTCAATATAAACAATAAAGAGGCGAAAATGAATTGAAAGATATAATATAAATAATGATTACAAAACTTAAAAAAATAAATATAAATAAAATGAAATAGTAAAAGATATAATCTAAATAAGGATTACAAAGCTAAAAAGGATAAATATAAATAAAATGAAATAGTAAAATAAAATATGAAAATAACAGTAGCAGTAGTGATGAATAATTGTAAATTTAACTTAAAAAAGGAAAGGAAGTATATTAGAGAAAGATTAAAACGAAAAGATTAATGTTCAACTGAAGTTTATTATGAATAGTTTTTTATTAAATTTAAATATTAAATTTTAATAAAAAAAATAACAAGTTAGAAAAAGACGAAATAATGAAAAAGGACTCAATGGCATTGTTTACTGATGTCACATATTTGGGGGATTGCAGTTTTTTCTTTTTGTTAAAATTTAGTGATTTTTTTTTTTTTTTTTTTTAAATTAGAATGTTGGAATAGTTTTTTTAATGATGAAAATAGTTTCAATATTATTAAAAATTTTGGATATTCAAAATCATTAAATTTGACAACTATAATTTATATTGTCAAAAAAAACTTGAAATTTTTTATCATAATCTCACTAAAATTTCCATTATTTTTCAAATTAATTTATATGTCTTTTACACTACACTCAAAATAACTTCCTAAACATTCACATTTTTAAATTTTTTTTTAATTAAATGTGTAGCACGAAAGACTTGTGAAGACGTAGCGGTTTTTATTTACAAATTTTAGAGGAATGTAATCATCTCATTCTAAATTAATCACTATGATAATTTAGGTTAATTAAAAATTTTATAAACGCACAATTTATAAAAAATAAAATTAATAATTTTGATTATTTAAATTTAAATTATATTTAAATTAACTTTCAAAGAATAAGGTGGTCCTTCTGATTAGACTTTAAATATGTTTTCATCTAAATTTTGTTTAATTTTAAAAGTTTCTTGGTGTATACTTGTATAATCGTAATAGGATATCAAGGAAAAAACACTTTAAAATTTTGATGATAGTTGTAATAGGATATGTACGAAAAAACTTTAAATTTTGAGAAGGGTTCTCAACTCAATTATTCTTATATATAAAGTATATGTATATAAGCTATTTCAAAATCTTTATATGTTTTTCTTATAAAATGCTTGTATATAAAGTATGTTTATAAACCATTCCAAATTCTTTCTTAACCCTGTTTCATTAAATTTACTTAGTGTGGGCTGGTATATAAATAAACAAATTTATATTATAAAAGCACCGTGGTTATTAAATTGAAAAATATTTTTTAATAGTTTTTTTCTAGTTTAATTTATTAATAAATATATATATTTTTTATTTTTTAATTATTATTAATTTTAAAAAATATATATTGTAAAAAAAATTCAAATATATGAAAATAATTATTTTTATAATTTATAATTAATTAATTAATTTATTATTATTAAAAGTAAAATATTTTTCAAAGCTTGAAATTCAAAACCTTTATAACAATGAATAAAATATAATCTCAACATGTTATTTGTAGAGATTAAAGAGGATGACAATCATTCCTCATAACAATTTAGGATAAATCAAATTCATTTTTTTTAATAATTAAAAAATAAATTAAAAAATATGTTTTAATATTTTTATTTAAGTTTTATAATTTATAATTTATTTTTTTAATTAATTACAATCATAAAGCTTTGAATCAATTATTTTAATATAGTAAATGTCTTAATAATACACTTTATTAATAATTATTTTACACTTTGTAAATAATTAATTTAAAATATTACTATTAGCATTTTTTCTTTTTATTCTAAATTTAGTGAGAATGTGGTATAGGGTATAAATAGTAATTACAAGAAGTGAGAATAGGCTTATAGTGGTCACCCCATTTCACCTAGTTGCAACATGAATTCACTATGAATTTAGTCAGACGCAACACATTAAATACACTCCGCGACATGACAATGTAATCGAAGTCTCTACAGATGGGTAAAATTTGTAAAAGGCTCACATAGTGAAGAAAGCTTCCCATTTTGCTTCAGAAAAGGGTTGCAACCTGCCACTCTAAAAATCTTACTTCTACTCGACATTATTGTTTCCTATCCTTAGTGTGGGACAAGTCCATAGCAGAGTGGCTCCCAAATCCGGGCCACACTCGAGGAAGGTAGAATCAGTATCCATTGACAGTGGTGTTATATTGACACATCAAGGCCCTTCTCAGAAAAACTCTAATAGAGAGAGATGAGGTAAAGTGGGTATTATATATGCAGTTGGATGAACATCAAATTGGTCACAAGGAAATGTCCCTGAAACAGAGGGACATAACCCTTCAATTGGCTAGAATCAAGGCCATTCTCTCAAGGGGAAAAGACCCTGCTTCTCTTGGTAACCCTGCAACGCCTGCAAATGTTTCAACCTCCACCTGAGACGTGATATGGCATTCTTCTTTGCTGGTGATGACTAATCTTTGAGCCATTTTATATTGATTTAGCGAATGTCTTTCGGATTAATCACATTATCATTTATTGGTTGAATTTTCGAACCATCTAATGTGGTTTATCCTATAAGCAATCTGGCTTCAATTTCGCTAGGATTAACACTAAGTATTACAATAGGAACTTGAAAGTAATGTTATATCAGGGCGGAGATATGGATATTGTCAGTCTTATAGCTCTTTTTGGACAAAAAGACTCATTTTCCATTGTTGGTATGGTTTGCAGTTGTTAGTGTCTGTCAGTCCTGTCAGTCACCAGTGATCAAATTATGCTCTTTCATATGGTTGATAGGGTCATAGGGCAAATTTTTATAGTTTCAATAGGGCTTCAAATAAAAATTTGATCAATGGTTAGGATAGCTAGGTCAGTACTACTCCTTTCAGTCTCATGGTTAATAAACATCATCATGGTCATGTCATTATTTTCATGTAAATGTGTCTTGGTCATCTTGGTTATCATTAAGCTCATCCTTCCATGTAGTGTCATCATTAGGTCATAGGGTCAAAATCATCAAAATAGGTTATTTCATCATCAAATTCAGCGTTGAAAGGAGAAATGATAGGAGAAAAGTGTTCAATCATCATTGGTAACGTGCATTTTGATATTTATCATGATGTAATATATGTAAAAAGGTTCTAAAGCTGCAGTACACAAGCCATCAAATCAATTGATGAAAAGATAAGGTGGGGCCACATCACCACCAAGAAGAAAAATCAATTTCCAGCCTATAAGAAGACCAACAAAGCTCATTTTGTGCTCATTTCCCTCTCATAAGACATCATTCCATCAAACAAGAGCTTTCCACCCCTTGGAGATCAGTTCCTTCCCTTGGAAAGAAGGATTCTCTTGTTGCATTGCACATATCACTAGTTGCGCTACACTTTTCTCTGCCTTGCTGTGATTTTCTTCAGGAAGGGAGATTTCCTCTTTTTAGCGGATGCTTCATCAAATACAGGTATCAGCTCATCACAACAAGTAATTGGGTCCCTCATATACCTCTTTTGACTTCATTGTATGCTTAGAAACCTCAAAATCCCCTCTCCTAGGGTTTGCTGCATTTTCTTGGTCTCATAGTCTCTTTGGTCAATTTGTTGAGAAAAACCCTGAAATTTAGACGCACTTAACCTCCTCCACCTTTCATATATCAACTTTGACACTTCCTCGTATCCTTTTCCCTAATTTTCATCATTTCCCTACAAACCCTAGTCTACACCACATTTTCCTGGGCTAGGACTGTGTTTTTCATTTTTATACCCCTTCCCCTCACTCATTTACCAAAATTGCACCTCCCTACACTCCCTAACATCTATCCCTACCCTTATAAATTTTAGCAAGAATTTAGACACCCTCAAACCCCTTCATCTCCCTCCATTTCCAAAACTGCCCCAAATCCCCTGTTTTCCTAAACTAAACCCTAATTCCCTTTCCCAGTGAGCTAGGGTTTCACATGGATCCAGAGTCCATAACCACTTATTAGAGGATCAAGAAGAGTAGGTAAAACCCATGATACCAAGAAAAAGAGGTCTCAAGAGGGCACTAGAGCAAACAAAAGAACCATCTCCACCATTATGTCAAGAGGACTTTGATGACCTAATTGCAGCTGAAATTGAGCATAATAAGGAATTTTGGCTTGAAAAGGTCAATTTCCACTTGGAGAAGCTTCTTAAGAGGGAAAAGAGGAATAAAAAACTTTAGAGGCACATGGCCATGCATTATTTCAGAAGGAATAAGATTTCTCAAATCAGAATCAAGCAATCGAAGAAGAAATTGAAGCAAGCCCTAATGAGGCAAAAGGAGAAGGGAAAAATTGATTTGTTGGCTGAGGCCTCCCTCATTGCTTGATACATCATCTCCTAACTTCATGGAGAAATTTTGGGCCAATTTTGAACAAATTTTGGAAATTTTGAAATTTTTGGTGTTTTTGGCGTAACACAAAAAAACCAGTTCAGCTAAAAGTGCACTGCGATTTTACCTCAGAGGTATAAATGATCAAAACTCTACATCATTGGATATGTAATAACTTGCACATCACATCTATCCACTTTTGGTGCCATGTCAATAAACATATTGGGAGAAAAGTTCAAAAAACATGTCAAAAAGTCACTTTCTGCAACCTTTTTGACCAAGGCGCTCCACTTTTGGAGAGACCTTGGGAAAATGCATTTTTCTCAACCTTAGAGAGGACATTTTTCTTGCTTGAGGATTCTAATGACAACTAGACATCCTAAGATTTCCAATGGTACCTTCATATCTATATTTTGAGCTTAGAAAGGCAGTCAAAAGTGCCCTGCAAGATGGTGTTGTGATTTTCCCTGGTGGCACCGCGCTTTTCCCTGTTGGTCAATTTTTCGAGTTTCTTAAGTCAAATATGATTTTCATGATGTAAATCCACTTGTTGTGAGTTGATCTGAGATATATGAGTGTAAATAGGCTTGTTAATTTCATTTTTATGTAATTTTGAAGAGAATTTATGATGGGTAGGTCAGCCAAAGGCTAAAAGTAGATGCTTGTTTAAACCTCCCCAGTCTTAGGTTTTGTTGGAGAAATTTGTGTAAACTGATCCTATCTTAGTGAATTTGACCCTTGAGAGAGGGGAAGATGGTTTTTGGCTATTTGTATGCTTTTTCATTCAGAATCAAGGTTGGACATCATATAGTAGAAGGCTTGGAGTCTTGTGTACAGTTGACATTTGCAAAAATCACTACAAGTAAAAAGGACATTGGTGAGGGTCATGCTTGTGACGGACCTTTAAGGTCCGTCACCAATGTCACATATGGTGACGGTCATTAAAAAAGCGTCGTTGTAAGTGTATATAGTGATGGTCCTTTAAGGTCCGTCACCAAAGCCATCTTCAATGACACTTTTGGTGAGGGTCGTTAAAGGCCCATCACTAATTTTGTCTTTAGTGACACTTCTAGTGACGAAATTTTAATGACCCTCACCAATGCTATTTTTGTTAGTTTTGGTGACGGTCAAAAACTGTTCGTCACCATTGATAATTCCAATGAGTTTTTGATGATGTTATGTTCTTGTTAATATATTTTTTTGTCAAAAGATAATGATTTAATACCATTATTGTGGAGTATTTTTTATAATATGTCAAAGGCCATAGTGGTTAGATTAGATCAGATCATTTTTTTAAGAAGTAATTAGTGTGTATCATTTCCTTCAAATAATGACTAGTCGTGCAAATAGATTTTTCCTATGAGTCAACCCATGATTCATATATATTAAGTTTATTATCTAAAAATTCCCTTTAGATAAAGTCCCACTAGTGTGTGTAGGAAATATATTATTTATTACATAATCATGCTCTATCAATTCTATTAATGAGAAAGACCTAACACTCCTCAACAATCCGAGCACTCCTTAAATTAATGTTTTGGCACACACTAATTTTTTGGTCATGAAAGATTTACTGATTTCATAGAAATCACATTAACAGTTGTAGTCCTCAGAGATATCTTTCTAATGAGGTATCATGTGCATCAAACGAAGATCATATGACCAAGTTACGACCACAGGAAATTGGTTGCCCAACTACCCTCAACAGGGCCCATAAAATCTTGGTGTTACATCTCCTCGAGTTAGGATTTTCTCTTATTTTTCAATAATAAAAAGGCCCTTGAGCCTTATTTTAACATAGTTCAGAGGCATGTAGCCACCACGTCTCTTCTCAGAGATAAGCTACCATCGCCTGAGCTAGTTTGTTTTCCATTATGTCTGTAAGCATTTTTCAGTATTTGATATTAATGAAACAGAGTGTTATTCCTACTGCATCTCTGTATTTATGTTTATTTTTGTATTTTATTGTGTTCCTGCATATTTCTGGGTCATGAGGGGTCTAAGATGAGGCATGTAGATGGAATTAGTGGGGTGCAGGTGTGAATTAGTTAACTCAATTAATTGAGTTAAAATCAATTTAACTAGTTCTAACTGAGTGATGAGCTAGTGAGAGGTCCATTGAATTAAATTAGATTTAATTCACAATGACTGATCAATCAAATAACTGATAATTCACTATTAATAGTTGCATGCATGTCAATTCCGAGGAAGACCCGGTTGAGACAGAGGTTAAAGGGAACATAACTATCAGTTGTATTTATACAAAATTGTCCATGTGAAATTATAAAGTCATTGGGATGCCAAGATGGATTGCACAATCAAGGAAGGTTGATTTTCCTAATTAATAGGGAGTTCATTCCCTAGGAATTGCATGAGCAAGGCAAGTTAAAGGAAGGTTAAGAATTGGCTAAGTACTAGACCAATTATGCCTAGATTAGTAGGAGACAATTGGCAGAGTGTTGGAGAATCTCATGATAGATTAAGCATTGTATTGTTTCGTAATTCCTTGACTTAATAAAAAATAGAGATAGAGGGGTTTTGAGCAGTTGATTTCCCCAGATACATATTTTGTTGTGCGATTGATAATTTCTTGTTGTGCGATTGTGCGATCATGTTTTGTTTCTGGAAATTGTAGGAAGGATTCAATATCTTGTTTTAGTACATTATAAGATGAGATTGAAGCCCATTGGTTAGATTTTCTACATGAAATAGAAGAGAGGGTTGATACAATCTCGTCTTGCGATGGTTATAAAGACAAACATAAATGGAGGAGGGCTTTCACTGTTATTTAGAGCCAGAACAGAAGTAGATGTAGGGATAATATTGACTGAGCTAACCCTAGTTTGAGGGTCGACATTGAGATCTGAAGTTCATGTCAAGATTCAGTCAAAGAAATGCCCGAAATCTATGGATCGATATGAGCTAGGTCGAGTCTCTTACGGAGGCAAGAGTCATGGTTTTTTCTATGGGTGGATAGGGTTTGTTCTACAAAAATTAGACGTACATAAGTATAGTGCCCTAGTTAGGACAGTTTCCTAGTATGTTTAGTTCATAAGGTATGCCTTTAACACTGTTAAAAAATTGTGTAGAAGAAGAGTAGTTGTGATCCTTAAAGTGAGTTTTATTTCTGAAATATAGACCGTAGATCTGGAAGATGGTTTGCAGATTCAGTATGTGTGGAGATAGCAGACCCAAAGGACGGTGGAACCTGAGCAGAAGATTGAGCATGCAGAAGAAATGTTTCATGTGAAGAATGGATTGACATGTAGAGGAGTTGATTTGGTGGACTATCCATGTAGTTTTAGACAAATATCTAAAGCAACCTATAAAAAATTACTCAATGGACTATTAGTGGTTGATTTGTGACCCTAGTTCAATCATCTACAGATTGTTCGAAGGATGATAAGAGGAGTAGTTCAGATTTATTCATAGATCGGACAACAAATATCAAATTGTCGATACATAAGAAAAATGATTTTGAGAGGACTCAAACATTGCTAGGTGGAATATTTGAAGAGCCCTAGATGAAGAAAATATTGTGAGCCTTAGATCATTAAAAATAATTGACTGTGGTTGGGCAGATTGATGGTAGTCCAAGTATAGTTGAAGGGTTGTTAGGTGACTGTCAAAGAAGAGCCCTAACTCTTGTACTTGTGAAGGACAACAAGATTGGTAGAAGGGTAGGTGTATAGGACATAAGGATGTGAAAAATTTGAAGGACTAAAGTAGTAGTCAAGTGGGCCAACCAACTAGCCGTAGTTCACTATATTGTAGAGGATTAATTCAGTGAGAAGAAGGGAAACCTCCATAGCCCTATACTTCTCATATTGGATCCGTAGTACGGGAAAAGTGGGCATACCAAAGAGTTGTTCACAAATGGAGTTGTGAAAAATTTGTTACCACTCAAAATAGTAGTGGACCTAAAAGGGGTTCCTAAGAGGGCAACAACTAGGACAAGGGAAATGGTGGAGGCTTAACCCATTGTCACCACAGCTAAGGCTCCTTGCTCTTCACGAAGTTTCACCTATGGGAGGAGTCCCGGTAGATTAGGAAGTCACTGGTATATTCTAGGTTAGTGAATAGGTGGGAAGTGACCCTAGAAGCCCTTTCCCTAAGATAGAATAAAGAGTGGGACATGCTTTCCTTTTAAGCAAGGGACTTGATCTTCTAGGGAGAGAGGAGGGGGATTGAAGGGTTGAGGGAGAATAATAAGACTTATGAAGGAAGTTATCAATCCCTAAAATCCTTTGGGAACTTGGATTCCAAAATGGTCTTCGACGAAAGGCCTTTGACACCAAATGGGACCACATGGGGCCAAGTGGACCCAACCCAAGTTCAGGGATGGAATTTAGCAACTAATGATGTTCCTATCTTGGACAATGTGAGGGGAAAGGATAAAGCAAGGGTTTTTACTTCGATGGGTCAAATTGATCCTACTAGGTTCTAACCTTGGGAACACCTATGCAAAACTTGATCTTAGAGCTAGGGCTTGAGGTATCCGAAGATTCCATCGTCAAAATTGGCCCAAATAATGAGGAGAGTGAGGGGACCTACCAATGCAGTTGCCTCTAGAAGATCAAAGTTTTCCTCTAGCTATATTCTTGGGAAATTGATGCCCTAGGTGACCTAATGGGGCTAGACCTAGGGAAAAATGGAAATTTGTGAAAAAAGGGGGGTGAAACCATTACCCTTTTTGAGGTACTAGTGCATAATTCACTTGGGGATATGGAGTCAGGGGTGATAATGAACAATAATTCAGTTTCTTGATCAAGGAGGCCCAGAAAGTCAACTTCGTCCAATGTTAGAGGAAAACGAAAAGTGACCTTCAAGCATTTATAATTCGTACAAGTGGTGCAAGTTTATTGAGATAAAATGATCTCTAAGACATTTCATTCATCCAACAATGGCCCATACATTAAATAAACTAAATAGACACATAATTCCACATTTCCATAATGCAACAATTAGCCCTAGTTATAGCGAAATTCAATAGTATGCAACAACAAGTAGAATAGTGTGTTGAGCTGCATCTTTGTCCAAATTTTTACGATTTTTATCAAATAAATACATACTTGTACCTAGTGTTTTTAATCATTATTAATCCATTATGTTGATGATTAGAGGCATTTAGAGATATTAATTATTAAATTATAAATTCTCGTTATTAATTAATTTAAAAGGTGTTTGGTAATAGTTTCATTAATAAATACTTTCTTGGTTGTAGGAAGGTTCGGTGCAGGAATGCATTCGAGTGCGAATTCACCAAATGAATAAAAGCAACAGGTGGGTAGCTTAATTACTGTAGGTGAAAATATCAAATTTGTGACCAAATGGATCAGAATCTCTAAATTCCGAGACGTGGGTTTTGTTCAGAGCACCATGTTTCTTATAATTTGCAAACCATTTGGCGAAATTCGGCTTCGTGAAAGAGTTATCGTGAGGGGAATATTCCACTGAAGACCACTCCTAAACGTGAATGTATTGGGTCTCTATGAATATTGCTACTCTGATTATGGGATTAAAAACGAATCTCAGTTTAATTTCAAGATTGGTATAGAGATAGGTTGATACAATCATTTCTAGATGCTATGAATGCTGGAGCTGTGCCAACAATTCTCACTTCCTTGCAGAGTGTTGGGGAGCGTGAATGCCAGAGAGCATACGAGTCATCTATTCAAGTATACACAAACACATTTGATAAGTCAAAACCACCTCAGGAGTGGGCTTTACGAGAAGCACATGATATTGCATTGCAAAAGGCATTGGCCGCTTTCAAGAGTATTTCAGTAGGATCCACTGCTGCAAGACGAGAACATAAGAGTATGCTTCACACTACTTTGAAGAAGCAATTTGAGGAATACAAAGCCAACGTGTTCAAAGAAGTTGAGTTGAAGTGCTCAAATGCTTGTGAAATTATTTCTAATTTGGCATATGGAATAACTCGAAAATAATTGAAAAGAATACAATTACTACTAGAGGCTGCAATGCAAGTCCAGGGAGCTCAGTCAAAACAAAAGCAAAAGAAGAAGCGTGAATTTACAAAGAGAACAAAATTAACCAATGCACATATGCCTGAGTTTCTTAAATGAAAATATCCCAATCCTTGACTGTAAAGCTTCAGGCATGACAATGCACATGCCCTGACATTTTCCAAGCTTACAAAATCCCTTGAAATTCAACCACGTAGCAAACCGGCTGTGTAAGTGATCCAATATGAAGTTAAACAAAGTGTCACGAATTTGGTCACTATGATCTTCAACTCTTGATATATTTGATACTTTTCTAGTTGTCATCTAAGAGTCCCATACTTGAAATGAACTCGCAGTATGAGTTGGAAGAAACATATATTGAAGGATTTATCTCTAATGCTTACTCTTTATTTTTCCGATATGCTATTCATGACCAGTTTTTTTAGATGACTGACAGTTTTGTGAAGTTAGTGGGTGCACTGCCTCAGGAAGTTATTTGACTGAATGGAGAGTGGCCGTTGGGTTTTCTGAGGATGTTTTTTAGCATATTATTTCACCCAAGCCACAACAAAAACGAGAACCAGAGACCTCTGCCAGCAGTGTGTGGAGTCAACTAAATCCGAATTGCCTCTAGAAGCCATGAACGCATCTTCCAGCAACTATAAAATTCCATGAAAAGAGGAGCAGTTTCCTGAATTCAGCATTTTGTTTCAAACCAATTCTCATTCCGACAAAACAGTCTTCTCCATATTTTAAATTGGCTAAATTAAAAGCCCAAGTTTGTAATTAACAAGGTATATATATATCAGCTGTGCATTAGAATGAGGGGGTCGATCCATTAGAGTTAGGTAGCTGTGCAATAGATAGAGTGAGTGTGTGTGAGGAAAAAAAACCAGAGAATGTGAATTAGAAATGAGATTGCAAAAGGGAAGTTAGTGAATTATTAGCCCATGCAATAGTTTATGGATTTGAATTTTAAATTGTCCATTTATTTTCTGGGTGTAATTATATTGCTGTGTATTGGATATGTGTACAATGTGATGCAGGTAGAAAAGACCAAATTCAAACTTGATAGGCGTTATTGATCCCTGTAAGTAAACCAATATCAGTCAAGCAAAAACAAATCCGGTTGTTGCTATATCTCACGGCATCGCTATGATTATGTTTACGTATGTTTATGACATAGAAAGCCCACATAAGACCAGAATACAAGTTGGGCCTGTTAGTGAAGGTCATATCCGTGAGCGCTGATTCAAATGAATGCAGCAAGCACCTAGCAATTGAGCGTAGAGCCGCAATAGTGATAGCCTCCATGAGAACGATTCCAGCATGAATTCAAGCGGTCTAGAGCTGGAGCAATAACGCAGATTTGATCTACGTTCAACCAATACATTCAACAGTCTACCAACAGAAGTTTCATCTTCGTAGAATTTGGGTTTTGGTATAATTTAATTCCAGCACGCGTTCAAGTGCAGAGATGGAGAAACAACGCAGATTCGATCTGCATTCAACGCATTTATTCAACGTGATTTATTAATAAGAGCAAGTCTACCGTGGAGCTTGGAGTTGATATCAAATATTTTATGTTCATTATTACATTATTTGAAATATTTTTATGGCCAAGGGATTTAACCATTGCAGAATGAAATGTATGAGAAATGCTGAAATAATGAGCACATTTTGTTTGTTTTGGATAGAGCTGTAATTTATGAAAAGAAACAAGGGATACTTATCTTCCATGATAAAGAAGGGAAACCTGGGACTTGCAAAGAGGGACATATTTTGCGTAGTTGAATTAAAGGTTCTTCTTAATTATTTGTAATATGATTTTTATATAGGATCTTTTATATGTTGTTTTACATGAAACAAATTAGTTTTATTTTAGGAATAGTTAGAATTGTTTTTTGATTAAAAAAAATCTAAGGTGTGAATTTATAATGTGTGGTCTTTTTCTTGTCTCAAGATTAGTTTCGAATGTTAGTTTCAAATTGATGAAAGAAATAAATAAGATCATGGTTTTTAATTTATCATAGGATATTTTTTAATGCGAGTGCGAGAATGATTGAGGATTGTTTTGAATTTCATTATAGTTTAATTGCATTTGCACTAAGCGAAACTGGTTAAGTAGGTTTCCTTTTCACGATTGCTTGTTTGCAAGCCAATGTGTGTTTCATTCCAGTACCTAGTCTATCATTACAAAGGAATATTTATACTCTAACCATTAAGCTGAGCCAATACGCAGTACAACTCATGTTTACGACTCCCGGATTGATAATTAATATTGAGAGGTTTAATTCGACAATTAAGCCGACCAACATTTTGGCACCGTTGTCGGGGAGTTGTATTTTGGCTCAGGTAAAATTTTCTCACCGAGTTTCAAGGATATTGCAGGACATTAGAGGGTGGAGAGTGTATGGTAAGATGTGAGTGAAGAGCCACGCATCCACTATTGTGGGGTTGCTCCAAATTCTGGCCATCTTGCTTATCTCTTGAACTTTTATTTCCTTATCTTGCTTATGTGTAGAAGTAGAAGCAGGCTTTAGATAATTAATTTCTGAATTGTTTTGCTTTCAGTAGATTAAATATTGCTTTGATTCAACATTTTCATTTCATGCAAGTGTGATGAGTTGTATTTCAGTCAAAATCTCTTAAAATTCATTTATCTTCATAATCGAGTCTTCAACGATATATCATTTTTAGGGTATTGTAAGAACCCCCATTAATAATATATGTGTGGAGAAAGGGATTATCAAACAACCAGATGGACTTAAAGATGATAACAAGTATGAAGGTCCTTTCTCAAGCCCTAGCAGCTACTGGGATCTTGATCTCTACCACTAAGGAGGAAAACTTCTTGACAATAGTCAAGGACTTGTCCATTTATCCACCATCACAAGAGGATTTAGAAGTCTCTTTTGAGGAGACAAATGAATCATGCACTATGATCAACGAAGAATATCCATTGGAACCTGAGATCGAGGAGTTTTTGACATGTCTATCAGCAGATCCAGAATTTGATCAAGAGACTACTCGCCCTAAGGAGGATAATCGGCATGACATGGAAGAAGAAGATGTGCAGCACGGGCCAAATCAAGAAATGGAATAAGACTACCATGATTACATCGAACATTGGTTCCAAACAACGACTCAAGCAAGGCAAAATTATCCTCTTCTAAAACTCTTGTTGTCATATCATTTACATTCGTTGTTTTTTCAAGCTCATGCACGCTTCCAAGTTAATATGTTTAATCTGAGCATGAATATATATTTTCACCTGATCTGCACATGGCTTCATTGGAAGTACTCCTATACTTAAAAGGGATTCTTTCGCCTCTTAGGGTAGAGTAGGGTAGGAGAATAAATGAATAAAGCAGTTACAATGCTATTAGGGTTTTGAATTTTAAATAATGCCTATTAAAACTACTTTTGATCCACATTAGTTGTTAACACACACACTTGTGACAAATATTATTGAGTACAATTCGCTCGAATACCTCATGATTTTGCAAAAAGTAACCATGATTAATCGCTCTAATGAGTTGTCGTCTCGAATATATATTTTCAGTTTCTCTTAGATGGTACTATTGGAAACCCCCTATGGTGGACCATTCTTGTAAATATGATAATGAACTATTTATAAGAACACTAGCATTCTTAACTTAAAGAATCTTTCGGTCATTGTTTGGGATATCTTTAACAAGTCTTTAGGGTAGAGGAATTAGCCAGCAATGATTAGTCTTTAAAAACTTTTCACGCCATCCTATACTCTTAAGGAGTAGATATGTCTCCCCACTTATTAAGTAACCTTTAAGGTTAATCGTAATTAAGTAACCTTTAAGGTTAATCGTAATTAGAGCTTACAAAGATTAGGGAAGGAAAAGAGGTCTCATGATGAGCCGATCTACCACGATTATGAGACCTAACATGCATGACATTACCGCTACTGGTCATCAAGCTAGAGTAATGGCTTCCAGTCAAAAAGCTAGAAGACGGGAGGTCTCATCATGAGTCGGCCTGTTCATCCATGTTACTTCTTGTGAGTGGCACTGCCATCAGCTGGTTACCAAGATAGGATAGTGGCCTTCATCTAAAAAGTTAAATAAGAAAAATTTGAATCTATATCTAGTAAGTGGGATAATGACATTTCTCTAGGTCAAAAGACATCCCTGTCGAGGTTATGGACACTTGTGGGCAGCAGGGCCATGTCTGTGGACCTATTAAAGTTAACTGCATACTATGATTTGCTTGGTTATCCTTCTCTTTCCATAAGGCTCATCATTTTTCATGGACAATGGTTTTAAGACGACTTGAAGATGATGCTTTGAGTTCTATCTTTCAAAAATCAAGAATCTTTGAATGATGTGGTACCCTTAGTGAAGGCAATCCTTTGTACTAGCTTAAGAGGAAGTCTATTTTTGAATCCGGATAACAACAGAATTTAGAGTGCCCGATAAAGAGGTTGCTGATTGGTATCATAACTCACTTTAATTCCTATGGTATTTGAAGTGATTAAATGCTCAATGATGACTACTCACAAGGTGTTGGTTGCCGATAATGGGTATTGATTGTAGTTGCCTCTAAATATGTGATGCATGACCTAGGTATGAGATTGTTTTAATAGGTGCAAGAATCTTGTGGTTATCTTTTTGAAATTGCACCTCTTCAGTAAAATTTGATTCTTATCATAAGACTCACTGCAAAACAACATTTTGGGACAAGGTAACAGGTATGTGCAAACACTATTTTCTCCATCATGTCTACTCTCGGTACCTGATCTTGTTTTATCATTTCACATGGTTTTAGATGTTGCAGGCAGAGGAATGCATTACAACATCAGGCATCCTCATCTTTACTTGCCAAACCCTTTGCTGACATTTCCCTACCTTATTCCATCGTTTTACAGTTTTGCTTGCACGAGGACGTGCATGAAGTTCAACATGGGGGGATGTTGAGCTGCATCTTTGTCCAAATTTTTACGATTTTTATCAAATAAATACATACTTGTACCTAGTGTTTTTGATCATTATTAATCCATTATGTTGATGATTAGAGGCATTTAGAAATATTAATTATTAAATTATAAATTCTCGTTATTAATTAATTTAAAAGGTGTTTGGTAATAGTTTCGTTAATAAATACTTTCTTGGTTGCAGGAAGGTTCGGTGCAGGAATGCATTCGAGTGTGAATTCACCAAATGAATAAAAGCAGTAGCTGGGTAGCTTAATTACTGTAGGTGAAAATATCGAATTTGCGACCAAATGGAGCAAAATCTCTAAATTCCGAGATGTGGGTTGTGTTCAGAGCAACATGTTTCCTATAACCCAAAAACCTTTTGGCGAAATTCGACTTCGTGAAAGAGCTATCGTCAGGGGAATATTCCACTGAAGACCACTCCTGAACATGAACGTATTGGGTCTCTATGAATATTGCTACTCTGGTTATGGGATTAAAAATGAATCTCAGTTTAATCTCAAGATTGGTATAGAGAAAGGTTGATACAATCATTTCTAGATGCTCTGAATGCTGGAGCTGTGCCAACAATTCTCACTTCCTGGCAGTGTTGGGGAGCGTGAATGTCGGAGAGCATACAAGTCATCTATTCAAGTATACAAAAACACATTTGATAAGTCAAAACCACCTTAGGAGTGGGCTTTACGAGAAGCACATGATATTGCATTGCAAAAGGCATTAGCCACTTTCAAGAGTATTTCAGTAGGATCCACTGCTGCAGGATGGGAACATAAGAGTATGCTTCACACTACTTTGAAGAAGCAATTTGAGGAATACAAAGCCAACGTGTTCAAAGAAGCTGAGCTGAAGTGCTCAAATTCTTGTGAAATTATTTCTAATTTGGCACACGGAATACCTCGAAAATAGTTGAAAAGAATACAATTACTACTAGAGGCTGCAATGCAAGTGCAAGGAGCTCAGTCAAAACAAAAGCAAAAGAAGAAGCATGAATTTACAAAGAGAACAAAATTAACCAATGCACATATGCCTGACCTTTTTAAATGAAAATATCCCGATCCTTGATTGTAAAGCTTCAGGCATGACAATGCACATGCCCTGACATTGTCCAAGCTTACGAAATCCCTTGAAATTCAACCACGTAGCAAGCCGACTGTGTAAGTGATCCAATATGAAGTTAAATAAAGTGGCACAAATTTGGTCACTAAGATCTTCAACTCTTGATATATTTGATACTTTTCTGGTTGTCAGCTTCGTTACTGAGACTCCCATACTTGAAATGAACTCGCAGTATGAGCTAGAAGAAACATATATTGAAGGATTTATCTCTAATGCTTACTCTTTATTTTGCCAATATGTTATTCATGACCAGTTTGTTCAGATGACTAATATTTTTGTGAAGTTAGTGGGTGCACTGCCTCAGAAGTTATTTGATTGAATGGAGAGTGCCCGCTGGGTTTTCTAAGGATGTTTTTTTAGCATATTAATTCACCCAAGCCACAGCAAAAACGAGAACCAGAGACCTCTGCCAGCAATGTGCGGAGTCAGCTAAATCCGAATTGCCTCCAGAAGCCACGAACGCATCTTCCAACAACAATAAAATCCCATGAAAAGAGGAGAAGTTTCCTGAATTTGGCATTCTATTTCAAACCAATTCTCATTCTGGAAAAATAATCTTCTCCATATTTTAAATTGGCTAAATTAAAAGCCCAAGTTTGTATCATCATCGTATATATATATATATATATATATATATATATATATATATATATATATATATATATATATATATATATCAAATTATGGGTCATTAGAATGAGGGGGTTGATCCATTAGAGTTAGGTAGCTGCGCAATAGATAGAGTAAGTGTGTGTGAGGAAAAAAACCAGAGAATGTGAAATAGAAATGAGATTGCAGAGGGGCAGTTAGCAAATTATTAGCCCATGCAATAGTTTGAGGATTTGAATTTTAAATTGTCCATTCATTTTATGGGTGTAATTATATTGCTGTGTATTGGATATGTGCACAATTTGATGCAGGTAGAAAAGATCAAATTCAAACTTGATAGGCATTATTGATCCCTGTAAGTAAACCAATATCCGTTAAGAAAAAACAAATCTGGTTGTGGCTATATCTCACGACATCGCTATGACTATGTGTATGTAAGTTTATGGCATAGAAAGCCCACGCAAGACCGTCGTAATACCAAGGACCATTAGATTCCACAGATATAGGATATTTGAGAAGGAAAACTATAAAATTAATTGTTTCTTCACCCGTATAATCATGAGGGTCACATTACTACTTTCATGCTTTTCAAAAGCCCTTTGAGTTTATTGACCTCAAACTCTAGGAAACCATGATTACTTCCGTTTATTTCTTACACGATCATGATTAAAATCAAAGTGCAACGTGGGGGTACATTACTTCTCTACTCAAACTCACAATGGAATGTCGAGGTGCCAAGTATATTACCATGAAATTCTCCAGCTCGTTACTTTCACTGTTTGACAAAATAGGATTAGTGTGATTGAAGTATAATTCTGTGTGACCTCAAAAGTGTTTTTAGGATTTAACTTATCAACAAGGGAAGCATGATCTTCATCATACTTTTTAAATGGTTGATCCTTTTGGGTAGAAACATGGTTTCTACTCGACTAGAACTGCATACATCTTGTATCATTGGTGGAGCTATTAAAAAAAAATTCATTTCCTATGTTTATTGCTTTGTCATGTTGGACATCATGACTAGCCACCTCACAATGGTGAAAATTATTATCATGCTCATTTTTTTCATGCAAATTTTTTATAGAATCTAGGACACATACATCAACACATACCAGTTCTTTGATGAGGATGGGATTTGTTGTGGGGCTATGTTGGTCAAAAAGTAGCATGTCCATCATGAACTAATATTGTGAATTTGGAGGGCCCCTTTTAGTGATATTGTTATCATCTTCAAGAGGGGTGGGAGCTTCTTCTTCTTGTAGGGCCATCACAAGGTCTTGAAAGGTGTTTTCATCCCATATTGTCTTTGGATCCCATGTTTAGCACAAAATTTATTGAAATATTTTAAGTATAATTACCCACCAGTATCATATCTAAGAGAGGCAATATGAAAACCTAACTGTTTCTCTATTAATGCTTTGAACTTTTGAAATTCATTAAACACAACATATTTTAATTATAGAAAATATACCCACATTTTTCTACTAAAATAATCAACAAACCGAAGGAAGTACCTGACACCAGTGGTTGATGTCATGTTCATTGGTCCACATATGTTTGAAAATACCAACTAAAGGACCCTCTATGCTCTCCAAGCTTGTCCTTCATAAAATGGTATTCAACGTAGCTTCCCTACCTGACAAGCTCTGCAAACTCTGTGGATCTTCTACAGAATGTTCGGAAGTCCATATACTAGTTTCTCTCATGCTAACTGAGAGAGATAGGTCAAGTTGAGGTGCCCATACCTATGATTCCATAGGGGTGCTATATTTTGCAATAAAAATTACCTTTAACTTACAATTTCTAATAAGATAAATATTCAAAAATCTTAAGATAGTGAAAGCTAAGAGATTCATGTAAAATGGATCATTATAATCTTGGAAATAGAAAGCATTCATCGTTGCATAGTTTCCCAAAAGTTCAAACAACCTCAATTATATGTTGAACCTACCACTTAATTTGAGGTTCAAATCCTAAGCCATAAAATATTCAAGTGCAAAGGTGAAATAAGGAAGGTGCGAGTCACTATAGGAGATGAATGTTTCTTTTCAAATTTCTTCTTCCTTCAACTAGAGGAAATGATGAGATCCTAGGAGTTTAAACTTTAGTGTTTTCAAACCTTGGGAATATATGACATGAATCATATGAAATGTTTTTTTCCATTAAGCATGAGGGTAGAATTATTAACTTCAATGGTATTTAACACAATTCCTCTAGATTTGTCTCTTCAAATGTGAGGGCACCCACTCTCATAAAGGACATGTTGGGAGTTTAAACTTTAGTGTTTTCAAACCTTGGGTGCATATGACATGAATCATATTAAATGTTTATTTCTATTAAGCATGAGGGTAGAATGATTAACTTAAATGGTCTTTAACACAATCCCTCTAGATTCATCTCTTCAAATGTGAGGGCACCCACTC
The DNA here is from genome assembly GCA_034641835.2 of Pinus albicaulis. Classification (NCBI taxonomy): domain Eukaryota; kingdom Viridiplantae; phylum Streptophyta; class Pinopsida; order Pinales; family Pinaceae; genus Pinus; species Pinus albicaulis. The sequence goes on along the minus strand of CM076570.1, from coordinate 645,112,091 downwards.
TCATCTTCACATTTACTGATATTAGCCTTTAGGAAAAGATAAGAAAATATAAACTGGACTAATGTATCAATCCATGTGAACATGATACCCATTTTCTCTCTCACACACTCAATGTGAAAATTTTTTCTCCTAAAGGACATGATTTGGGCAGTATATTAGCTGCCTAAAAAACATAGGTTCGAGTCAATTATTCATGCAACATGATACCAAGAATTTGCTAAGTTGTCTCCTACTGATATGCTAAATTGGTCAGCATCAGTTCAAAAATTCTAGATGACTCTCATGGTGTTGCAATGTTATTTAATCTTACAAGTTGGCATACTTTCTTAGTCCCACAGTGCTGAAAAAATTTCCTCAATTATTAATCTTAAAAAATCCCAATAATGGGTGAACATGGATATGCTAGCTTGAATTTTCTCACATGTCTTCCATCTCACTTAGACACTTATTTTGGGAACTCTTATACATTTACTATGTCAGTTTTCTAAGGCCTAAGACGGGCAAAATAAATAACAAGTGTGTGCAAGAAGCAACACACTTGACTAGATTGAAATTAGCCTAGTCTTATGATGGATGTACATTTTAAGGGCTTCTTCCCTAATTCAAAATCACTGAAGATATATAAAATAACTATTTCATTTGTCCTACAATTCCACTAGTTCACATGTCAAGCTTCTCTGCAAATCTCTTTTGTTGCATATGATAGGCCTCTAAATAGACTAAGCTTGTACTAGAATAATGCAAACATGACCTGCAAGTCACCACTGTGTTTTGGTTTTTGAAGGTTGCTGTATTATTGACTGACTAGTGAAGTATCAACCAGTGTATAAGTTTCAAGCTTTGGAGAAGTCACAATATATATTATAATTTTGTCTTGCAGATTGGCCTCTTGACCAATTTTTTCTAGGAATGCCTCTTATGAAAAAATAAGTTCTTTCCTAATAGGTTATGACCCTTTGAAAATACCAGGTTCACTAGAACATTGGAAGCAAATATTTGATGCACGCATCATGCTACCACTACAAGCCATTGCAGAAAATAGAAACCAAGGTGAAAAAGGGTCTACAACGACATTGTAGACGTGTTACAGTGACAAACTTTCTTGAATGTCTATTCTCCAACATCCATAGCATTACCAAAAATAATCATAGTTTGTATTTAACTCCAAATAATATACATTCCAATAAGAATTTTTCAATCAAAGTTTTACCTTGTGTCAATGATTTTCCTTATGACCTACTCTCATTTTCAGTCAAAAATTAGATTTCGTATATTGATGACGTTCCTACTGTAATATGACCAAATATCGGGCAACTATCTCACTGTAAATGAGCAGTGTACCCAAATAATAAAGAAAATGAAAATGATAGTAGATATTGCAGGGTAAGCAACTAAATAGGTAGTATGCATGATATGCTATTCTATAATTCACTACTTTTCCCATTTATAAAATAGTTTCTACAACAATTCCGCTGCATATTAGTTCTTTATGTTGCTATTTATTGAGATTTTGGCTCATGCGGGGATTACAATCAGCCTTCCCGCAGGAGATACATATGGCTTATGCAATTGGCATACCATTGATGTTACTGTAACTAACATTTACTGATAAGAAGTTACAATTGAAACATTGAATTTACTTGTTTTGTATTCCTAATTATTATGTATGGCATATATAATACCATCTGTCCATTGGGATTCATACATGACCAAATGAAAAAGGCTTTAACTGTTGCTAAATGAAAAAATGTGGCAGGCTGGGATTGGATGGATTTTGAGCAAATTATAATGAAAAATAAAAAAGTGAAGGCCTACACCTCCAGTGCAGTGACAACAGGGTTTCCTATTTACAATCTTCTAGAGTTATTATTATTATTATTTGTTCATTTCTTTCTGACTGTTTCTCCCTGGTCAAGGTGTTTCTCGAGTTTGTCAGCTTTGAATGCTAAACACTCTACTTGATGTCTTGCAGTGGAAACATCTCACATCTTAGCATAGGTCCAAGATCTAGTTCTAGTACAATATCGAAAATTGTGGAAGATTTGGTAAGTGACTGCTACTGAAGGCCTTGCCACTGTGACCCAAGTGCTATTTGGCCACAACTAGAAGGTTAGTGCATTGGGCAAAAGAGAATGTTGTGTGCGTTGATGCTACACATAGGGCATCTTTTTGCAAGCCCTTTTTCCCATCATGTGCAAGAGCAGTTTGTATCTACAAGATGCACATAACATTCTCTTTGCCCAATAAAATAACCTTCTAGTGTTGCATGAACTTCTAGCCTCTTTAGGCTAAGGAACAGTCCAAAACTTTTTCACTCTTAGTTCGTATTTATCCTATAAGTTTAGTATGATTGCAAGACTTTTTCCTTCACATTCCTTCTCAATGTTTCTGCCATAGCCTCAGAGCTACTCAGGTTTGGGGTTGTTCCGTAGATATATCTTGGGGTTTGGACCAACCTCCTCATCTGTTGGCAACATTTCTATACCTCCAGCAGGTATATCACTTATCATAGGCATTTTTGTTTCTCCAAAATGCCGTTACTCTCGCAAAAGGGTGCATTCTAATTTAAGATTCTTTCTCCCACAACTCAACATGCTGTGTGTAATGTGGTGCCTGTTGGGTGATTTCGACGGCTTCTACAAAATAGTTACTAGACAATGTTTCTAACCTCTTAGGAAGGAGCTACTTAGCGGTGGCTGCCTCTCTGACAATTGTTGGTATTGATTGTTCATTAGTATATTGAAAAATTCATCGTCGGGGATTAATGTTTCAATTTTATCAAGTGTCTCTTGTTTCATATTCAACACAAGATGGACTTTGCATGCACTCAGTTCATTGTAGCAAGGATTTTTGGCTTGCCTTGAATATTGAAAGCAAGTTATAGAAGCAATCCCTAAATATGGAGCATCATTGACAACAATTCAAGCTCCTCTTAGTGGATGTTTTCTAATCCCTCTTCTTCTGCTCCTTCCCCTTGTCATCTTCATTTGTTTACAAGGCATGACAAAGATACCCATAAGTCTAAATTTTAGCCCAAAAGCAATTGTAATTATAGTGGAAATGTTACGAGAATATTGTTATTATCATTATGCTCTGCCCATTCTAATGAGGGATGTCTTAAGAAAAGAGTTCTCAACACATATTTGGCTGAGCAAAAGGAAGGAGAAGGTTAAAGTGATTATAGTCAACAATCCCAATTACATGAGTGGTTGTTGTGGACTTCCCAATCCATGGTGGGAATGCCTCTGCTACTAAGCACAGTAATTCTAACAATTAAAAAAAAAATAGAAAAACAATTTTAAGCCACAATTAGTCTTAATCATCATTGACTACTTCACTTTAGAGAAGGATGCTTTGTTTGTGCAAAACTATTGCATTATAGTTAATGGTAGTGATAAAAATATTATTTCACAAGATCATGTGGCTTTTCTTAATTTTCCTTCAAAATGTTAACCTCGGTATAAAATTTTAGGGTTGGATGAAGGATAAGGAATCGATGCGAGTTATGAAGGTCCGTCAATTCACTTTTGCTATTGACCACTCTTTGATAGTATTAAGTATGATGGCGCCCTTGTTGACTGTCGTGGTCTTATTCCTTGGAAGGTTTTATCAACACGATTGCCATGCAAGCTATTATACATTATCTTGAAACTTCCCTATTTTTGCAGAGAAGTTAGCGTCATGCTAGTGATTAATTTGAAACTGTATTTTAGTGGAAAAATTCATTGTTTTTTGGTGGAATAGTTCATAATTTATTCTGATCTTTTTTTGCAAGTGTACTAGTCACGATGATAAATGTGTGGTTTACTTTAGAGGGTTCTCAATTCTTTCTAGATACGCTTTTCATCATTTGCTTTGAATACTTCTCTAGTGCTCCTAAGGTCCATGTTGTTATGTTTATTGGTTGTTTCTGTGGAAAATTTTTGCTGAGGTTCTGCAAGGTAAATCCAAATGCAAAACATACTATTTTACATATTGATATTTGTTCAAGACATTCTTGTGTGATACTTGAATTTCATAAATCTAGATTTCTGTTTCGTTATCTATATCAATATATAAGAATAGGCCCATGGATCGTTCATATTTCTCAAACTGTGGAGTTGTTCCTTTCCTGTTGCACGTTCTTTTATATTGTATGTCACTAGTACATTTGGTCAAAATTCCGACACTTTAGTTCCGACACTTTTGACGTATTGTCGGAAATTTCCCCAATTTTTATTAACTTTTCAAATCCTGCCCATAATTGTCACTATACCGACGTTTGCAAACAAGTGTCATTATTGCAACGTTTAGGATAAGTGTTAGTCTTTCGACGTTTGGAGAAACATGTCAGTATTGCGACGGTTTGGAGAAAAGTGTTGGTATTGCGACGTTACAGAGAGAACTATCAGAATTGCGACGTTAGGAAATAAGTGTCGGTATTGCGACAATGTTTAGACAAGTGTTGGTAATGCGACGTTAGAAAGAGTAGTGTCAGTATTGCAATGGTTGATGGTTAGTGTCGGTATTGCGACAGTCGAGACAAGTGTCGGTATTGCGACATGTGTGACGTTTCGGAGGCAAGTGTTAGTGTTTAGCAACAATCTTAGGGTTTAGGGTTCAGAACAATGATTACGAGACTGCCAACTTCATTACCTCAGTTCACACTAACCTCAACCACAGTTTGTGGATTTGGTATAGCTCTTTAACCATGGTGAAGTGAATGATAGCGTTTAAATAGAACAATATATAGAACAGTTCAAATCCCAAGCAATCTTATTTCAGAGGGATTTGCAGTAGAATAGACCCCAAATGGTCAATCTATTACTCTCTGGAAGCAAAATGATGGTCTTTGGCTATAAAATGGAGCCAAAATTGCTGGCTTATTTATGGAAAACACTGGATTCTTAATGTTAAAAAAGGGGAAAAGGAGATGTGAAAATCGTCCACGAGTGGAGAGTGGTAGGCAAAGAGCGCGAAATTTTTTGGGGAAAAGGTTGGTTGATTTTGGTGAATTTTGATGTAAGCTTTTCCAATCTTTGCATTCCTCAGAGCAATTAGAGAAAAAGAATTAAATCTACGTTTAAATGTACTGAAATGAATGGATAAGTGTAAAGGATGTTTAGTTTTTATATGAAATTTGTACATGAAGACTTATGATCCCGGCAGTGCAGAAGAGAAATCGATTCATGTATTTTTCATGTAATTTAGTAGGATCCGATAGTAATCGGTTGAATTCTAGTTTGTTTGGCGTTTTTGGAAGAGGCTTAGCGGGATCCAGCGTTCCTTTTCATAGATTGACAAAAATGAGCTAGATAGTCGAGTAAATGATCAGATTAAGCGGTTAGCTAGGATGAATCGAGGTGATTTTTAGTAGTCTGGGCTTATAAAAAGGTGCATTTAGGTGTTTTTGCCGTGAAAAGATCCAATCTAGTTGCATTGCAAAAAATCAAGTCAAATAAACAAGATACAGCAAAGAGAAATGATTAGTTTCATGCCTCGTCAGGGTTGAAGAATTTTTATTTTCTGTTAGTTCTCTGTCATTTTTTTTTCTAGATTAGTTGATTTCTTTAAGATAATAAATTAAAATGATTGCATTTGCCGGATTTTGCGGTGCTGAATGGCTAGATCCTTCATTTGGCGCCAAAGATGGCCAAGATTTTTTTAAAGAAATGTTCTTATTTTGCCTTTCTTCTCATGCAAATACTTCTCTAAATATTCAAGCTATGCACAAACATAAAAACCTCTACTGTAGCTAAGGAAACTATCATAATATGTCCTTCAATGAGTCCTTCAATGGCAGGAGGGATGAATTTCAGCTTGATGTCCTTCAATGAGTCCTGGCAATGGCAGGGGGATGAATTTCAGCTTGATGTCGATTCGCCTCTTGGTAAGTTTTCAGGGCAAACCTCTGCTTTGCAGATTGGTATGTTGATTTGACTTCAAAGTGGGCAATCAAAATTATTGATTTTGTATTCTTGAGAGTATGCATTCATCTTTTGGTGGGTTTGTAGCAAAATCTGAGCCACGCTAAGTGTTGGTGTGAAGTCTGATTCTCATACCTATTTTTCCTCTGCCAACTTGATTTGAACTTCAAGTAGGGGCAACTTTACCCATTTCCCAGCCTCTTCGTACGTTTGTAGGAAAATCTCTGCCTATGCTTGTTGATGTTGTAAAACCCAAAATCTGGGCATTTTTTCCAATGCAGTGTTCATCTGAGTTTCATTACTGACTGTACCATCTAAACATATCTACCATTGTGATTGTCAATGTGATGTCCAAAATTTCAAAGAGTTTCACCTCTGTTATGACCTCTCTTATGATATAAGATTCCACCCACTGACACCAACATTACCTTTTTTAGAGCCTATAAAAAATATTTGTCTCCCAAAACACTACACCTTCTTTTGCCTCTTGAAAAGTTAGCAGAAAATCTCTACTGTTTCAAAACTTGATCGATTTTGTAAATCTCAGAACATTTTTGTGACGATATGAATTCCAATCGTGAAGCCTTCAATATTGAACTTAAGCACCTGAAATATGCTATCAACCCAAAAGACCATTGCATTTCAGACTTTTGGTAGGTTTTCAAAAAGTTTGATATACTTACTGTAATATCAACTATAAAGATATTAGTGTTTTTTCCCCAAAATCTCAAACAGTTTCATCGCTGTTCTCTTATAAGATTCCACCCACCGACACCAACATTACCTATTTTAGAGCCTATCAAAATTATTTGTCGCCCAAAACACTACACCTTCTTTTGCCTCTTCAAAAGTCAGCAGAAAATCTCTATTGTGCCAAAAGCTGACCAAATTCTTTAATCTTAAAACATTTTTGCGATGATATGAATTCCAATCGGGAAGTCCTTATCACTGAAATTAAGCACCTGTAATATGCTATTAACCAAAAAGACTTCATTGCATTTTCAGACTTTTGGTAAGTTTATGATGTCAACTCTAAAGATATTAGACTTTTTTCTTCTCTGTTATGTTGATGTGGATTTTAACCAGGGAAATCAACATGACTACCTCTATATTTTGACCACAAGAAGTACGTGGACAATAAAGCATTGAACCAATCTTAATCTCTTGGCATTTTCATAAACAACCTCTGCAATGCTTGATCACTGATGTCAGTTTGAAAATGTCTGAGATTCTATGGCTCTAATGTCATTGCTGTAAGGTATTAACCAAATATATTTCACAACTCTAAAGATATTAGACCATTTTCTACTCTGTTATGTTGATGTGGATTTTAACCAGGGAAATCAACAATACTAACTCTATATTTTGACCATAACAAGTATGTGGACAATAAAAAATTGAACCAATCTTAATCTCTTGGCATATTCATAAAAAATTAGTTTGAAAATTTCTGACATTTTTTGGTTCTAATGTCATTGTTGTAAGGTATTATTAACCAAATATATTTAGCAACCTTTTTGGGGCTTTGTGCATTGTACATCTGTGGAAATGTCTATACTTTTGTTGTTTGTTGGCGTGTCTTTAAGATCTTCATCGCTTTCCATCACTCATGTTGTCAATTTTGAATAGCAAAGCTTGTGCTACTGAACCATGTGTAATATATAACTAATCCAAACTTTTCTTTTTACTTATTCGGTTCTCTAGGAAAGATTGTGGAGAAATCCTTTCTCTACTGATTGTTGATATAAATTCATTTTCACCTTTGCTATATTGATGTGAATAGGGAGTTTGAGACTACTGCAGCACTTCTTTTTTCTATTTCTTGAGCACCTAAAATACATTAGGGAGATAAAAAGCAAGAGTTCAGTTAACTAGCAATTTCTTTAGCATAAGAGTGTATAAAAGGCTTCCTTAATATTAAGATTTTGAGGATAAATCTGCAATATCAAATATCTATCAGCAACTCCTCATTTATGTAGATCTAAATGTTCTATTTGTTGCTTCTTATTCAGCAATTTCACATGTCTTATGGGATGATTTGACTAGAAGTAAAGAAGAGTCACGGAATTTGTTTGAATCAACTCCTGCTAAAGACTGTATGGAGTCTAAACTTGTTCCGACTTCCATGGCCAAACAAGGTGTTGTTGATTAAAGTTCAGTAGCACCTCAGCTTTGTCATCTCGTGATATTTAAATATTGGACCATTTCTAAGCTAAGGTTTTGGGCCTTACTTATAGCAACTTATTTCTTTTCAGGTTATCAAGAACCAACCTCTTCGCCCCCTGCAGTGCAGAGAGGTGCAGATAGTCCCCATTCAAAAAGACGCAGAATGCTGCATTTTACTGATCCTACCATATGAAATGAACATACTGAGCCCGGATTTGCAATAGTTGAGGTGGATTTATATGATTTTTTTATATTTTTACACACATGCAAGTTTGAAGGAAAAAAACAGGCCTGACAGAAAAAATATATTCCTGCTACATAACTAGATAATATTGTTAATGCATATGGCATGGATTTTCAATGCTAACAGAAACACAGGACATAATGTGTAAACCATTTTTTAAAAATTTCATTACAGTAAAAAAAAGAAATTACTTTTTTTACATGGCTATTTGCACTTGATGATTTCTTCCCACTACTACTTTGTCAAAAGAGTCCTAAAACTGTTCTGCATATCTGTTTACATGACCCTGTTATAACAGGCATTCAATTTCTTCAATAGAAGGTTCATATGTTTCGAATCTGTTCAAAAGTTGAAACAAAAAAAATACCTTGACATAGCACTACAAATTTTCCAAAAGAAGTCCAAAATTACAACATTAATTCTGCCCAGCCAATTTGTTGTTATAGAAATTTACATCAGAGGAAAAAAATATGCAATCACATCTGTATTCTGTATTAAGCTGTAACTCTGCGGTATATCAGAGAAAAGTGATATGAAACGTCCTGGATCATATTTTCTCAGCAGTCCATGATGTGCCCAGATATGCCCTGTATCGGGAGCCATCTGCACACCCAATTTTGGTGAGGCGTTAGTAGTGCAAGTCCTCTCTCTGAATTCATGAAAGAAAGAAACTTCATTTATTGAGTTTTTTAAATTGTTGATTTCATCAACTATGACCCTCAAATGAAAGTTCCTCATAGCAGAAAGACTTGTTATTCGATCAATTAGAACTTTACTTGCAATTTCTGAGTTCTTTTATCTTTTTTCCACAGCTAATATCAAACTAGTTTCAAAGCAATTAGTTTTGCCCTATTGTTTGTACTTTTGTCCGGTCGTGCTTTATACTCCAGTATCTAGACTCAGAGCTTGTTGCAGTATCCATCCTCCCTTGGATCAGGAGGTGGATTCATGTCTCGGATGGATCTGCCACCGATCCTCAGGCAGAACTGCAGTTCCGAAAATCGAAACTTTGGTTCTACCAATTTTTTTGGTTCTTAGAAAAATGGGACCATGAAGGTTCAGTGCATGGTTCCATTTCTCCAATCTGCGGTTTTTCCACAGATCCCACGTGATTACACCACAGATTGTGACTGCATCCGAGAGAGATATGGATGCTTCCGCGGACTTGGTTTTTTTATTTTTTTTGGTGGACTTGACTTGGGTTTTCTAACTGTTATGTGAGGAATTATGCTTCCCGAACACTCCCAAGGTGCTTTCTTGATGCTCCCTATACGCTTCCTAGATGATCCCTAATGGTAATGTTAAATTAATTTTCATCTTTTTACTTAAATTTTTAACACTATCATGAAATGACTCAAAATCTTTGGGAGTGGTTCCAACCTCATCAGGCTTCATGTGGAGAAAATAGAATTTCATATCTCATTCAAAATTCAGAAGACTTAACAGTTTTCAGGATTTTAGGATAAATGGGACATTTCATTAGATTATATCATGTATGAGGGTATGTGATTGGAATTTAATTAAGAGCACCAAGTCCTATATGTACCCCAGTGTTGGTGGCGTTGATTGTTGAACTCCTTTGTCACGGCCTTAGCAAAAATGTACCCTTCACTGAAGTCAAAATCATTGATCAGGCATGCTAAGCTTTCTCTACCATATTATGAGGCTTGGATTAGGCCATTTGATCAAAATTGGGCAATGTTGACTAATATCCCTAGAGATCAAATTAGAGGCAAAGGCTAGACAAGAGGAGAGAAATCTAGCTTCTAGGTGTTTGATGCTCGAATAATCATGCCGGAGGCATTCTCTTTGTTGGCTTTGGGTGAGCAAACACTATTCACCCCAGCCAATGAGAAGTCTTTCTTATTTCCCTTCTAGCCAATAAAAATTAGACACGTGGCACCTCCTCAGACCAATCAAAATCTTCCATTTGCCCCTTTTACCGACTGTTAATTTTTGTCTGTCTGTCCAAGGGTTTGCACGACAAGGCTTCGACCTAGAACTGGACAACAGACCTAGAACTGGACCGCCCCTTCCTTGCCATACTCATATTCATCCTCGCTCACGCCATACGAGAGCTCAGCCATTGCCTGCTCCGTGTCTCAATAAATGCAGAGGGATTATTTTCTGGGTTAACACCTGGGGAGCTTATTACTTCGATTTTCAATCTCCTTCTTGTTTCCTGTGAGCCAGTCGAGGATCTAGGCATGAAGGCTCTGAAATCACCTCTAATGGAGTATGCGCCTTACAGAGTGACGATTCTCAAAGCCATGAAGCAGACCGCGTTTTCTCATTTATGCGCTGAAGAGAACGTCGCAGAGGCCTCGGATACATTGAATAGATGTGGGCGCTGGGTTTGAAGGGAATTCTTGATTACAACTTAGAAGATGCTGTGAATAACGCAGCCTATGATGCCAATATTTGCCAGTTTCTTACCACCGTCCAGTCCATGCCTTTGCTTCCACCTGGATCAACAAGTAACTCATCTTTACCTCCTTTCAATCCTCTGTCAAGTTATTTGTCCAAAATTTTCTGCTAACTTCAGCGGATTTGGTGTTATAGGTAAGTTTTGCTTGTGTGAAAATCATGGTCATCTGTACTCTTGCTCTTTTGGAAAGAATCAACCACTTGCTAAGATGGTAGCACAGCCATCCGGCCTTCAGCCTGCCCTGGAAGGTAGAGGCTTTGCATGTTCTTTCTCTGTCAAGCCCTACTTACCACACATGCTCTGAGCCTGAGCCCCATCGAGGAAAACGATCTAATTTGAGCGGAGCAAAGGCTGTTTCAACTCTGCCGAGCATGCGAGGCCGTTTCGCTTCCTTTACTGGTAGATGTAGAATACACGGCCGTTCAACTTGCCATTGATTACTTTATTTATAGAGAATTTGTAGAATACAACAAAGATCGCGAGCCTCTGGTGTACGGGACTATACAAGCTTACTTGAAAGATGCTTTGCCTCGTCTGATTGAGGCATCCGAAGCAGCTAAAAAGCAGGGCATTTCAATGGCTCTGAAACTTGTGCGGGCCGCCTACATCACAAGAGAAAGTGCCAAGGCAAAATCATTGGGCGCCCCTTCCCCTGTACATTCTCTGATTACGGACACACACAACTGTTACAACACCTGCACTTCATTGATGTTGGAGAAGGTTTCTAAAGGTGAAGCATCACTGCTACTAGCTACACACAATTTCAAGTCTGGTAAGCTTGATTTCAGAATTTCATTATTATTGTGTTTACATCAGAATGATCAATTATGGGGTTTGATTCATTATTTGTAATGGCAATGATTAATCAGCAAAATTGGCCACTGGTAAAGCTGAAGAATTGGGAATTATGAAAAGAGGGCAGAGCGGGTTACAGTTCGCTCAATTGAAGGGCATGTCGGACAGTCTATCTCTGGGTTTGGTCAAAGCAGGATTCGAGGTTAGCAAATATCTTCCATTTGGACTAGTGGAGAGTGCAATGCCTTATCTCATCAGGAGAGCCGAAGAAAAACACGGGATGCTTGCTGCAACCTTTCTGGATATTGAGCGTCTCCAGCAAGTTATCTGCGCTATTCATATTAATTAATTTATGTGTGTCCGTAATCTGATTTAGGTGCTGCACTGCACTATATTCTATCATGCAATTTATTGAGACATGGAAAAATAAATTTCTTTGGAGGTTATGCTGTTTGTTTTATCCTTTACTTGAAATAGCTAATGAGTTGCATCGAAAAATTAGTTGATGATCAACTGTGATAAAATTTAAAGTTGCTATTGGGATTTTATATATCTGAAAACAATTGTGATTTAGTTGTAGTAATTGTTGATTCAGTTTAGGGTTGCATTATATGAAATTTTTCTGGTTTACATGCTGCTTTGGCCTGCTTTCTGTCAAGTCAGTTTGTTGAGATGGGGAAACTAAATTTCTTCAGAGGCATTGCAACATTCTTTGATCTTTTCTTTTGGATTTTGTTTTGCCTCATTGTCTCTCTTGTAGAACCTCTTTTCCAGCTTATGCTCTCTTCCTGCTTCTTTTCTCGGAGACACATTTAGCACTTCAATGGACACTATTATTTCTTTTATTTTTGCAGTGGTCAAGAGGCTCATAACACTACTGTTCACTTATATCACTGTACTTTTTTTTTCATTTGTTGTTTTAGCGGAGATTCTCTTACCACTTGCGATGTTCACTTATGTCATTTTACTTTTCTTGTCACTAGTTGACATTGACATCTAAATATAAATTCAAATTTTTTTCTTGAAATAGCTGATGACTTGCTCTTCATCTGACATAAAATTTAATAACTGCAATGAACTTCAATTTGCTATAATAATTCTATCATTCTGAAAATAGTTGTTATAATTCATTCAGATATATATGATCATACAAAATTTGCTAATAATGCAAAGTTTGGTATCAGGTCCACTAAGAAGGAATTAAGTACTTTATAGATGATCACATAAAGGTCTCCAATCATGCAAATTTTTCCACCTGGGTCACCAAGCACAACAACTAACAGATTGTAGTTTAAAAAAATTAAGTTGTCAATGGCAGTCATCGACATACTTTTGATCTTTTACAATTGTTGATGTAGGGAGAACCAAGTTTCCATTTGTATGGATTTATTATGTGCATAAAAACACACTTGAAAATATGGCTGAGTTTAACGAGTAAATATGGATGGAACCTCCAGGGGAGCCTTGGAGCAGAGTCGTTCCACTTGAGAAATCATCAGTTCAAGGAATAGTTTCCTATTTGGGAGCATGGGTGCCATACATTCCAGTAGGGTGAATATATCCCTGGGACAAGTACTCCTCTCAAAATTCTTTGGAATTCTGTCAATACTTGCTTACTTCCCAGAGTACTAGTGAGTACTCACTGAGTATGCACATTGCAAAGTATCCCCAAATCAATACTCAATATATTCCTCGATAAATTTTCTTGCTGTAAAATGATTTAGCTTGAACTATTTTTTGGTATTGTGAAGTATGCCGAGAACGTTTTGGCTAAGTATGCTGGGAGTTTTCCCAGCTAGTACCTCTTGGCTTTTCTTTAAGAATGTCATATTGTTAATACTATGGAACTGGGTCCTCTGATTCAAGGTTTTTTGGAGCTCATTAATTTAGAGGTCCCTTTTGAGTTCCTCCACAATCCAATAGCCAAACTATCAACAAGTACTTTAGCAGGGGATGTCGTTTTGCTTTAATTTTTGACAATAAATCTACAAAATATGTATTTTGTCAAATTCATCCTATCTCAGTATGGAAATCCCAAAATTATGTTCTTGAACTTAGATAGAAGATGAAAATAATGTCTTTGCTGTATGAGCAACTGGATTGGAGAAAACCTTTTATCCTTCAAATATTTTCTAAAATCCTCTACAGGATCATGTAAAGGTTTAATGTGGGTCCAAAAGGTTCGATCAAAGAGGAGGATGCTACTTTCAAAGGGCATGAGTGTATTTGGATAAGGATGCAGTCAATTTCCTTGAGTACGCCATTCATGGTAGCATTGGGGAAAGAGCCCAAACAACTACATTCAATTGCATATAGAGTTTTATTTTGTCTTTCTCCTTTAGTTTTCCTTGTCAGTAGTCTAAATATTGATCGAATATTCTTATTCATTTAGAGATATGGCTCTCAACCAAGGGCAGTAGCCTGATGTTCACCTGTTCATATGCCTAATTTTACTTGATTTATGTTTCTGGGATCTGAACATTAGGGTAATTATTTTTTTTGTAGGAGACATCAAGTTTGGCATGTGTCATACTATGTGGTGAATTGGAACCATCATGAATTGGTTCTGCCAACCCAAGCAGACTTACATGTCTATGTCCACAGGATGAGTAAGGAGGATTTGGATGCAATCACCAAATCATTGGAGCAACAGTGGCTCACCACGAAACCAAACTCACATTGGAATGGCACATTCGTGATAAACTACAATAAGATCTCAATTGACCTAAATATATTTTAGTATGAGCTTAACTCACCAATGTTATGATGTAGCTTGCTCAACATCGACAAATTTTGGTTTTCTTCGTGCATTTTCAAAATGCATTGTAGGTATAAATTCTTGGATAACTGATACAATAACAAAAGAGAAAGGAAATAGAGAGTTGAAAGAGGGTGAGAATTTCAACTGTATGTATACTCTTGCAATCTTCGGGTACTAGACAGCAGTAAATATGGTAGAAACTTCAAAGTAGTGCCATGATTGGACATGAAGGATAAGAACACACTTGAAAAAATTAATTTAGAAGACAAGCTCTAAAAATGAAAATGTCACAGTATTTACTATCAGCCTGTGACATAGGCTACTTTCCTTTGTTGTGATAGGCTACTTTCCTATACTATATACTGGATATTATCAGTGTCACAGTAAATACTATATAATATCCTAGAAGATAATTGATGACAACCATTTAAGAATAAACCTTCTTCTCGTCTTCTTTTGACATCAGATATACCTCTGGTGTAAATTACTCTTTTCAAGTGAATAACCAAGGATCTAAATGTCACAGTATTTACTATCAGCCTATGACATAGGCTACTTTCCTTTGTTGTGATAGGCTACTTTCCTATACTATATACTGGATATTATCAGTCACAGTAAATACTATATATTATCCCAGATGATAATTGATGATTTCCATATAAGAATAAACCTTCTTCTCGTCTTCTTTTGACATCAGATATACCTCTAGTGTAAATTACTCTTTTCAAGTGAATAACCAAGGATCTAAATGTCAGTTAGTGGCTGAGTGATAGGTAAACCACATATCCATTCACAAATTTTGAGGATTATAATCTAAGGAAAATATCAAATATAATTGATAAAAGAAATTGTCAATTGGATTTAGCTCAGGTGGTTGAGAAGGACAAGTGGCATCTTCCTCACCCAGGATCAATTCATGCAAGTGACATGTTGAGTTTTTAGCGTGTAAATTGTTGTATTAGCCTCGAGATTTGAATAATCCCTTTTACCCTGGGAACCATCCTTGGAATGAGGGAAAGTGTTTGGTAGGTTTCCTTGGGACATGTATTTCAGAGAGATGAAATGTCTAAATTTAAAAATATTCAGGACAAAAAAAATACGGAAACGAATGTCCAGATCAAGTTCTGCTATTCATGAAACATGAATAAACAAATCAATAAATGCTATATAAAAAGCAAAAGTATTACATTTAATTTTCCATATTAATAAAGATCAGAACAATTCTAGGTGGGTTATAAGGGAAAATATGCTTTTGTGAACAAAAATAATTTCATGTTCATGAATATTAAATTTGTGGCAGTGACAAAAAATACCAGATTGATAAAGGTGTCTACAAAAGAAAAATAATCTTACATGAAAGATGTATCCCCACTCCCCGACGTTACTTTGAACCTCTCAGTGCAAATGCTAGTTAATCTTTGATGTACAATGGATGCCATATCTATCTTCATTTATGTACAAACACACATGTTTTCATATCTTCTACAACTAATTTGGTATTTTTGATTTTTTTTTTTTTTTTTAAATATAAATGCATATATATATAAACACTTTCAAGACGCTTCACTTCCTAGATTTTTGGAAAATGAGGTATTGGAGAGGTAAATCCCCTCTGCGGACAGAGGCGATCCCTACTAGCCCAGATTGGGTCTAGCAACAACTGAGTCACGCTAATACGCAAGTTCCTAATTGAAAAAGACCAAGATGCGACAAGAGGCCTACCTTAAGTCCTACGCTGTCGTCGTTTGTGGAGAAGATGGCACTTCCGTCCCTTGCTTTGGCAGATCACAATTCTCTCGCTCAATGCGATCGAACACCTGCACGTACAAGAGGAAACAACAAACAAACAAGTGTAAAACCTAATACATGAAATTATGTATCAGTCAGAGAAGATACAACTCATAACATAAAACATGAAAATCTGAGTGGAACCATAATCAAAGTCGTTTATTATTAATCAGAACAAAGAAAGATACAACCTGAGCTCTGATGCTGGATCTTTCTTCAGCAAGTCGATAAAGGAGTACGTCTCGGTAAAGCTCGTCGGGACAAGGACAAGTCTCTCTCTCTTCGGCTGTCTGACGATAATCTCCTTACAATTGATTTAGCTCTATTCAGGCTAGCTTGCAAAGGGAAAATGACAAGCTTATATAGATGGTGGAAGGGGAGTTGGGATCCCTACAATGGTGGGATTGGCCCTATCCTCAAGGAAGCTTCCATGATAGGTGGAAAACCACTTCCCCTACATGGAGATCCGGAGCCAAACCTCCCAACTCGTTTTAGAGACTCATTCAGGAGTTGATTGGAATCAAACTTCCGCCATTTATTTTTTAAAAACACTCCTTATTAAGCCTGGCGCACAATGGGATAGAGTGTCAGTTGGCGCGCCCTCTTTGGTGGATTTCCCCCATTGGCGCGAGGGCTAGAATGGCTAGTCACGCCAAGGCTAAAAAGGTTATTTTTAGGGCTTTTCACAGGAAATTGTCTTTAGGGGAATGATTGTCCTTGTCAAGGGGGATGCCATGAAAGTGGTTTCAGGTCATGTCACTGCTCGTAGGTCACGGAATAAGCCATCCAATGTGCGGGATGGGGGATTGCAGGGATGGTGACAAATTAATGTGTAACAGATGCCCCCTAAAGCATGAGGCCCGGAAGAGAGAGAGGGGTGAAATTCTTTACGAGAACGTGTCCAACTGAAAACACTACCATTGGAAAACCTGCGTAGACAAGTACAACTAATATCTCAAATACACGATATATGCGGTATGGGTGCAGCCATCCATAACAGAGTATACAATAATCAAGATCCAAGGCATGGACACAGCCATCCAGTAAGGATCGATAAATAGACTCAGGTATGGTTGCAGCCATCCAATCAATGAGTCATGTAACCAATCATAATAATCCACAAAATCGCAGCCTGGATTCTAACAAAATCCAGGGTCTTGCGCTCCATCTTGACTCGAACAAAGTACAAGTTCAAGCATGTGAATAAGTGAACTGAAGTCGAACATGCAAGAACATCGTCTGATTACCAGCCAATGATGAAAGCTGTTAACAGACGTGAGAGGAACCACCAATAATGACAATGGCCCTCAAGGTACTATAGGTACAATCCACGGAATGTGAACAATGAGCTGGCATCGAACACCCGCAGAATCATTCGATCAAAGGTCAATGGTGAAAACCTTGCGTCGAATGCGAAGAACCTGCCATTGAGGCATGCAGGCTCCAAGGTACCAGAAGGGAGTCTCTAGATCAACTTCCTAGATAATGAGCTGAAGTCGACAGGAAGTGACCTTGATCGAAGGTGGGCCATAGTGTTTCCCACATCATCGACGTGAGACAGAGGAAATAATGTTTATGAATCAGGATCAGATGAGAATCAAAGGAAGGTTGAAACTTGCAGAGGTCAAATTCTCTTGAACATATCGCCGACACGAAAGTGGATTTGGCAGTATTTGACATCAAAAGATCAGAGGTCATGATGACGAGGCAAAGAGCAGATGAGAGGTCAAAAAGGATACCCAAACCCATGGAGGCAAACAGAGAGTGAGATGAGATGTCCCCAACCCGACACGAATGCAGACAAGTGCCATGTTCAAGAGCGACATACTGCCGACACGACGACGATACTGGTTCCATTTTTCCCCACCATTTCTGGTGAGTACCCCAATTATTTTTGAGAACAAGCTTGAAGGGGATAGTATATGCTTGTAATATAAGTTCGTACTTCAGACGAATCCATCCTAGTACATTTAACGAGCCCTAGGAAGGAGAAACTCGAATATTGTCATTACGATTGAATTCGATGTCATCAGGGTTTAACGAGTCTAACAAAGGAAGAACTTGACGTCTTTTCATGTTTAGAGAGTTTGAAAAGACAGCGGAAAAGTAAACTCCAACAGTCCCTTTTCGTAAATAGTTCCTCAGATTTGAAAAGGTAGAAAACTGTATTTGAGAAAACCTCCTAGTCGCGATAGGCTAGGGTATTCCTTTTTCGTAAATAATCTATCCCAGCCCGAAAAAGGGGTAAATGTATACTAGGTAGATGTCGTTTCGTAGCGACTTTAACGAGATCGAAACGACAAGGGACTCGAAAATCTTTTCATGTTTAGAGAGTCAGAAAAGAGCTGAAAGATGACTCAGAAATGACTTTTTCGTGTTTTTACCGAGTCCGAAAAAGTATAAAATACAACTCGTATCACTGTCCAATCCGCGTAAAAACCTGTTGCTACACATAAAAGTGAGTGTAAAATCCATTTTTCAACAAAATATATTAAAATATTGGGAAAAATGACTTTCAAAACCTAATTTAACTTTGAAAAGTTATAAATATGCTAAAAATAGTAAAACATATTCACTTTTACTTTTTACCTCATTTGGAGAGCAACAGTGAGCTTTTGGTGTGCGAACTTGCGGCAGTGATTGCGACCAATCCAGTACATCATCCAGATTCTTGTTCGTTCCAGGTAAGAGGCGCTCCCCTTAGCTTTGTTTTGATTCATTTTTTGTAAATTTCCATTGTGTATTTGACCTTTAGGGAAACCTTTTGCAAATTTAGGGCTCGGCCAATTGACGCGGGTATCGGGCACGGACTTACACCAATTGGCTCCTTTTTGCAAAGGGGTCGCGCCAACTGGCGCGACTATTAGCAAAACAGTCGCGCCAATGGCGCAACTCAAATTTACACGTTAATTTACCAAAATGTGAGCCACTCAAATGAATTTTTTAAGTGTTGCAGAGATCTAATAAGGTATTTTTGACCATGTTGGTGCAGATATCCAGCCACAATGGTGATTGAGTGGAAGGAGAGGGAACATGGGGAAGAGGACGAAATGGCCATGCAAAATGAAGCTTGCATGAACGCCCTCCAAGACTGTGGTCTCAAGAAGTTTTTCCTCACACCATGTTTGAGAGCTCAACCTGAGCTATTGTAGTATTTGGTTAGCATATGGGACGAGAATGAAGAAGTGTTGAAACTCTGAGACCAAGTACTATCACTCAAAGTCTCTAATGTTTATTTCATAACTGGATTGTCACACAGAGGCCCAGTGCCAATCATGACGGGAAGTAGACCTTCTGGGGAGAAAATGGAGATGGTAATGGTGAGAGTGTGCCCAGGGGCACAAACAGGATCGGGCAGTGGGAAAGTAGACATCCACACAGTTCGCGATCTAGCACTCCGAGTAGTGCTTCACACCATTACACGAGCTGCAGGATCGCAAGCCTCGCATGAGGAAACCAAAGCACAGCTCCTACTAGCCTCCGAATGCATGAATCCTACACTTTTTGATTAGGCCATTGCTGTGACAACAAACATCAAACGACAGCTGACAAAGTGCAAGAAGGCCAAACTAAAACATTTTGGGTATGGTTCCATTCTGGTGTCGTTCATTCTGGAACGATTACCAATTTTCCAGGGCCAAGGGGCGATAGTCGTCGAGCCATCATTGGGGAGACGAGGATGGCTCGATGGGCAGCACTTATGCCCAGGTCAGGAGGGGGCTAGCAGATGTCCTGGAGGCCTGAGTTTTTTGTATGGTTACGGCGTCAGCTGATTGTAGTTGAGGATTGGCCCTATGCAGGTATCAACTTCACGGGAGACCCAGATCTTCCACTTCCGGAGGGGGAGGACTAGGACGAGGAGCTGGGTATGACTCTTTTTGATTTTTTATGTATTTATGATTTTTTTTTTTGTGATACATGTCTATTCTAACAACAGTTCTATGTGTATGCAGATGTTGGCCCAAAGAGGCCTGCGGGCATGTCGTCCATTGCACGGAGGACCCCTCTCGCATATGACCCTCAAGCTGAGGGCGGAGAAGGGAGTGAGCTGATCCAAAACCTAGAGGGTATCGCCGGGGGAATCTCGAACTATGCATGACTGGCGAACGTCCCGTTGGCTTACCAGCGACACACTGTGGGGGTGCCTAGTCGCCTCCATCGACTGCTGAGGCGATTGGTGCACGCGGTGACATGTTACCATGAGCACCACGCTGATTAGCCATCTAGGGCTTTCATATGCATATTTTTGAGAGACATGTTGTCTCTGGCTATTATTAGACAGGCATGTATATTTTTGATTTTATGTGATGTACAAAAACTGCAAACTATCGACATATATATATATATATATATATATATATTTCCGAATGGATCTTTTTACATGTGATGATGTTTTTACAAGTTGCACAAATGTCTATCTAAAACCAAATTAGCTACTGCATCTGTTAACGCATTCATGTGTCTGGGTATATGTTGATATGTAATGTAATCAAAATTTCTTTCTAGTAAATGAATATGTAGATACAGACGTAAAATGGATGGGTTTCTAACTAAATAATGACTGTTAAGTTGTAATACTACAAGCTGTGAGTCCAGATACACAAGTAATGCACGAATACCGAGGTTAACATCCTCTTTTAATAATTCTAAAACGACACTATATTCCACGACATTATTTGTGGTAGGCCCTAGACAAACACCTTGCAAATTAACCAACTCACCAGCGGGATTGTAGATTACCCAGGTTGCGGAGGACAGATTCCTGGTACTGCGGGAGGCACCATCCACGAAACCGACAAAAGGAGTAATAGAAATTTGCACAATCAAGAAGATCCAATCAGCAGAAAGACGCTTACATAGCACACCACACCACACATGCACAAAAATGAAAACACTCACTTATGTACACACACACCACACGAGAATAACTCAAGCATAGTACTTTTTGAGGTACAGCCCATTCCTAGGCTGTGCCAAGGGAACTGCTTCGTAGTCAATAAGCTCATAGGCCCCATTTTTCAATACTTGTTTAACTATATAGGGCCCATGCCACATGGGCTGGAATTTGCCTGCTCCAAGTTTATCATGTGCTTGGTCATATAGGAGGACGAGGTCTCCTTCAATGAAAGAACGAGGAGAAACCGATTGATCGAAGTGGGCTTTGACCCTATTTTTCTGTGCCTCAATAACCAAGGCAACTAAGTGGTGGGTTTCATCCAGTCGTTCCAAATACAAGAGACGTTCTTCCTCTGGAGAAGTGTCAGGCAATAGTTCCACATCCAATTTCAGGGAAGGAATTTTGCACTCAACCGGGAGAGTCGCTTCCAAACCATACACCAAGTGAAAAGGTGTGAATCTAGTTGCACTCTTTACAGACGTTCGATAAGCCCAGATAGCTGAGAAAAATTGGAGATGCTAGTTGGATTTGTGGATACCAATCGTTCATTGAAGCATTGTGACCAAAACCTTGTTCATAGCCTCAACCTGGCCATTCGCCTGGGGGTAATATGGTCTTGAGCTATCATGGCGTAAGCCCAACTTTGACGCCAGCTCAACCATCATGTCATCCCGAAAATGGGTGCCATGATCGGCAATAATGGCCTGAGGGACTCCGAAACGCGTAATAACATGGTTGAAAAGAAATTGGGCAGCTGTCTTACTGTCAGCAGCTAATGTAGGCATCGCTTCGGCCCATTTAGTAAAGTAGTCTACGACGATGATTATATAAGCTTGCCCCCCGGCCGAGTGGGGGTTACATGTCATAAAATCTACGCCCCATTTCGCAAAAGGGCCAATGGTGATGACATGATGCAAGGGTAGGGGTGGTGCGCGCATCTTGCGCTGAAAGACCTGGAACGCATGACATTTTTGGACCGCAACAATACAATCTTTGAATACAGATGGCCAGAAGTAACCCGCACGCAGAATCTTCTGGGCGGTGGCATATCTGGACATGTGACTACCACAGGCACCACTGTGACAGTATTTCAAGACTCTTTCAGCCTCTTCCAGGGTCAAGCACCGATGGAGCACGGAATCGACTCCGACATAGTATAGGGTATCTCCTATAATGCGGTATGGTTGAGATTGATGCTGAATCTGACGTCGAGCATGCTTTGTCAATTCAGACTCGAACGTGGATGTTTGAAGATACACGATAATGTCACCGTAATATGGGTCACGAGTGCTGATAAGAAAGAGCGTTTCATCCAAGATATGATCCTCAGATTTTGATGGAACGGAGTCTGTCGGGAGAGAGCAAATCAGATCAACGAAAACCAATGAATTCGTCGACTTAGCAGTGGCGAAATCTAAGTCTAACTCATGAAGGATTACAATCCACTTAGAGTACTTTCCCCCCAGCAATTGTCGAGACAAGGTATACGTCATGGTGTTGCAGTTCGAAACCACGGTTATGGTACGCAACATGATGTAGTGGCGGAATCGCTGAACGACCTGAACTGCGGTGAGTGCCAACTTCTCGACGTGAGCATAGTGTGTTTCTGTGTCGAGAATATTTCGAGATAGATAATAAAATAAGTGTTCATTTCCATCATCGTCATCCTATACTAAAACCATAGCTATCGTGCTAAACGCAGCGACCAAATAAAGGGTGAAATCGCGATGATAGTCGGGAGGACGTATCAGCGGAGCGTTGACGAGTAATGTTTTAAGCTTATCAAAATATTGCTAGGAAATCTCGTCCTAATGGAAGGGAATGTCCTGTTTCAAAAGACGTGTAAAGCCCTTGGCCACTTCTGCATAATTCGAAATGAAGCGTCGTAGGAAGTTAGCTTTCCCCTGCAGACTCTGCAGTTGATGTAACAAGGACGGGGATGGGAGGTTAACAATGGCCTCAAACTTTAGGGGGTCAAGGCGAATTCCATCTTTAGAGACGATGAATCCCAAAAGACGGCCAAAATCCACGCAGAAGACACACTTATGAGTATTGAGCCTAATATGGTAGCGCCTGCAGTGGAGGAAAATCTGGTGGAGGTGTTCGGGGTGGTCCTCACGCCGAGCTGAATGGGCCAGCAAATCGTCCAGATATGGCTGAACAATATGGCATATGTCGTGGAAAGCATAAGACATAGCACGTTGGAAGGTGGACCCAACGTTTTTTAGACAGAACAGGAGATTTTTATAAGCGAAGGTTCCCCATGGACAGATAAAGGCAGTCTTGTGTTGATCAGTGGGTAAAATATTGATTTGATTGTACCCAAAGAATCCATACATAAGGGAATAAATCTCACTTCCCGCACATTCATCAATAATTTGATCTATAAAGGGAGTGGGGTAATTGTCCTTAGGACAGGCCCGATTGATGTCTCGGTAATCAACACAGACGCGTATAGTGCCCTGCTTCTTATCTACGGGGACAATATTTGAAACCCATTCTGTGAGGGGAATAGGAGAGATAAAGCCCGCGTTAAGAAGTTTTTCAACTTCTGCCTTAATAGCTGCGGCTTTCCGGGGATGCACTGGGTGTAGGCGCTGACGCATTGGTTTCGCACCCGGATAGGTACGAATCTCGTGCACGACTATGCTGGGATCAATCGCAGGCATCTCTTCATAGGACCACGCGAAAACATCTATGAATTATCGAAAAAGGTTTGTATAAACTTGTATCTCTTTAGGAGAACAAGTCACTCCCACATGAATATTCTCGACTATCCCCGGTTTGACGGAGATGTCAATCGGCATGGTTTGAGTGATATTACTCAGGTTTCCCTCCAAAAGGACCTCATGAGTCAATATCGGTGTTTGAAGAGGTGGAGTGGGAACCTGAAATGCGAAGCACTCTAGACAATCAGACATTGTCCCCAGGCCAGGCATGAACGAGGAACACTAATGTCCATCGCTCCATGGCAGATCTTCAAGAGACATGGTTTAAACAATAGCTTCATCGGAAGGGAAAACTTCTCTTAAAGGGTCATGCGAATCTATATCGCCGAGCCAAGGGGATTGAGAATATATATCCAGAGCCATGCTCGAAGGGGAATGTTCGGGAGGAGGATCAGATGCAGCAACGATTTCACAATAATTAATCTCAATTGGAGTTAATGGCATCGATTCTCCGAAAGAGGCCACCTGTTCAGGCGAAGGGATGATCCAAGGGTCATCGAACCTAGAGACCATATTAACTTGAACGGTGTGCGGTGGTGGCACGGGAAAAATACCCATGAGGTCCTACACTGTCAGGGGGATTGGGGATCTGATCCACGTAAGGAATGTTGTTCTCAGAGGATGAGGTGAAGAAAGACAACTGATCCACAGTAACGATTTTTCCCTCATGAGGGAACTTAAGAAGCCAGAAGAGGGTGGACGACACACATAGCATAGCGTGAGTCCAACTGCGGCCAAGAAGAAGATTGTAGTTAAGCTTGGCGTCAACCACTTCTACTTCTACGTTGACTGTCTTCCCTTGTAACGTAATCGGAAAACTCTCGAGAATACCCAGGGGTTTTGATTTCTGACCATCGAATGCTTCTAAGGCATTGGGAGACGATGTAAGAGCCGGAGAGCCGATGGCCTT
This sequence comes from Pinus albicaulis, assembly GCA_034641835.2. Lineage (NCBI taxonomy): Eukaryota > Viridiplantae > Streptophyta > Pinopsida > Pinales > Pinaceae > Pinus > Pinus albicaulis. Next base: position 645,087,467 of record CM076570.1, on the reverse strand, counting down.
CCAGTAGGCAGATGACATAACACAGGTGGAAGCACCTTCATCCACAACGGCTCTATGGATGTTGAGGCTGTTGATCTCGACTTGTATAACAAGAGCAATTTGATGTGGAAGTCGGGGGAAAAAATTTTCTAGGTCGAAGGTGAGAAGATTAGAATCGGCGAGATCAATTCCACCGATTGCAGACAACAGAGCTTTCCGTTACGATGGGCAACTTTTAAGAACTTCCAATGTAGACATGGCAGAAGGTTCCTGTGCAAGATCCTCAACAATACTGTAGTGATGAGCGGCACGGGCATTTGGGTTGTAGGAAGATCTTCGTAGAACACCTTTAGAAGGTGGCCTCACAACAGGTTCAGTGCTGGGCTTCTCAATTTCCAAAGGACCGGAGACAGGTGGGGGAGGTGGGCCATCCACAAATTCCTTTCTAGCTGCCTGACGTGATCCGGCATAATCCTTCGAATGCGTAGCAATTGAGACAGGTGCAACACCATTCATCATAAAGACTTGGGACCTAAATGGTACATATGGTGAAGGCTGCTCAACCATCTGGGACTGCTGAGACAGGAACAGTTCTTTGAGAGCTGCCGGAGTCCCTTTGGAGCCTTTCAAAAGTTGACTAACTTCAGATCGTCGAGGAAAATATTTGGTATAATGGTCTCCTTCACAGATAAGGCAGGGGTACTTCGGTTTACATTGGGAACCGTCATCAGTATTAGGTTTAGAAGACTCTAGTTTTGGGGCATCGGGTTTGGATTTTCCTTTGCCCTTCTTCTTTCCTTTGGAGGATTTTTCCGTAGGATTAGTCTGAACGGCATTGACCTTCGCAGTCTTGCCAGAATCTGGAGGGGTGGGAAGAGTAGAATTATTGGAAAAATTGGACTTCTACTTCCCATTTGAGGATTGTCGAGAATTTTGAGAAACGAAACCAATGACACCATGCACCGCTGGGGTAGGAGGAGCTTTAGAGGTTCCCGGTCGCGGAGCATCAGTCAGAATATCATAAAGCGTGCCAGACTGAGAGTACACCAAATCAAGGTACTGGGCACACGCGATGGCTTGTTCTTCAGTCACGCATGCCCCCATAGCAATATCTTGAGTGATTTTGTTAATGAAGGAGGTGGTGAACCAATGAGTTAGTAGCTGATCAGGTATATCAAACTTGATCAGTCTACGACGATGTCGCCACTCATGAATATGATCGGATATGTGGGTGGCTTTATCCTACTTCAAAGAAGTCAGGAGATGCGTCCCGGCTTCGTAACGGACCGGTAACTGGAAGTGAGTCAAAAAATCCATAGCTAACGTATTGAAGTCTTGAAAGATGCCACGGGGTAATTCTATATACCACTTAGCCGCAACATCGGTAAGAGTGCGCTGGAAGAGACATAGACGAATTGAATCATCCACCCAAGAGTTGGATGAACACCACAGATGGTAGGTCATTACATGAGCTTGGGGGTCCTCTCCAAATTTACCTTCAAACTTAGGACAGTCACCGGGTACCTTGGTCGGAACTGGAGGCCAACAAGGATTGTGAAGAATCGGATCATTGGTTAATTTAGAAACGTCCAGTAATTCCAAGGTGGCCAAGAACAGTAACTGTGGATTGAAAGGCATGCCAGGCCCTCGATAAGGACCTGTACCTGTACTCCACCCTGGTTGAGCATATCCTTGCCCCCATGAGTTCTGTCCCGGGGGATTCTGACCATAGGGGGTATAGGCCGTATAACCAGTCTGATACGGTTGCTGGTAACCAGTGTACGGGGGTTGATAACCGGGGTATGGACCCTGAATATATGTCGGCCCCATTTGAGCAGCATGTGGATTTGGCTGCTGAGTATAGGTATAGCCTGGTTGTTGAAGATAATAATTAGAACCTTGGGGCGGGTTGTAATTTGGTCAAGATTGACCTTGAGGATAGTAACCCCCTTGGGGTTGAGCGGGCTGTTGATAGGTGGGGCCCTGCTGAGCCTGATAAGTAGGGCGCACTGGTTGATTCAGTTGCGGCATCGAATAAATTGGCTGTTGAGCAGGGTTGATAGGATGTGCAGGCTGGCCTGGTTGGAAAAGTTGACCTGGCTGAACGGGCTGCCCTGGTTGAACAGGTTGACCCGAGTGAACAGGTTGCATAGGTTGTACAAGTTGACCTGGCTAATGTGGGACACCAGGCTGTGCTGGATGGGCCAGTTGGCCTGGTGGTGGAATGAGGCCAGGTTATGCCTGATAATCGGTTTGACCTGCAACAGGACCATAAGAGGGTCCTAGTTGTGCAACATTCAGACCAATAGGAAACTGAGGTTGCAGAGGTTGCACCATAGGTTGAGAAGGTTGGACTTGGCCCCCAGGACTGTACAATGACCCCAGTTGGTACCCCGATTGACCTGTGGGTCCTTGAGGTTGCCTTGGTTGGACCACAAGGTGAGGCTGCATAGGTTGACCTGAAGGGTTGTAGGACTGTCCTTGCAGACCGTATAACAATCCTTGCTGGCCCGAAGGTTGGCCTTGTAAGGGCTGTCCTTGCGGGTCATAAAGATAACCAGGCTGGCTTGAAGGTTAGCCCTGAAAGGGTTGTACTTGCGGGTTGAAAGGTTGTCCAACCTGATTAGATGGAAAACCTTGACCATACAGATAAGCCTCTAGAGCGGGTAAACGTAAAGGGTTTCCCTGCTCATCGTATTGATATGGAAAAATGTAAACTGGTGTACCATCTTGTGCATAATGCAAAAAATACGGGCGGTTGGGATCTTGGGAGGATTGACCGACCTCGGGGTTCGATTGTTGTAGGGACAATTGATACTCTTCAGGATAAATGCTCTCTGGAATAGCATATGCTATATAGACGTCTTCGAGAAGCGACGTAGTCCTTACGGACTGAGTGGTAACAGCGGGTGTAGATGCGGCCACACAGACAGTGGGCCTGACGGGTATTGAAGTGACCTAAGGGGATGATGTGATGGGTGTCCTTGGAGACATCCCCAATGAAGGAATGACCAGCCTCGTAGAAGGAATTGATATCCCCATAGAGGCAACATCGGTCATAATTTTACTTAAGGATCTATACCCTGCTGGAAGTGAAGGACCGGGCGAAGACATGATAGATAACTCGGGGTTGTCTTCTGGGAACAGCTGGTAATATTCACCAGACATAGGGATTTCCTCACTAGGAGAATGGCTAGATGAGCCCATATCTAAACCTACCACTATATCTTGTAGCAGATGACGAGGACTAGGAGGAATAACAACAGCTAGGAAAGGCGAACCCGATGTAAGAGGAGGGAAATGTTCCCCTACTCCGAATCCAAACCAAGTGTCGGATATGGGTCAATTGAACTCAACTGGTCCTCCAAAGGGAAGCTCAGATAGAACCGGTCCCCCATCGGGAAACTCGGAAACAATGGGCTGCTGAGGTTCAGCAAAGGACTGAGAGACCTCTAATGAATCGTCTGTGTATGGACTACCAGTAGATGAAACTGAGGGTTCTGCCATTGTGACAGTAACGACAAAAGGAAGAGATCAAACACAACACACAAGCTAAAAAACCAAGGCACACAATCAAATGGCCAACAAGCAAATTCTAACAGGGCGTGTGATCGCAGGTGATTTATTTTACCACATTGAAACTTAGAAACTTCACCATTTCATGTTTTAAGAGTCGAGAAATAGATGAAAGATGACTCTATCTCTTTCAGTTTTGAAACAAGCATGAAAGGACAAGCGCTTGATGATCCTTTCAAATTTAAAGAGTCAGAAAAGATCGAAATGACTACTCCGGTAATCTAGGCAAAGGGTGTACCAGATATTCGTGAACTGCAATATACACCTTGGTTTCAAAATGAAAGAGAAATCAACCAAGGACTTGACGTACGTGCAGGAAATCTCCCCGAATGCTGTGTCCGATGTATCATGGGTATAAGGCGGCAGAATCGGCGTCCTACGGATAAAGGATAGCAACCTAGTGGGGTTTCCTTTATAGACGCGACGGTACGGGGAGCACAAGTTCGTACTAGTGCTGTCTAAAGCCAAGAGGCGAACGACAACTACTAGGTTTAACGACGCCGGAACACGTCACTAGCTTAGACCTCTAAATATTTCGTTAATGTTTCAATGCTGCCTTAAGGTAAATTGAATAAATTTTAATGTTGATCTTCAATTATGTTTCAATTTCTAGGCCTTATCGAATGTTGTGTCTCAAAATCTCCTAAATGCACACTACATGCCACAATGTATCATTTCGTTCGATGAATAGCTAACTACGGGAAGGTTGAGAGCTTTCACACAATAAAAAAATGATCACAAAACAACCACTAGTGTCTCTAATGCACACTAATGAAAACTAAAAGCTTTTCTTTCAAAGCTACAAATCACTAAATCACATAAGAGATTCAATTTACATTAAATAATCGAGAGAAAAAGAGATTTTTGTATTTTCAATGTTTAAGAGCAAAGTGCACTGAACAAAATGAAAACTAATGAAAAGAACAATTTGAGAAGTGATAGCAAAAGAGCAAAGACAAGAAATTTCACTCAATGGAAAACACACAATCAGACCTCAAATTGACAAAGAAGTCCTTCAAATCAAAAAGAAATCCCAAAGACTCAAAAGAACCATGTAATCTAGGATCAAAGCAAAACAAAGAGAAATTCGAATGAAGAAGAAGCCAATCACTAAAATAACGCAATAAAATAGTGGAAAACCACCAAAAGAATGGAGAGAAGCAATAATGAAATTGACTGATCAAATGAGGACCAAAAACTCCCACGGGAGGCTCGACACACTATAGCACCTAGATGCCCTAGGGCTAGAATGTAAAATCGATAGAAGAGGGAAAACAACCAGAGGATGAAGGTCATAGTCAGTCAAACAAGGCTTCAAAACACTCAGGCAGTCGAAAAAGTGACACCAAAACCACAGACCAAGCTTAGAAAGCTCAAAAAGAAGCAAACCCTAGCACCTTACAGGATTGGTGTGACTATCAGGCTGCAACTAGCGCCAAAACAGGATTGGCGCGGGTGATAAACTGGCAACATGCGCCAGCTGGCGCGACTGTTAGGGAAAAAACTGTGCCAGTCGAGTTTACTAATGGAAAAGATGAAAAAGAGCAATCAAGAAGCAGATTAGGGATGGTGAGGCTAAACAAAAGTTTAACACTAAAAAAGAGTGAACCACAAGAGCTGATCAAGCAGGAAAAGACCAAAATCAACAGAAAAGACAAGACAAACTCCAATCAATGTCTCCCCAGTGGAGTCGCCAGTTTTTTGGAGAGGTAAATCCCCTCTGCGGACATATGCGATCCCTACTAGCCCAGATCGGGTCTAGCAACAACCGAGTCACACTAAGACGCAAGTTCCTAATTGCAAAAGACCAAGATGCGACAAGAGGCCTACCTTAAGTCCTATGCTGCCTTCGTTTGTGGAGAATATGGCACTTCGGTCCCTTGCTTTTGTAGATCACAATTCTCCCGCTCAATGCGATTGAACACCTGCACGTACAAGAGGAAACAACAAACAAACAAGCGTAAAACCTAATACATGCAATTATGTATCAGTCAGAGAAGATACAACTCATAACATAAAACATGAACATATAAGTGGAACCATAATCGAAGTCATTTATTATTAATTAGAACAAAGAAAGATACAACCTGAGCTCTGACGCCAGATCTTCCTTCGGCGGGTCGACAGAGGAGTACGTCTCGGTAAAGCTCATCGGGACAAGGACAAGTCTCTCTCTCTTCAGCTGTCTGATGATAATCTCCTTACAATTGATTCAGCTCTATTCAGGCTAGCTTGCAAAGGGAAAATGACAAGCTTATATAGATGGTGGAAGGGGAGTTGGGATCCCTAAAATGGTGGGATTGGCCCTATCCTCAAGGAAGCTTCCATGATATGTGGAAAACCACTTCCCCTACATGGAGATCCCGAGCCAAACCTCCCAACTCATTTTAGAGACTCGTTTACAAGTTGGTTGGAATCAAACTTTCGCCATTTATTTTAAAAAAACACTCCTCATTAAGCTTGGTGCACAATGGGACGGAAGCGCCAGGACGCGCGCCCTCTTTCAGTGGATTTCCCACACGTAGGCGTGAAATTTCGGATTCGGCTAGTACGTGCAAGGCTAAGGCTATTTTTAGGGCTTTTCACGGGGAAATTGTCTTCGGGGGAATGGCGGCACTTGTCGAGGGGGATGCCATGAGAGTGGTTTGGGTCGTATCCTTGCTCACGGAGTCCAGGAAATAAGCCTCAATGCGGGATATGGGATTGCGGGGACGGTGAAAAATTCTTGTGTAACATGAGGCTTAAAGTCTTCGCTTCCAAAAACATCCCTGCTTCGTGCAACATTTCTCGGAGCTATATAAAATTTCTACAGCTCCCCCCATGGAAGGAAAACCTTGAGCAACACCATCAAAGTATGCCCTCCTCCTATTCAATCAATGACTTCTTCTTTTAGAATGATGGAAGGTTTTGTATCCTGCAACTGTTTGAAGCTCTTGAGGATAGATCACATGTAAACTTATGGGTCACAAAACAATATTGGTCATCTTTGTAAGTACAACACTGACAGTGAAAAATGCCATTCAACTGATTTCTATGTCTATCATATATGTGGTGAAATTCAAGAAGATAAACCATACATTTTTTCATGAATTTCTTTTAACAATCACTTATTAGTCATTTGTGGTTTTGAATATTAGGATGGTGGGAATTCATTTATTTGCAGATCTGGAGACATACAGATTTCTAATAACACTTCACCACAGTTGGCAACCAATGGTATGAGACTCGAGCACTTTTTGTTCTGTTTTTGAGTCTTTTGTCTTTACCTAAGGAATAACACTGTTTTGGTTTATAGAAGGTGCATATAGTTCTCCAAGTGAAAACATAGGACAAGTATTAGAAAGCTGGATGGAAAAATGTTTTAATGAAGGGGAATTACAATGTATGTCAAAAGAAATGTAAGTTTGAAAGTACCAAGATATTTTATTTTATGGTAGGTAGGAAACAACATTTATACAATTCTTATGATTGTTTTTTTTTTTCTTTAAATATTTTTGGGTAAATAATGAATTCGAATTTAAATCTTAGCATTATATCTGCAGGAATGGAGAAGTGCCCTTCGATGATCAGATTGAAATATAAGGTAAGATATGACAGAATCCCAACTAATGAGAGTTTCCCATAAAAAGGGGCTATTTGACGATTAGTTTAGTAAGTATTTCAGAGGATTTTACAAAATTCGGATCAATATAGTGTAAGGTTTGGTATCAAAAAGTTCTCTTAAGGTGGTTTAAACTATAACTACTTATTTTAATTTTCAACCCTTCTTGTCTTTCTCAGAAGAAAATTATATTTTTATTACACATAACAAAATTACATTCAATAGACGCGAAACCGTTTTCCAAAAAGTCCCCTTACAGGGTGAGTAGATAACAATGGGTCATATAAGTATCCTGCTCCAACAACTACATCGAAGGAGGTCCCATATAAGGATCAGATATTGAAAAGAAATCAAAAACATATCAGAGGTCATGTAACAAGTATCCAGCTAGTCTAAATACTATTTCAGCACCTAACACAGTCTTTTAGATATTTCAAGAATTTTTGGTAACTGTTGAAAAATCCTAAAGATTATATGAAAGGATTATGAAAATATTTAGTAGATTGGCCCTCCACCTTCACCTGAATGGTCCAAACTCTTGCATCTGAAATTATTCCGAATGCAAACCAGCTTTTCTGTTTCACTTGAATGGTCACCTGCATCCGAATGCAAACCAGCTTTTCTGTTTCACCTGAATGGTCACCGTCATCCAAATGCAAACCAGATTTCACCTGAATGGTCCAAACACCTGCATCCGAATGCAAACCAGCTTTTCTATTTCACCTGAATGGTCAGCTGCATCCAAATGCAAACCAGCTTTCACCTGAATGGTATAAACACCTGCATCGAAATGCAAACCAGCTTTTGAAATCCCATCGGCATCAACGTTCCTCTTTCCGTACACATGACGATAATAAATTGAACTAAAATCTGTCCAAGCAAGTTGTAAATTTCGACTTTAATTTTAATGAGTAGGCTGTGTAAATTCCTCCTACTTTGCATTGCTCTCTTCTGGCTGATTGTTCACAATTCCTGAACTTAAATGTTTTTTCTGTAAAATTTAAAAATGTGGTTGCAAGTTGCTTTTTTCTTCGTTCCACTATTTTTCTTAAGCCACATGTTACATATAAGAAGTGCTCCCTAAATGGTTACCCTTCCTAGCATTACTCTAGGATGATTGTGCTGAATTATAAAATTTTACCTTGAAGTGTTTCCACTCCCCAGGACAACTATAAGTGTTGTATTTGGTAGATCAGTGTTTCTTATAACATGTACAATGAAGGATATTGCATCAGATTTCTTTACTAAATACTTGATTATGAAATTATGTAGAGTTTTGCTCATTGCAACCTTCGGAATCAGATCTTGAGATCCAACATGAACCTATACCAAAAACTGTCTCAACATGTATTCTTTAATGTTTAATCTTTTTGAGTTAAAGCTACTGTAATGTTGCAGTAATATTTTATTTTTCAATTTTTGTATGCTTCAGCCAAGGAAACAAGTTACCATTCTGCAACCAAGCTTGTAATAAACTAAAGCATCATAATAGGTTTCATATATATTTCATTTTTATGTTTGTTTCAGCCAAGAAAACACATTTCCATTCTGCAACTAAGCTAGTGACTCTAGTTGCATACCCTTTCATTCTTCTTAAGCCATGTGATGTACAAGGGGATGTGACACTGAATGACATCAATCAACGCATTCTGATGTCACAATTGAGGCTTATAGATCGACACAATGACACTACATCGCAGTCTGTATCTTCACCAGCATTCTCGGGAAAAGCTGTAGTTTCTCTTACAAAGAGTTTTTTTTCTTTCCATATACGTTATTTTCCGTCGGTCTTCCGACGCTTTCTATCAACTCTGTAGGACGTCGGAATAGCGACGGAAAGCGACACACGTTGGAAGTGCATCGGAAATTCACATACGTCGGAAGAGCAACATTATTTTGAAAACCTGATAAACGTCAGAAGACCGAAAATTATGAATCGTTGGAAGACCGATAGTTATGGATCGTTTTGGAACATTGGAAGACCGACGGTTTAACTGACGTCGGAATAGCGCTGATTTTGATAACGTCGGTAGATCGACAGTTTTGCTAACGTCGGAATAGCGATGCCTTTGATGACGTTGGAATAGCGATGCTTTGGATAACGTCAGAAGAGCGACGGACGTCTAGAAATGTCGAAAAATGTGTCACTCTTTCGACACTTTATTGAAGTGTCGGAATTGCGACGTAATGGCTAACCACGTTTTTCCCTGCCTCAAAGTGTCGCTCTTGGGACGCCTATGTGTCGGAATAGCGACGATTTGGCTGTCGAAAATTGCATCAAATGTGCTAGTCTGTTATGTTGTGATTCAAATTTTTAGTTGTGCTTTCCAGTTATTCTCCTACGCAGTACATGCTTTGTTAGATTATATCAAAAGTTATTCTTATTGTCTTTTTATGATGTATATTGAACATATTATTTCTAGTAACTTTTGATCTTCTTTTCTATTCCTTTGGTGTATCTTTGCACCTTTAGGGGCAATTGCTAGTTTAAAGTCTAATTCTTTAAAGGGTGCTAGCTCAATGGAAGAGCACCTACTTTACAAGCAGGAGGTTGGTGGTTCGATTCCATCGTGCCCTGATATTCATATATAGGGAATGACGAAGATCAGTTTTTGGTGATGGATGCTCTTTTGACCATCACCAATGAGCTTATGGTGACATTTTTCGACCCTCACCAAAATATGAAATGGTGACGGTCAACAAACGCCACCATATATACGCATCAATAGTGACAACCATTAAAGGTCCGTCACCATAAATCGTTGTTTATCTGAAATGGTGAGGGTCATTGTTTGTCATTATAGTCATTATTCGTGACGGACCTTGATGTCACCAATGCGTTTATGGTGACGGTCAATGAACGTCGCTATATATATGCACCAATAGTGACGGCCATGAAAGGTCCATCACAAAAAATAATTGCTGTTCATATGAAATGGTGACGGTCACTATCCGTCATTATAATTAATATTCATGACGGACCTTGACTGTCACTACAACACATACTTTCGGCGACGCCACCTTTGGTGACATTCAATTTTTTGGTGACGGAGGCTATTGTCCGTCACCATTGCTCATATGAAATGGTGACGGTCAATATCCGTCACTATAAATCATTATTGGTGACGGACCTTGAATGTCACCACAACACCTATACTTTCGGCGACGCCACCTTTGGTGACGTTCAATTTTTGGTGACGAAGGCTCTTTTGACCCTCACCAATGAGCTTATGGTGACCATTTTCGCCCCTCACCAATGTGCTTTTTTCTTGTAGTGAATACAAGTTCAATTGTAGCTAATATACAGGGATTCATGTGGTATGATTTTGTGGCATATTTTTTCTACCGTAATTCACTTTTATGAATGCTTGATTCATCTTCTTTCCATATCTATGATTTTCAATGACTTTCCTATAAGATGTTAAATATAATTCTCTATGCTTAAGCTCTGTTTTGGTAGGAATTTCATGTTTATGTTAGTTATCTTCTGATAAATGAACTCATGCTTGTCATGCTCATTTTGATCCTCTACTTTTCCACCCTACACTACAATTGACAATCCTAAAGTGCCATTGAACATACCTGTCATGCCATTTTGTATCCCTGCAACTGTAATTTTTCAGATCTGACCTAGTTTCTTTGGCCTCTCCTCTTGATCCAACAAAACCCCTAAATTTTCAAAACCCTAAAGTTCAGACCTAGCCTAATATATGGCTGCAAGACCATAGAGAGAGCCCTCTCTGATTTGGTAGGGCTAGCTACCAAATCCCAAGCGGTTTGAGGTTACCTCAGTCGATTTCCATTCTCAACCTTGAGACATTGTGGAGGATAACAATAACAACAAAAATACTCATTTTCCATTGTTGCAACAAAAATACTCATTTTTCGTTGTTGTCCTGAAAAAAATTCTAATGTGGTTGTATATACTATAATATATTTTGACTAATCAATAATATTTGAAATTCACACTAATAATAATAATAATAATAAGACATTTTTCCTTTTCAATTTATTTTAAATTTATTTTTATACATTAAAAATTGTGATCAATATATTATAGAGAGAGAGAAAAATGGGTTTATTACAGCTGATTGGGAGGAATAATTAGTATACTCCTCACTCTCCCCAAGTGATATGATGATAATCCCTCTAAAACTAGAACATTTATATTCCCCATAAAATATATAACAATATTTTCCCCTCTCACACACACTGGCACACATATAACAGTCTCAATTCTTTATTCACATCACTATCATTATACATATTTTAAGTATCTATGTATTATTATTATTATTATTATGATCTAAAGAAATCAACAAGTTGGTTGGGTTTGTACTCAAGTGACAAGGGCATACTAATAGATTCCAATAATTACAACTATACCTCTAAGTGAACCCACGCATGTCCCAATGCATTACTCATGTTCCTAGTCAAGGGGGATTTGATCATGGAACCACATACTTTCACAAAGATTTCATATCACAACGATGACCAACAATATTTCCCTTGGGACATTTGTAATATTATTCTTTTATTTTTTAATTTATTTTAATATTATTCATTTTTTTACTTAGTTTTAATTTACATATTTTTATTTTTTAACATGAATTTAATATATATATTACAAAAGTATAATTGTTTTAAATTTGAATGGAAAATTATATATTTTTAAATTTATTCATTTTTGTTTGTTTGTTAGGTAATGTGAGTTATGAGTTGATTGGCATGCCTAATCTGTGGTTTGAGTAGCCATGAACTAGAGGCATCTGATTCGTCAAAATCACCGAGAGATACTACACCTACCCATAGAGATTTGAACTAGTGATATTTTCACAATAAAATATTTTAACAAAATACTTTGTCACCATTGAGTGATTCCATAAGAATTTTTACAAATTTAATGAAAACAAATATGATGATGATGATGATGATGATGATGATGGTTAACTTCTGCTGAGACCAAACTTTGGTCTATCGGACTTAAAGAAACAAATTATTTATTTTGTTTTAAAATTGTACTCCTGTGCTCAAAGCACTTGGAGAGAAACGTCTCGAGCTCACTATAATTTTGACGTGTTAAAAGGCTAGGAAGGTCAGTATTGCAACAAATATTATGAAACTGAGATCTAATGTGGGTGTATGCATGACACTCTAAGAGGAAGTGATTTTCATCCTCAATGTTCATATTCTCACAGAGATGGCAGATTCTTTCCACCCATGGTGTTTTAGGAACTGCCCAATGACCTGTTTCATTATGAGAGTTCGTTCTTATCTTGGCTATATTAATTTTTTTCTTTGAGCTAGTTAAAACAGAGAGATACTTTTGATCTTCTAGAGTAAAGTTGATGACCTTCTTATCATATCTTAATTTTCTTTTAGCCTCTAAGTCTTTCTCACACCACATTTTCTCAACTTAAAAGTAACAATATTTTTAATGTTGTTAATATTTTGCAATGCAATATTTTCACACAATTTTAAATCATTTTAAATCACACCATATATAATTATTTATTTTTTAAATTAAAAAAAAAGAGAGAAGAAAAAAAAAATATTTTTTTTATTGAATTCTATTAGTTATAAAATATTAGTTTGAAATTTTCATGAGTACAATCCCAAAGACCCAAAAAAAAAAGTTCAAATATTCATTTAATATTTCATTGCGATTGTCTAATATCTATATAGCAATGTGTTTAGTTATATATATATATATATATATATATATATATATATATATATATATATATATATATATTTATTTATTTATTTATTGGTTATTCTGATTAATTGTTTTTAAAATTTGGTTATAAATAGGGAAGAATAGTTGGAATTGTAAATTATAATCACATAATATACATGTTTTGGGACTTACCATAGCACTTGATTAATTTATATATTTAATAATATAATTAAAGGCGCGTTAAATTAGGATTTATTAACAAAAAGTTAGATTTTCGTGATTGTTGTTGGAAAAAGTTAAAAATTTAGAACATTTAGAATTGTTCATGAAAGAAGTAATATAATTTTTTTATTGACTATGAAATAAAAACTCCATAAAATATTAATGGTCCATCTTAGTAGTCCTTGCTCTCAGGGTTGGTAGGGACTATAGTAATTGAATTTGAGTTTTTCAATTAGTTTGAAATGAAAATCGATAAAATATTATTGTTTTAATCTAAAGTTTCAATAAAATCATGTTTTCATAGCCTTTTCATTTCACCTTGAGGCTAAACTTTTAAATTGAAGTCTTATTGGCGTCTTCATGAGGGAGAGGCACATTTATATTAAGTTATAATGGGTTATAAAAATATATTTTACAAACACGTTCTGCCAAACAAAATAATGCTAGCATTGCCTTGTTCACATTAAATATTTAACATTTTACATGTCTCTTTGCATATTACATTGCATAGCCCATTTGCTACCACTTACTCTGGCATGGAATGTACATTTTCCATTTGTGCATCATCATGCAAATGGAAATGACGTGTTGTTGCTACTCCTTACAATTGTTCATAGAATTGTCAGTTTCTCCTGAAACTTCACTTTCCTTGCAACCTTCCTTTACTTTCCATGCAACCTTCCTTTCGTCATTGACACAATGTCTACTAGTAAATTTGAACATAGAGCACAATAGGTGGCTTACCTTTGGAGTATGATAGCAAATGACAACAAATATCAGAGGAACTAGCCAGGAAATTCGGATAGCAAATATTAGAGGAATTTACATTTCGATAGAAAATATTATAGGAACTGGCATGGAAATCCTATTGTCCTAGGAATTCTTTCTTTGAAGGATTTCTTCAATTCGATGGATAGAACTGCTAGTGTAATATCTACCTAGAACCAACAAAGGAGGTTGGAATTGATTGGATCTATTCGTTCTTCCAGACATGGGCAGTAGCCAACCACAACCACCAGGCAATGAAGCCAGCCAAGCCAAACAAAGACAGACAAAGCCTTTGTTGCTGGTTATATCTAAGCTTTTCAATCTATATATTAAATATCTATTAAATATCAATCTATATATATATATATTAAATATCCATTCTCGGTTTTCCTCAATCTCTATATCTAAGCTTTTCAATCTATATATTAAACTTAAATGAAACTTATGTTATCTGTGGCTGCTCCATAGTAATTTTCATTAATAATTACCTATGGCTGCTCCATGCTAATTGTCATTAATAATTAAGTGCAAACAATAGAAATATAATTTAAATGTGCCTCTCCTATCTAATTGGTTGAAGGTGTGGCTATTCATTTGCTCCTTGGAAGCTCCTTGACTGTATCAAACCGAATCACTGAAGTATTTTCTATTATAAGGATTGGTGCATTGGCTGCGACGGACAACAAAAATCTTAGCTGGGCTGATAGCCAAATCTCAACGGGATCCTGAGAGCCAAATGAAGAGTTTGGATATAGAAGGGGCGCTTCGCTGCATGCAAGTCCCACTTGGAAGTTCACTTTTTCTTTTAATTTCTTATTTAACTTTATTTATTAGTTTATTGTATTCACGGTTTTAGTTTTAATTAATTTTTTTTATATTTAATTTAAATATATTAAAAAAATAAACAACACTTTCAGGAACACGACTTCGACTTGGATGGCTTGCATGCAGGGGACATGTTTACTTCACTTTTTCTCAAAAATAATCCTTTTGGTCGGAACAATTGCAGTCATAATTGCTTCATTTTATTTTTTCTCTGGTGGCCAGCCCCTAAGGCTAGAACAATTGCAGTCGTAATTGCTTCATTTTTTCCTGGTGGCCACCCCCTAAGAGCCTGGAGGAACGATAGTTTAACAATAGCAGTTTAATTTAAGGCAAAAAAGATGTAAAATACTCCTCCTGGTAGGTTTGCCTATATGCCTTACGTCCTCTTATGGTTGGGCATTGAAGAACTAAGTTATGTATGTAATTGTTGTTAGGTTGGTCGAAATATTCATTACAAATATTTTTCAAATACCAATTTCACCTTGTCAAATGTTCGGAGACTATTGGAGGAGATTATGTTTTCTGGAAATATGATCTCTTCCCCGACTGCAACAATTTTAGCAGTTTCCGGCACGCTGATTCTGGATCATTGTTTCTAATAACAATGTATTGATTTTCGACTGTGTTTGCAGTAAATTGAATATAGCCACCGGCACATACCCATCTAACATTGATTAGTGATTGCGTTATTGTATGTCTCATCTTCTCATGTAAAATTCAAAATATTTGCAACCTCAAGGTGAAAATAGCACCCAGGTTTAGATGGATCTGACATATGGTATCAACATGTACATAATAGGTTTTAAACATCATTTTTGGCTCATAATTATTGAAATTAGTTTTCAAATCTATTGCTTGGAATTTGTCCTTTGCAAGTAATATATAGCATGCCTAGCCATGAAAGAGCATATATAAATAAATATATATGTGGAAACATCTTTGAACTGACTTCAATATTACCTCACGTATCTATTATTTTGAGTCCCCTTTGAGTCCCCACACACTAGGAGTCTGTTGCTTGTAGTCTTGCTTTTTATTGTTGTGCTTGGTCTATTAGCCTTCAATGGGGCAAGTT